>OY723389.1:18057117-18233119 GCA_963210295.1 Ophion ellenae
ATCTCGACCAAAAAATCATTTATTTTGGTAGCCTACATGAATTTTCTGAGCAAAGTACACACAATTATTACGAAATATTGATTTTTGCACATTTGGCACCATACTGAAAAAAAGTCGCATTTCCGACTGCAAAAACGGCCTTAATGTGTTTATCAAAACCGTAATTGTTAGTCGATCGTAAAAATCGTGCGTACTTCGCTAGACAATCTATCTAACAAGCTACAAATGAAAACAATAATGTTTTTCTTTTCAGCAGTGTATAAGCCCTCAAATATACGAAACTCGTTGTAAAAAGCATTTTAAAGTTGAGTATTTTACTCAAACTTCTGAACCTTCATTAAGAACGCAGAATTGCCTATTATTACGTCCGTGACAATGTGGTTTTGAAAAATTCTCAATTGTTAATCTTCTTGCGTAGCCGCAAAAGTCGGATTGTTGTCGAGTTGATAACGCGGATTAGCTGCCTATGAAAGCATTGCTGGTAGAAGTGAAATTTTCCGCGGATTGGGGAGCTAAGAACGTTGCCACTTCAGCAACGGATCTCCCGACGTCTCTCGCTTTTTCTGTACCTATCATACGCAACGCCAGATGACGTGAAATCTAACGGAGAGAAAGCGACAGAGAGATACAGCTACCGAGGAAGAGAGCGAGACAGAGTTATGAAGGCAGAAAAGAAAAAAGAGAGTTAGAGAGCCCACTGGGTCGCCGGAGTTTTGTCCAGAAAGTTGACTGTCTCTCGCAGCCACCTCAAAGTAATCTGCAATAGTCCGAGGAAAGTTTGAGCGAGGATGACGAAAGAGGTACGATGAAAGGAGACGCGGTAGGAGCACAAGGAAGGGCATCTGCTAACCAACTATACGTATACTGTGGAACGATATTCCTTTTTCGAAAACATAAGACTCTGTCCTGTATTTTCCCACTTCTCCTTACACCGGCGCGCTTCTTCAATTCTCCTGGGTTCTTCTACTTACCCTCACAGAATCGCGAAAACTTCAATAATATCTGCCAGAAAGCTTGCAGAATTCAAAAAGAGTGGAAACGAAGGACTCGTAGAGAAAGTGAAAAAGGTTCAGAGTGGCAACAATAATTCGAAAGCTTGCAAACAAATTACGAAGCAGAGCACAGTGGGCGAGACGGCAAGAGTGCCGGACGACAAAAACAGCGAATCCGTAATCTTGTTTCTCTGGAGAGTGTCGGAGAACGCCGGCTAGACTAGAGAGCACACGACAAAGCAGCCAGGGAACCTCCATCTTCTCTCGTTATTCACTCTCCCGTGTGGATATAATTGAGTCTATAGATATATACCATAGCCGTAACGGATAAGACCATTTCGCTAACGACTCGACTATGCTTAATTAATTTCTGTTTGCGCAACGATAAAGTTCCAATGGATTGTAAGACGTAGCAAGCGGCGTTGAAAAGTTCGACGATCGTAAAATCATTGTGCAATATCGGAAATAGGGACGTAACTCTATTGACACTCGCTTTAGACATGTAACCTCCTGGGTGAATTGCTTGTGGTGCCTAACGTAAAAAGACCCATCACCCGCGGATCTCGGATGCACGCGTACACGATTAGTGCGTGGCAGACGTCTCTGCGAGATGCGAAAGTCCAGATGGAAAACGGCTGGAGTCAAACAGTTGGGTAGGTGGTGTGCAATCGACAATGGAACATGGCTAATCGACTCTCACTTAAAATCAGAACAATCGGTAGCATGAAGGCGTGGCGCAAGGACAGTGAGAGAGAGAGAGAGAGAGAGAGAGAGAGAGAGAGAGAGAGAGAGAACGGCCAATTTCCGGGTTCAATAAGTAGCGCACAATCAAGTATTTTGTCCCACTTGTACAGGGTGCGCCAGAGAAACTTACTTATTTGAAAGGTCAATAAAAACAAAAGTACTTCAATTATTGTTTTAATTTTTTTTTTTTGAGAATACAATATCCCATTTTTTTTCATGCAGTCTTGAAAATGACATCAGATAAATGGCGACCCCCATTGCGCATACACTGATGAAGTCGATTTTTGAAATTCGTATCCACTCTTTGCAGCATATCAATCGGTATGTTGGTAATGGCGTCGCGAATGTTGTTCTTGAGGTGTGCTATGGTCCGTGGTCGATCGACATAAACCAGAGATTTCAAATAACCCCATAAAAAGAAATCGCATGGAGTCAAATCTGGAGAGCGTGCCGGCCATTGGAGATCGCCTCTGAGAGAGATGAGGCGGTCGGGGAAATGTTGTCGCAACAAATTCATTGAGTCTCGTGCTGTGTGTGCTGTGGCTCCATCTTGCTGAAACCCCACGTTCCTAACGTTCATTTCTTCGAGTCTTGGAAGAAAAAATTCCTCGATCATGTTCCTGTAACGAGCTCCATTCACGGTAACTGCGCGTTCGTTTTCTTCAAAAAAATAAGGACCAATTATTCCCATTACCGACATCGCACACCAGACAGTAACTCGCTCACAATTAAGTGGCTTCTGGTGAAGCTCACGTGGATTTACACCACACCAATAACGCATGTTTTGCTTGTTGATGCAGCCGGAAATGTGGAAGTGAGCCTCGTCACTGAAAAAAACGACCGCATCTTCAGGCAGGTTGTCAACCAGCATTTCACATGCATTTTGACGGGCAACAAAATCGCGTTCAGTTAATTCTTGCACAACAGCCAATTTATAGGGATGAAATTGAAGGTCTTCATGGAGAATTCGTCGAACAGTGGTGTCAGAAATTCCCATAGCAGCTGCGTGTTTGCGAGCCGAACGCCGGGGAGAACGCACAACTGACTGCCTCACTCTTTCGACATTTTCCGGAGTTCTGATGGTCCGTTGAAGTCCATTTCTGGGTTTAGCGATACTTCCACACTCCCGAAATGAGTTAACCCACGACAGAATCGAATTACGGCCAGGAACGAGTCTGTGAGGAGGAATTTCAAAGCGAGCGCGGAAGGCACGTTGCGTAGCAACAAGTGAGCGACCGTTAGAAAAGAAGCTCTCGACTGCGAAGGCCCGCTGCTCTCTAGACCAGAGCATGATGGCAACTGACTGGAGGGAGAAACAAACTTGGGAACTTCCCCCTCCAGATGCGCCCCCTCTCGCCCCTCTACCCGCCCAACTCACCGCGCGGGAATTTTTTCAAATAAATAAGTTTCTCTGGCGCACCCTGTACATTTAACCATCTACCTATGTGCATGATGTATGAGCATTGAGGGGGAGCTACCTTTAGGCAAGCAAACAAATGCTGATTTTCATGATTTTTTTCTGAAAGGAAAGATTTCTATTTTTATGCTATTTTTCATTTATTGAACTTCAGAAATGGCGGAGGTATAGCACGGTCTTCTAAACGGATTACGGCGGATGTTGTCAGACGGCGTGACAGGTAGAGTTGGCGGGATTAATCTGAAAAAAAAACCGAAGAAGATTTTTCTATCATTAACACACATTCGCAGATCATGAACTAACAAAAAATGAGAAATGTTGAAAATCGATGAAATGATACGGTTTGAAACAAAAAAAATTGAATTTTCCGAAACATGACTACCTTTTGCGTCGATGTTTTATTTCTCTTTATTTTCAACAAAAAATTGGGTTCATGTTTTAGACAATAAGGTTCGAAAGATTTATATAGCCATACCTCCGCCATTTCTAAAGATTAATAAAATTAAAAAAATACCATCTAACAACCAAAATAGTATTAAAACGTACCCTAAGTCTCGAAAATGGCAAAGAAATCGTTCCTTAAAAAAAATCATGAAAAACGGAAAAAAATTCTCCCCTACAGGTATCTCACCCCTCACTTTCTTGACCCGCTTGAGTAAAGCCGCAAGAAGCGAGCTAATAGTACAGTCGTGCTGTCGCTGAAAACCCCCGCAATCGGAAAAAAATAGAAGGCCAGTTTTTGGCAGGTGATTCTGTAGGTTCCGCGGGTGCTAAATCCAAGTTTGCCTAAAAATCGGAGTGCAGGATTTTTTTAGGCGATGAAGGGAGATGGGGGTCGATTGATGCTAAACTACAACCCTTACAAGGTCGGCGCCGTGAGACAAAATATTCAGGAAAATCCGGGTTCTAGTTTTGTCTACAGTACCGAAGTCGTGGAAGTTCATTTTGGGGGTGAAAAAGTGGGGTGAAATTTAAAAAAATCAGTTAAAATTAAATGACTCTTTAGGAAAAAATTCGTACACTTTTTGTTCAAATGGGTACGTTGTAGCCCTTTAAAAGATGTCGATCGAGTATTTGATCATGATTCTCCGTTAATATCTTCACCGCCAAAAAATTGTTGAAACACAAAAAAAAAAATTGTCTGTTGAATAGCTAAAAAATAGTCGATTTCTCAGGTATGGTTTGAATGTGCGAAATGTAGGGAATAATTTTCTCTATATTTTCGTTTTTATGGACCACCTTTAAATATTGATTTTCCAGCCCCTCTCGGAGGTTGAAAATAAAAAATGAAATTCTGGGAACACTATTGACCGCACGAATTCGCCGCCATGGAACAATTTGTAGTCATTGTAGTTCAGTCAATAATTTTCTCAGAATTTCATTTTCAATTTTCAACCCCTGGAAGGGGTTGGAAAAAACAACATTCAAGGGTAATCCATAGAAACGAAAATATAGAAAAAATTATTCTCTACATTTCGTAAATTTAAACCATCCGCGAAAAAGCGTTATTCAATAAACAATTTTTCTTTGATACTTCAACAATTTTTTTAGAAGTCAAGATATTATTGGAAATGTATACTCTATCGACGCCTCTTTTCAAGGGCAACAACGTCCCGAATTGAACAAAATTTTTTAAAAATTTCCTAAAGAGTTATCGAATAAAAACTGTTTTTTTTTTCAAAATTTCACTCCACTTATTCACCCCCAAAATGAACTTCCACGACTTCGGCGACAAAAAGTGAAGCCCAGATTTTTCTGAACATTTTGTCTCCCGGCGCCGACCTCGTGGGGGTTGTAGTTTGGCATTAATCCACTTCCATTCCACCTTCATCCCCTGAAAAAACCCTAAACCCCGATTTTTAGGCAAACTTGGATTTAGCACCCGCGGTACATACAAAACCACCTGTCAAAAAACTAGCCTTCTAATTTTTTCAGATTCCAATATACAGCACGACTGTACTATGAGAGCTCTTCCTCTTGATGACTCCCACACCGGTAATTCTCTGACTCCATGAACATTGTTCTACACAATTATTGGCAAAGGTTTTGACATTATTTACAGCATGGTGCACTAGGCTAAACAGATCAGTGAATGAACGAGAACCAGTGTAGGAAAAAAGCTCATTCATACTCAATATGAGTGAAGAATATGAATTGTCGATAAAAACTCGAATCACTATAATTTAGCTGAAAAAACATGAGTGCCGTTAAAACCGACGTTTCAGTTTAATTTCGAATTTTGACCCCGCCCGGAATTTTTCTAGTTTGTGGCACGTGCACATCACGCAACTTAGGTACGATACGGCTGTGCACAGCAGATGCTCTAAAAGGGGAAACTTTTGTTTTTATGACTTTTGAGGGTAAGTATTACTTTCATTACTTAAGGGGTAAGGCCACAGTAGAATTTTCAAAAAATCGATTGTTTTTTTCTCGCTAAAACGGTGCATCATCATCATAAGAATAAGTTACTATTCGATTTATAGCAAGAACATTTTTTTTCACAAACTTTGAGCGTACCACGTAACCTCTGGCACGGCTATAGAGTAACTAAAACTTTAAACGCGTTTTTCTCGAAACAGCTTTTTCAAATTGGCGTAACAAATAACTTCAACAATTTTCACTAGATATACTTCAAATTTAAAAGTTATGTTCCTAATTGCATTTCGCAGAGAAGTACTTACGGAATTTCTGATTAATCGAAAAAAAATTATTTTATGAGCAGTTTTATACGAATTTTTTCACTGAAAATTCATTCAAGTACCTACAACTCAATTCAAATATCTACAACTTTTGAATAAAACAATATTTTTTAAATTCCGTACGTACTTCTCTAGGTATTCTAATGTAGAATGACGAGAATTTTTGTTTTTTGTTCTAGGTAAAAAATTGTGGATAAATGTCACGCCGCGGAGCGCCTAAAAAAGATAACAAAAGAAAATATTAGTAGTCGGCCATTTTGTACTTCGAAAAAAAATATATATTTTTTTTCTAACAGCTTGATATTCATACTAAATAGATGTGTAATTAATTTTATGAGTGAATCACTTTTTCATACGAAAAAATTGTTAAATTCGCATATGATTTTATACCCGTTACTGTGGCCTAAACCCTTAAGATAGAATCAATCTGTGATTTTTTTCAAAATTTTAAAATAAATTCGAAATCCCGTGAAAAACGACGCAACCGACCCAGCCTCGAGCCAGCGTCACGCCAATCACATTCTACCATTGGCCGATGAACGGCAGCACTACCGGTTTAGTGTTGCGCCACGGTAGGAGTGATCTCTTCGGCCCAACGCTGGGATGTACGGTTGGCCAATAGTAGGCTTACCGGAAATCCCAACAGTTGGCCGGGTATTGACCCAACATTGCGCTAAAGAGATCACGATCATTGGCTGACGGTTGGCGTGATCACCGGCTCATAGTAGGGCTAAGGTCGGCTTCATATTGTTGGCGCAATATTCGGGCTAGTGGTGGCCCAGTGTAGGGCTGTCAAAACAACCCAATGCTCAGCCAACAATCGATCAGATTCACAAGTTTCTGTGCTCGATGATTGCTCATCGAAAGAAGTATTAGATTCACAGGGTGTCTACTGACCTGAAAAGTCATGAAAAATCTTAAATGTCATGAAATTACACTCGACCCTGAAAAAGTCATGAAATGTCATGAAAAATTGCCAGTCTACCTGATTTTTTCAAAGATCTCTGCAGCGCTCATTATTATGGGCGATTTTTGTATTAATTTATCTAAAATAATTTCAAATTTTCGCGGGTTGACGACAATCTACGGTATTTCGATACTCTATTCTTATAGAGTGCGCTCAAGTCTCGATTTTGAATAAAAACAAAAGCATACTAATATGGCGCGGGCCCGTGCGTTTATGATATCGTTTCGGCAGTTTTACATGTTATGTGCGCGTAGCCTACGATCGCCCGTTTACACCGGCCGGTGTGTTTTTCTTGTGTTCCGCGATATCTTGGTAAGTATTAATTATACATATAGATGGATATTATATTATATTATTGGCATTAATATTATATTATTTCTGTATAAAATTCTTATCATTTCAACCTCAGAACGTACATTTTCGGAATTATCAGTCGAAAGCAAGGAATTCAACGAGGAAGAATGTTTTTTCAAATTGGGGTTATGTTCGATCTCAAGAATATTCTGTATCGCATGCTCAATAATTTCGTCACTTCTCGTACAGTGGGATTAATGTTTCAAGTGCAGTGACTAATGTTGATTTTTTAAAATACTTTTTTATGAAACGCGACCACATCTGAACGGTTTATGGTCTCGCACTAGTTAACAACAAAGTCATCGGCGGCATCGGTGTGCAAGTTCGTCACGGGCTGCAAACGGGTAATGATAAACAACTAATCGTTGTAATAACGAACCGATTTGTTATTCAATCTGTTAGTGTGTCATTTTTTGCCACTTTTTCAAAAGATTGTTGACAACAAGTTCGTGTATTTTGGAATATTTCTAATGCACTGGTATTACAATCCGCACAAAAAAAAACTTTTTTTAACAAAAAAATCTTTATATGATTGACCGTGGAAATTTTTTATCAAATAAATGAAAACATTTAAAAATAAATTACGACATATTTAAAATGTATCATCTCAGAATCATATAATCTTCTTCCAGATTTATTTAATTTAATTCTTATAATAATGACTACTAATAAAGTTATAATTGTAAAATTGTAATGTTCTGCTCATAGGACAATCATGGTGAAGCGGAAACAGTGCAAATTTCAAGATAGCTGGCTTTCGGACACCGATTTTTCATCGCGGCTCAAGCGAGTCGAGAAAAATGATCACGCTGCATATTGTATTCTATGCAAGTCACCGTTCTCCTTGAGCAATAAGGGAAAATCTGCTCTTGTAGTTCACTCAAAAGGACAAAAACATCAAGATTTTACAAAAGCTTTGAAGAACCAACTTGCTGCGTACTTTACAGCGGATAACAAGACCAATCAAGCTAAAAATATTAAGCAAAATGAGCTTGTGGATGTACGGAATGATGACATCTCTGTGGTTATTCCAAAAACTGTACAAACGACAAAACTGGACAAATTGACTCACTATCGAATGAAAGAAGAAGTTACGAAAGCAGAGATACTTCTATGTCTGGAAGCAGTCATGAGACATAAATCGCTCCGCGATATTGAAGAAGATCTATCAATCATGAAAACTGCATTTCCAGATAGTGCAATTCTTTCGGATGTAAAGCTGAGCAAGTCGAAAGCATCGTATATCATTGTTTACGGTTTGCCAACATGTTTCCAAAACGAGCTTAATGCATTACTTGAACACATTGACCACATTGTTATCGGTTTCGATGAGAGCTTGAACAAGGTTAGTGGAAAAAACCAGATGGATATAGGAGTTCGATTCTGGAATATAGAAAAATCTGAAGTGTCGACTCGATATCTGACCTCTGCGTTTTTAAACAAAGCTGATGCGGTTCACCTGCTCGAAGCATTCAAGAAGAGTGTGCCACCAACTTTGCTCTGCAAGATCCTACAAATATCCATGGACGGTCCGAACGTCAACTTGAAATTTCACAGAGACCTGCAGGCAGATTTGAATGCGACCTTGACTGATACAACGTTGCTCGATTTAGGCACATGCAGATTGCATACTCTACACGGGGCTATTAAAACTGGATTGACATCAACCGATTGGAATATCATCCCGTTCCTGCGAGCCTTGTATAATTTATTTAAAGATGTTCCTGCCCGTAGAGGTGACTATACTGCTGCCTCAGGATCAGACAAATTTCCAAAGAAGTTTTGTGCTATCCGATGGCTTCAAAACGTACCAGTAATCAAAAGAGCTCGTGAAATGTTGCCCCATGTGCAGACGTATGTGTCTAAAGTCGTTCAAAACGGGAAGGTACCGCGTTGTAACAGTTTTCAGACAGTTTCGGACACGTTGAAAGATCAATTTTTAGATGCAAAACTGGCGTTTTTCGAATCTTTGGCGGGAAGAGTTGAGCCTTTTCTTCGAGAATTTCAATCGGATTACCCACTGGTCCCATTTCTGTACGATACCTTGCAACTTCTTCTACATGATGAAATAGCGAGATTTCTTCAATCAGATATCTTGAGCGCGAAGAGTATAAGTAGCATCGACCTGGACAAGCAGGATAATCTCTTGACCGCGAAACAAACTGACATCGGATTTGCAACAAAAGCAGCCCTCCGTGATATAAAAAGTGTCACTGCACTTGAAATTTGTCAGTTCAAGGAACAATGTCGTCAATGTCTGAAGTCTTTCGTGAAGAAATTAATGGACCGGTCACCATTGAAATTCTCCATTGTGAAAGGAATTTCTTGCTTCAACCCTGCGACAGCTCTTGAAACTCAACTTGCCAGTGAAAGGTTAGAAATTGCCTTGAAGAAATTTGTTGAAGCCCGACAAATAACAGGTGCACAAGCCAAACAAGTAGCTACGGAGTACAAAAGACTTCTGCGCTTGGGGAGTACTATGCAGGCGTTTAAGGATTTCCGAAGAAACACGACTCGTTTGGATCACTTCTGGTTAAATCTAATTGACTCACATGGATCAGAGAATTATTCTTGTTTGTTGGCATTCATTAAAAAAGTGATGATTCTGTCCCATGGCAACTCAGCTCTCGAGAGAGGTTTTTCTATTAATAAAGAGTGCATAGTTGAAAATCAGACGGAGAGGTCTCTTATTGCTCAAAGACTAATTTACGATGGTGTTCTTGTCCGCGGGGCTTTGAAGAATTGCATCGTTACAAAACCTCTTATACATGCTGCGCGCAATTCGGCATCGTGGTATAGAGAAGCTCTCGCTGCGAATAAAAAATCCCAAGAAGAAGCTCATAAATCTGCAGCTGGAAAGAAATCGCAAGCAAAAATCCTTAAGGAATTAAAAGGCGAGAGGGAAAAGCTGATGAGTGACGCGTTTAAACGCGCGGCACAGCTCGATGAAAAAATAGAAAATTTGAAGCGCTAGTTCATTACGTTAAGTCATGCTATTTTCTTTATCTGTAAACTAGGTGTTTTATTTGTATCTGTGATTTGCTTCAAAAGCTCTAGTCTCATGGAACAACTTTTTTTTAATCATAAAAGATTAAATTATCGTTGAGTCTATATACGATATGTACTAACGTTGTGATACTTGTCGATAGAGAAGCGAATATCGAATCGCTAGAAAATAAAATAGAAAAAAGTAAAAGAAAATGATGCGTTATCTCAATATATTAGTTTTTCTTTGTTAGTCGTGTAAAGCGACTGGATGATATTACTCAAAGTTCCTAGCGTATGTAATATTTTTCTTGATGTTCCCAAAATATATTTCTTTACAGCAATCTTGAAATTATGTTTGTCTCACATTTTTTTACTACATATGGAATTGTACAGATTGGTGACTTTTCGTTTATTCCGTATACTTTTTATTGGCATACAACACACATCTGTTTCAAAGAGCAAAATAAAAATATGAAAATTCAGAAAATCGGTCGCACTGTAGAAATATAAAGTATACTTCTATTCCAGAAAGTCATACTAAGAGTCATGAAAAAATCCCCATTCCTTGCCTTAAAAATCCTTAAATGTCATGAAATTTCAGTTCTGGTCAAGATTAGACACCCTGATTCACTACCATCGTTATGCACAATCACTTGTTCGTGGAATGTTTCCAAATTTGTTTCACTATCTACTTATCTTTTTGTTTCGTTGCCTCTGATCCTAACCTGCTGTAAAGAGTCTTCTAATTTTTGTCGTCGTTTTAACACTCGACGTTTCTTAATACTATCATAATAACTCGGCATTTTTTTAATACACCACTAAACTTTAGTATAAATCAATTTTATTTTTAATAAAGTGAATTTCAGATAACAGTAATTATGAGTTTTTATCATCACAGGACGTAGAAAATTTCATGCAATGATAATAAAAAAATATAAAATAATAATGTACGTGAAAAAGCATTCTTGTATATATGTATGGACTATACAGTTCAAAGCCAGTGTTGAGCCAGGATTGACAATTCGTCAGTTTGCCATGCCAAAAACAAGCATTGGCAAAACGACGGTCAAACGATTGGCTCAGACTCAGGGCCTGCGCTCGCCCCGACAATTGGCCGACCGTCATTAATTGATACTGGCCCAGCGTTGGCTCTTCGATGGTGAGCCGAGCTTCAATTCGAGAATGGCAAACCCATGATCAACCAATTGGCCCATGTTCGTGGCCAACACTGGGACCCGATAGTTGGCTGACAGTTGGTGATCGATATTTGGCCCAAAGTTGGGTGTTCGTTGGTTTGCCATACTTCAAATGAGCACTGGCAGAATCATGGCCAAATCATTGGCCCGTATAAAGAACCAATACTGGGTATTAGTGGTTGGTGCTGAATATCGTACCAAGCGTCGGCCGCATCTTAAGCACCGGCAAAGTTTTCACGGGATAATAGGTTACAATTAGACATGTTTATTCAATGGTGTTGTATTCTAACTTATTTCCAGTGAATGAACATATGGGCTCTATTTCGACAATTCTCAAAGCAGAGCAAAACATTTAGCTCATCTGCTGAAAATTTCAATTTTGATTACGTCATTAAAATTGCGATTATGTTACATCCTAGCGAATGTGCCTTCTCTTGGTTATTCCCAATATCCTCATTTGCCGTCATAAGCGTATTAAATGTATAAGTCTAAGAATAAGACGCGTAACAGCATTAAACGGAACTTGCGTACGTTCCGCGAGCATATTCAAATCATAGCGATATATACACGATAGCAGCACCGCCACAGTCATTGACTTTCCTATCACATTGGCTTTCAACAAGAACATGATCTCAGGCAAATATTCCACGAAAAGCCGCAGCTTAAAAAACCAAACAGGCACTCACTCCCAAAACTTTACGCTAGCCATCCGCGTGGGGACAAAGAGAAGTCTGCATGATTCGACCCGGTAACCAGAGCGGAGTATGAAAACATCCGGCCGTCTGAATCAAACGGTCGTCGCGCTATCGCGAACGGCTTAGCGCGAATTTCGACTACACACCTCATGCACGTTCCGTTAACAAAGCGAAATTGCCCCTTCCACCAGCGCCATTATTTCTAAGAAGAGAAACCAAAGATTGTCTCCCACTCACTGTAAAAATTCGCATGCGAACCAAGAAGGGCTAGTGTGCGAAAGGTCGAAGCAGTCGCCCCTCAAATACCATCGACTCAAGTTCTTCTATCAAATCTAAATCTTAGTCTTCCAACAATTTCCATCGCGTTCAGATCTCAGGCTCGCAAAATCTTCCATCAAATTAACTTCACTTCTTAATCTTGTTCTGACAGAATTCGAAGAGTAGTACCGATATCACAGAGTTTTTGATTATTATACATCTTCGGGTTTTGACCGAAGCGTCGTATAATCTTCAGTCGACTCTCGCGGATTCGAGTCCGTAAATAGTTCAAGTGCTGTTTACTACGTGTATATACATAAACACTCTCAGCGCCCCAAGAGTCTGGTGCTGGTGACCGCTTTCCGAACGCTAAGTGTGGCGTCCGTCGACGAGGCCTTTATCTGCGAGCGTCAACCGATATCCTTGCGAGCGAGCGTACCTACACACTGATACACTCACGAACACAGCGACCAATGTAAGCGACAAATTTCATTTTATGTTAATCCGATTGTTCCCCCGACTTTATAGTTATTTTCATTGTCATTTTGTCTGTATAAGTAACTTTATTCATCCGATCACTTATTTGTAATAAACCTTTAGTTAAGTTTGTACAAATTTGTCGGATTATTTCTCGATACCAAATCGCTGCATGATTTCCTAATTTCTAACTCATTCCAAGCACTACCCCTTTTTACCCTCATCCCGTGCTATTGCGCTTGTCGTAGGCAAAAAAGGAGGGAATCAAAAAATATATGCCCACGTCCCTTCCGGACGTGACAATTTGAAATCGTTTATTTCTTTTTTTTTCTATTTTGATAAAATTTCATTTTCTACTTCTCTGTAGAAACAAACTTTTGTAGTTTTTGGGAACATCATGTTGAGATGTAAAAAAGCTGTTTGTATTGTCTACGAAATCGTAATACCAATTATAATATACATCTGTATAAGAATATTATAACTTTTGTGCAACACAATGATCTTCAAATCTAGCATTTTATAAAAATAATTAAAACATCCTTATCCGTCGCAGCGTTCATCTACACTACACGTCCGTTTATTGATGGTCGAGTGTCCGTTTACTGGTAATTTCCTCAACTCACGCTTCAGTAATTTCGCTACTTATTTATCAATTCCTTTAATATTATTTGTTGCAATCACTTCGAATATTTTTGCTACTATTAAAATTATTGTTTCTATTAGTTCTAGCAATAAAAAAATTAGTTTCCATAATATTTTCATTTCAGAGTTCACCTAAATCCTACAGTGTCGGCATTCGTCTATTCACTGGTCGGTTTACCCTATGCTCGGAGTAGTGCGTTGACATTGGTATTTAAAGTTGAAAGTGAGGAACGGGGGAGGGGGGGGTGTCATCGATGTATATTGAAGGAAATTTATTTCCGAAACATGTGTGTGTCTTACAGAAATTTTCCCACAGAGATGAAAATTGGATGCTTCATTGCGTCGTTTATTATAAGCCTGTGTACAAAATTTGTTGATAAATTTCCCAATCGTTGACTACATATACACCGGCCAAAAGTTTCCGGACACTTCAGATAATTGCAAAATTATATTAGAATAATACAATTAATTATACAGAGCTACATAATATATTCGTAAAATAATCAATGAAATGAACTATATTATTCTAACATTATATGCCAATTATCCAGTGATCGAAAGTTTTGCAATTATCTGAATTGTCCGGAAACTTTTGGCATATGTAGTGTAATTACGTACGTATTGTACACTGCAACCTCCATTATCGGGACCTCAATAGATGCAACAGACCCCCACTATGTACCGAATATCAAGCGGTGTAGCGCATGGTGGGAGAAGCGCCATGCCCTAGCGTGAGGCTCCAAGCATGGTAGACAATAAGAGAGGGCGGTGTAGCGCATGGTGGGAGAAGCGCCATGCCCTAGCGTGATGCTCCAAGCATGGTAGACAATAAGAGAGGGCTTTGAGGGGTACTGCGATCAACTATCCTGCTGCGCAGAGTTGGCTTTAGTGGATGGTGTGCAAAGTCCATTTTTGCAAGTGTGGTGCGGAGCCGCCCCGCCACTGTGCCGATAATAGATGTCGGAGTGTAATGTAATGTTCCGATATTTTTCTTATTTTCTCGATCAGCTCTCCTATATGCCGATACCAAACTGTATGCAAACAGTTGAACGGCTCGAAAATTGCTGCAGCCGAGAGGCACAACATGTATACCCTCGGCAGTTTTATCCCGCACTCAATTTTGCCCTAACACAAGTGAAACAATGATTTAAAAAAATACTTTAACTGGGAATTTCCAACTTGGTCTGCATACTTCGCGTCTTACGACTAATTTTACTTTATGATATGACAAATACTTCAGGATTGCGAATGTTTGCTTTCGAATCCTCATTTACGGCTTTTGCTTCGAATTGCATCGCCCACACATTCTTGAGGCGGGAGCCTGAATAAGAAGGTTCAAAGAAGCGTTTTTTTCGGGAATTTTTTTAGAAGGGAACGACACAAGCGAGCCTAGTAAACATTGAGATATTTTTTCATGTATATTTGAAATGTATGAAAAAATGTTCAAAGTGAAACAATTAATGACTGCAGATTTATCAGCTTATTCCATGTGCGTCTTGCACTGCAGTCCCCAATCGGCGGGAAAGATGCAGCTCGTAATTCTTGACTAAAACAAAAAAAACCAATAAAATGTTCAACTGTCATATATTTTTCTTCTGGGTGAATTAATAAAAAGCTGAAAAAATCGTGAAATTATAACTTTTCTCAGGTTTGAAAAAAAAAATAGTTAAAACAACACTCTAACGTGCTATAAAAATTATTTAAAAATACTTTTTCAACGACTTGTTTAATTCATTTAGCAAATATTTTCATACCGAAGAAAATAAACTTTGGTTTAATTCAATAGGTGTAGTTGTTTTGCTATCACGCCTGTCAATTTGGAAAAAATCGTGAAAATGAAAACTGGAGAAAACGCGCTTCAAAGTTTTTAATAGAAGGGAATATCAATATCAAATATCAATCGCTTCTCTACTTTTGACATTGTATCTTCCAAAATATTTACAATTGGGCTATGTAACTTTGTAAAGATATTCTTGGATAGTTTATCTATTAATTTGAGCGATAAAAAAACGATTTTTCGGACCATTTAATTCACGCTCTGGCCTTAATGTATATATAGATCCAATAAAATTTTAACTTTAAACTTTTCATAAGTTCTATGACGTCGCGTGCGATGGAAAGTATTCAAAGCTAGGCAATGTAACACAGATCTTTACGGAACATTCCCAATTTAACCACAGAGTATATCTCTTGCAGATATATTATTAGCTGCAGTCATTGCTCTCAAAACTGCTGCGATATTCACGATTTTCCCTTAACAATTGTCAGATACTCAGTTGATTAAATTTTCATAAACAATCGTCAGATGCCCAGTTGGTAGAATGGAAACGTCGTATAATGGCCTTCATTCTACATATGTCCAAGTATATTAAACAATGTTTTCACAAAAAATTGTAGAAAAATGGCGACGTTGAAGCTGGATGAAGCGAGTCATCTTTGTCCTATAGTGTCCCGCAGCCAGCCAGAGTTCCCCTTCCAAATTGTTCACCCGAAACGAAAATTCAAAATAATTTTGGTTCTAGATAAGATTTGCTTTCGAAGTACGTAGAGAAATAAAAAATATCGATGTTAGATAAAATGTTTTTAAAAAACACCGAAAAAAATTTGGTAGGCGAAAAGTCTTCAACATGTCGGAAATTCCCTACGTACTTCGATGTAAAATTTTATTATAAGGTATTGCGTAACGGGTTACACCTAGTTCGCGGCAGGAAAAAAAGGTGTTTTCGTGAATTTTTTTTGGGAATTGGGTGCGGATTTTTAACTTTTTTTCATAGTAAAGCGTATTATTTCAAGTTCTTTGGCAATTTCTCAAATGCGAAATATTTATAAACGACGGAGATACAGTAAATTGCACAGACCGCTGTGCAAATAAGGTCCTTCGCGGGGACCACTCGTGCTCTGGGAACAAAGCATCTGAAATTAAAAAACCAAACGAATTTAGTTTTTGTACCGCATTATCTAGTCGTTAATCGAAGGATTCAATAAAATAATGATTTTTGACAAAATGGTCGCCGATCTAAAGCAATCGTCAAAATTTCGGTGAAAAAAAACATTCTATTATTCTTTATATAAAAAAAGTATGCATTGAAAAAAAAACGTTCGATTAAGGACTGCCTTTTGATATACAAAAAATGTCTGTGAATTTAGAAGCATTTTGGTTTAGTTGTTTTTGAGATATTTTGGACACCGATTCTGAAAACGTAATTCCGAGAAAAACGCGTTTAAAGTTTTACGTCAGGTACATACGCAGATAAAAGGTAATTTATTACCTCTGAATGGAATCATCGATGCCCGGATCATACAGCAAACCTTTTGCAGAGGTAGCAGCCTCCAAAATTCCAATTTGGTGCTACCAACTAGGTGTAACCACCCAACAAAAAAAAGACTTCGAGGATAATGTGATAGATCGTATGATGAATGAATGTTCATTGGCCATAGTAACATCTGCAAAAATCGCTCGATCCTTCGCTAGAATTGAAGTTAGTACTGAACGCTGATATCGGGCTGAAAGCTAGCAGAATTCTAAATGTCTCCATTTCAAAATGCAAATCTGGTGTGAATTATAAATGCATGCTTGGAAAGAGTTCGAAGTGCATGACCTCACGAAACACTTTTGCGACATTGAGAGTCTCTTTAAATAGTTCGGAATACATTCGTTGAACCCTATAGACCTGTAGTTGTCACGAGCAGGAGGGAATTCTGGGTGTACCGTCCATTTGTTAGCCGTGTTCGATTCGAAGTTCTGCCCCTCCAATATCTTACCTCGGGGCGATTAATCTCCTCGGCCATTCACTGGAAAAGTTGTTCGATCCACGGGCTTGGGAGCTTTCCTACCCCTTGATGCGTTATCACATAGATTTTCGCGCAAAAAGGGCAAAGCGTGCGTCGAATAGTCGTTTTCTTGATCCCGCGACTCGTATCACATCACAGCGTCTCTCATGCTCCCTTATTTGCTTCATCGAAGAATCCGGTGATTTACTACCCCTCCCGAGATCGGGTCATTATCACGCACCGATCTTCTTAAATTTTCTTTCTATCCATAGTACCACATAAGAACTCGAGGCGTTCAATAAACCTCAGGTCTTTATAAGCACTCCACCATCACGCACAATGTACTCTCTGCCTTCAACACTTTCTCGCTTTCTCCGTTAAACGCTTTCTGCTTGACAGACATTCGCGAAGCGTTTAAGGGGTCTTCTCGCTTTAGACGCCAAAAAAGGCTATTTTCATGAATTTTTTTGATAGGCCTATATTATAGATATTGATATGAAAGTTGTTACACTTAATCAATACACTTTCGAAAGGCATTTAAAAAAAAATTATTGAAGTCACTATTTATAGACGAAAATGGTAGTTAAAAAATGTCCTAAAAAATGTAGGTTTGCGCTGTTGATGAAATCTCGGAGACGGATCATCCGAAACAAAAAAATCAAACGGTTTTAGATTCAGTATGCTAATGGCTATAGCGCATATCATATGATTTTTAATATATGCAAAAATAACAAAATGGCGGAAATTTTTCGGAAAAACAACAAAAAAACGTGTTTTTTCATCGTTTTTGGCAAAAAAGTAAATATCGAAATTTAAAACAATCCTTGATATGCGCTATAGCTATAGTTGTAAAGAATATGTGGTTAAAATTTCATAAGGATCGGTTCAGTAGTTTTGAAGATTTTATCAACAAGCCGTCGAAAAACATTTTGTTTCGAGAAAAACGCGTTTAAAGTATGTTTGGGTTACATACAATAAAATTTTGTTTACATTTTTTTTATGTACTTCGAAAGTGTTTTTATGAAGTTTAACAATCTTTATATCAATATCAATAGTATAAACCTATCAAAAAAAATCATGAAAGAGCCTATTTTTCTAGCGTCTAAAGTGAGAAGACCCCTTAACAAATGTACCTTTAACATTGTAAAACGATCCTTCGGCTATTTCGCGGCCTATCGCATGCCCGAGAGACAGCTACATCGCTCCTCTGTTGGAACTTTATGCTTTTTATTGCTATATTCCCGTGTCGACGAACTTGGGTCAGGAGATTTAAGCGAAGGACATCTTTGGCTTTTGATAACATCATAATCTTCTTTCACAATCTTTTCCCAAACGGAGAGAGACAAAAAAAGATTGCGTGCTATGTTGGAATTAAGTAGGAAAACATATCGTGTTCTCGGGCCGAACGGTTTTAACTCTCATTCTTATCAGCGTTGCAAATGTTTAATGATCGTTCAACCGTCACCTCTTTTTTCACTTCCAATTGAAGGATGGACTGTCACGTGTTTTCACTGTGGTATGAAGTAGAACACATAAAGATAAATACGTTATTCTTCTTTGTCTTTGTTTGTATTTATTCAAAAATATTATTCTTTTAACAACGATGCTTCCTACAAAATCACCACAGACTGTTCATCTGTGAGAGGATCGATTAAGGAGTTTCGGGACTGATGACGAAATGTTACCATTTGCTTCAAACTTATACAGTACATTCTTTGTCATATGCTGAATGCACTCTCCAAATTTTAAATCGATCGTCTACCCCGTCTCTATTAAATTAACAATTGAAAAACACTTTTTAACATAGAGCGATGCCTATGATTAGACAACATACGGAGTTCTTATGACACTGATGACAAAATTGTCATAATGTACTGACTGATTTGACGGTTTTACATAACATTTTAGCTATTTTTCACACTTTTCCACGCGTAAAACTCCCATTCAGCAATAAGCGTAGGCATCTTTCTATGTGGAAAAGTGTTTTTTTTTCAATTATACATTTTATAGTAACGGTGTAGACGATCTGTTAAAATATTGAGGGTACATTCAGTAAATGACAAAGAATGTACTGTATACATTTAAATCAAATGGTAATATTTTGTCAATGGTCCCGGAACTCCTTAAGCCGCATTCGCATTTTGTTGAAGAACACGTGGTGCACATAAAAAACGATGGCTTACGTATATATATATATATAAAAAAAACCTATGGTGTGTGTAGAAAAAAGGCGCCTCGTGCCTGATAAAGAGAGAAATATGGACATCGCTCTCGAAAATGCGTTTGTCATTCATGCAGCCTCCGGATACCACGAAATCCGCTGCTGCGAGGAAAAAAACTAAAACTAATAATCGAGCTACTGACAGCCTGCATGGAATGAGAGTTAATCGATGCTCGATTTTTATTCGCATTTATCTTTACTTTATTTTGGCATCGGTCTTTCTCACCCCCGTTTTCCGTCGAGCCCTGTTTCGATTTTGCGCTATGTACGTGCATATATGGTCAAATACATATGCGAAAAAGCGATATTAATACCAATGGACTTCGAGGACCGTCCTCAAAACAGCCAGATGTCCCCATAGCCGAATCCTCCCTATATATATATATGAACACATTCATCTCTACATACACATTCTCCATTCCACA
This sequence comes from Ophion ellenae, assembly GCA_963210295.1. Taxonomy (NCBI): domain Eukaryota; kingdom Metazoa; phylum Arthropoda; class Insecta; order Hymenoptera; family Ichneumonidae; genus Ophion; species Ophion ellenae. Next base: position 18,076,964 of record OY723389.1, read on the forward strand.
TAACGACGTCGTTGTCATTTTTCTTTCGCTTCCGGTCTTCTGCCCGTCCCCCAGAAGCCCTTCGCTTGGGATTTTTACAGAAACGATCATCAATCAAAGGAACGGGACATTGTGGGTGGTTGTGTTTATTAAAATAGCAGGCGTCTGGGTCGAAATGGTTCACGATCAAATGAATAAAGAGAGAGAATGAATATAGAAAAATAAAGAGAGAGCGAAAGACATGAAAAATCTATAAACGAGTATAAGGGACACTCGTACACTTCAGGACTCCGTAAAGGGGCGTTGTGGATGTGTCCACGTTAAAGCTCCATCTCTACGTATATACTTAAGCCAACACAAATGTAAGCTTTTGTGGAGGTGAAGTTGGAACGTTTGCGCGCAGGGGGGTCGCAAGTAACGCGAACACCACGAGGCGCAACAACCAATTCAATTTGCAAGGCTGCAAAGCACTTTAGAAATTTCGGCTTGATGATGCTGGTGGGTGGGCGAAGTAGAAGGGTAGAAAGCTCAAAATTGAGTACAACGTTACATCGCCATTGCGTATGAACTACCTTGTACGCGCATAGTAAACTATAGTTTCGCATGAAGGAAACCGTTGCCACGACCCATGCGTATGTGTTCGTAAATATGTGTAATTGTTGCCGCAAGGAAGTTAGGCACGCATGTAATTGAGTAAAGAGCTTTTAATGTCAAGCTCCCAGAAACCCATCGTTTTTTCTTGCACTGTCCTTAAGATTTGCGGGAAAACGAGAATAAAGGCTTGTAAATTATCAGACGGAAGCGTTCGGTAGAAAAGTAATTCGCCATCACGAAATAAATCTCTGAGCTCAGTACTAGCGGAACTATATCGTATTCACCCCAGGAAAAAGTGTTGCATTATATCTCATATATTCGCCGACAAGTTACAACAGACTTTTGCTTTCACGCAAGTGGCAGTGGAGCAAAACACTTATTTTTATAGTGTGGCAAATGTTGCAATGAGTGCTAAGATCTTATGTGACAAATGCGATAACACCTTAATAGTATAAAACTTCTAAGTAAAACTCAATTAAATTCAATTTTTTTGAGATTTTATTGCAGTTTCATTTAAAGGATTAACCCATGTTACAGCTATATTTTCGTTTTTTTATGAACCATTAAAACTCAGTATCTTTTAATGTTTACCAAACGGTTATTAACATTTTTAGAGTTCCTCAGAATTTTATCAAACAAAAATAACTGTCTAAATCGACTTTACACAGTCTGGAAGACATTCATGTGTAAAAAACGTTGGTTGCCGGCTGCCCTAATTTCGGAGGTTTTCCTGATCTGAAATAAAAAATATCAAACGGCATTGTAATTTGTAGAGCTGAGGCTGTCACCAGGACTAGAGTAAAGTACAAATATCGAAAACGGAATTTTTGAGCACGGTTTTAAAAGTTAAGTTCCAAGTTTCATCACTTTTTCGACTTTTTCAGCTTAAAGGGTCTTCACACTTTAGACGCTAAAAATTGCTATTTTCATGATTTTTTTTTGATAGGTTTATATTATAGATATTGACATAAAAGTTGTCATACTTCATAAATACACTTTCGAAATACATTTAAGTTTTTTTTTTAATTTAAGTCACTATTTATAGACGAAAATGGCAGTTGAAAAATGTCCTAAAAAAATTGTAGGTCTGCGCTGTTGATGAAATCTCGGAGATGGATTATCCGAAACAAAAAAATCAAACGGTCTCAGATTCAGTATGTTAATGGCTATAGCGCATATCATATGGTTTTTAATATATGCAAAAATAACAAAATGGCAAAAACGTGTTTTTTCACCGTTTTTGGGGGGAAAATAGTAATTACAAAAAAAATTTAAATCCTTGATATGCACTACAGCTATAGTTGTGAAGAATATGTGGTTGAAATTTCATAAGGATCGGTTTAGTAGGTTCAAAGATTTTATCAACAAGCCGTCAAAAAACGTTGTTTCGAGAAAAACGCGTTTAAAGTTTGTTTAGGTTACATAAATACATAGAATGTTTTTTTAAATGTATTTCGAAAGTGTATTTATTAAGTGTACCAACTTTTATATCAATATCTCTAATATAAACCTATCAAAAAAATTCATGAAAATAGCCGTTTTTAGCATCTAAAGTGAGAAAACCCCTTAAAAAACTACGACAGATATCAGAAATATTCTCGCCCGCGTGAGAACTATAGATGTGCGAACTATACCATAAAAATTGGCACGAAATCCGTTCAATAGTTTTTGAGATATCATGGAAGCCAATTTGAAAAATATAGTTTTGAGAAAAAATGCGTTTAAAAGTTCAAGTACGATTTACACAAAGGAAATGTTGACTCACCTGTCTTTAGTCTGCTATGCCGGGTCCATATAACACGCACAATTTTTCTGCAATTTGGGGAAACATCTTTATTTTTATTTTTTAGACCTGTCACATGGGATGACCGGCATAAGTATGAGGGGTGGGTTTTTGATCAGCTTCTTGTCAACTCACAACATCATGTTCGCGTATATAATGCACATGTGAGAGAATGAAGTAAATAATTTCTAATGTAATAAGTACGGAATAAGGCGACTAATGAAACGTTTCTCGACCCCGTGTTGCAAACTTTGTGTCTAATTTGATTTTATGGGGAAACCATATTTTTCTTTAGAAGAGAGTTAATGAACTGGAAAGTATTGATTCGCCAAAGCAATTTGACAACTTCTATTACTAAGCATTCACTGGGCTGAAGATTCAGTTGACTCCAATATTAGTTGTCTTGTGTAAATGCGAACTATTTTAATTCTTTGTAAATAGAAAGAGCGAAGACCCATCGCTCTGATCACTCTGCAGATTCGAAAAGCAAGCACGTTCGTGAAAGTTAGGAGAAACGAAACTTTTGAAAACCTCTCAACCATTTAGCTTTATAATCAATTAGACTTTCGCGATCGTTAACCTAAACGAAGATAGAATATTAAATTTTGAAACTACCGATCAGCGTATGGTTCGTTGATCGTGACAAAAGTCAGTATGCACGTGGAAGCAAGAACTGAAACCAAATTGAATAGCGATGTTCTCACAGAGCACGTACCGGCTCGTTACGATGAGATTTTATACGGTCTTTTTTTCTTTTTCGCATTTTCTTCGCCTACCCCTCTCGCTTTCTCATTCTTTCTTTCACAGTAACTGAGAGATTCATAAGTTTTCCGGAAAACGTATCGAACAATTTACCGCCAGATCGTAACCTCAATAGTACCCGCCTTTCTATATCGTGTAAAATGTACATAATGCATTCGTCTATCACATGAATCCATATTTTATTTGATTAATACGATGTATGATTAGTTATCTGTACAATAATAATCGACCATTCTAAATATTTACGTAAGATTTTTATCGAAGTTTTTATATAGGAAAGTGGCACTACAAAACTAATGATACTGGTCGAGATAACAGAGGAGTGTTACTTCATCTTCATCAGTCGTTTTGCGAATTATGACCATCAAAAATAGTGCATTTGCACTTTTTGTATCGAGAATAGTGCATCTGCACTTTTTGTGTCAAGAATAGTGCATCTGCACTGTTTGAATAAAGAATAGTGAATAAAGTATATATTGTTTAGAATAGTGAATAAAGAATATACACTAGGCAAAAGATTTTTAAATAGCTGTAACTCCTCGAAAAATGGTCGTACAGCAAAATAAAAAAGGAAATTGAAGGTATGAATCTCTAGTTTTGAGATCTTGACCTCAAACATTTTTCGCATCCGCCAGCTTTTAGTAGCCATCAAAAAACCAAAGTAAAAAAAAAATTCAAAATGTTTCCTTATCTTTCACAGTCTGCACGGACTTTAATAAATGTTTTTGGATGATCGGGTTAAAGAATCGGCTAGCTAGATTCTTCCCCTTTAATTTGAGTGGTGGGAGTGCTCTGTACGATTTTTTCTCGCTGAGTTATCGATGTTCAAAGCAAAAATGACACTTTTGACTTTGATGACTGATTACTCGGAGACTAATGGTCGCACAGAAAAAAACCAGAGGGTTATGGAAACTTTGAAGTATTTTCTATAAGATGCTTTTATCATTTTTTTATCAAGATTTTTTTTATGCGGGAAAATGGATTTAACAAAATGTTAAAAATGGCATATTTACGAATATTCTTTCAACTAAGGATTATTTTGTAAATATCGAATAGATAAAAAAACTCGGTTTTTTATGAGCTCAAAGTATCCTAAAAAAGCCCTCAAAAGTTTAAAACTCTGCGATTTTTTTTCATTGTGTTCCGAATGATCGAAATTGTGGTTTTTGCCAAAAATCGATCAAAGGCTAAATCTACCACCTTTTATTCGTCTTTTGAGAATCACAATTATTTTTGGCACTGATCCGAATTTCCGGTGCTAAAAAATGTTGATTGTTGAACTACGGGAACAAATTTTTGTTTAATGATAAAAAATTAATAAAAAAAAGGTTTTTTTTACAAACAAAAATTAATTTTAAAAAAATCGAAAAAAATTGTTAGATTTTTTTTTATAACGCTGAACGTTTTTCATGATACGACGAGCGATTGAAGTTGTTGGGATTCACAGTTCTTTGAAGGTGTGCGTGTGGAACACACACACAAAGAAGCGTAAATCCAACCGAGCAACCTCTACGTGGTACGCTTTAGGTTACGCTAATGCCGGTGGTGAATAAAACGTTTATGAAAAAAATCTTGATCTAATGATCGTGGGACGTGTGCGTGGGGTGTCGTATCGTATCGTAGGGATGTAAATTGTACACACGCACACATTTAAAGAACTGTGAATTCCAACAACTCCAATCGCTCGTCGTATCATGAAAACGTTCAGGGCTATAAAAAAAAATTACCATTTTTTTCGATTTTTTTCAGTTAATTTTTTTTTTGTGAAATTTTTTTTCTTTTATTAATTTTTTTTTTCATTAAACATAAATTTGTTCCCGTTGCTCAACAATCAACATTTTTTAGCACCGGAAATTCGAATCAGTGCCAAAAAAAATGTGATTCACAAAAGACGAATAAAAGGTGATAGATTTAGCCTTTAATCAATTTTTGGCAAAAAACACTATTCCGATCATTCGGAACACAATGAAAAAAAATCCCAGGGGTTTAAACTTTTGAGGGCTCTTTTTTTTTATCTATTCGATATTGGCAAAATAATCCTTACTTGAAAGAATATTCGTATATATGCCATTTTTTACGTTTTTTAAATCCATTTTCCCGCATAAAAAAAAATCTTGATAAAAAAATGATAAAAGCGTCTTATAGAGAATACTTCAAAGTTTCCAAAACCCTCTGGTTTTTTTCTGTGCGACCATTAGTCTCCGAGTAATCAGTCATCAAAGTCAAAAGTGTCATTTTTGCTTTGAACATCGATAATCAGCAAGAAAAAATCGTACAGAGCTCTCCCACCGCTCAAATTAAAGGGCGAGAATCCAGCTACACGATCATTCAAATCGGTTCATTCAAAAAAAATTATTAAAGCCCGTGCAAGCTGTGAAAGATGAGCAAAAATTTTGAATTTTTTTTTTTACTTTGGTTTTTTGATGGCTACTAAAAATTGGCTGATACGAAAAATGTTTGAGCTCAAGATCTCAAAACCAGAAATTCACACCTTCAATTTGTTTTTTTTTTAATTTTCCTGTACGACCATTTTTCGAGGAGTTACAGCAATTTGAAAATGACCCTAAAATTGGCGGACTTTTTCAATATCCTTTAATTCTTTTGCCTAGTGTATATTGTTTAGAATAGTAAATACGGAAGAATAGTGGATAAAGAATATATTGTTACACTGTTTGAATAAAGAATATATTCACTTCTTGAATCAAGAGGAGTACATCTGCACTTCTCCTTTCTTGTTTAATTATGTCGTTGCACGTATTTTCCAATCAAATATTTTGTCCACGGCAAAACGGATTTTATAAAAATAATTTGTTGTGTGACACCTCTGTAATGGAGATTCAGAAAATAGTACATGTCCATTTTTTCGTATTGTCCATCTCTAGGTGAGGCTTTGTTATATATTTTGTTGGCCTTAGATATTTGCTATTTCCGACGAATAAAAAAATTGTTGATTGCACAAACGTAAATACATAAAGGGACGAACATTATTAGGTATCTACACATTTGTTCATTATGGCAATGCGGGAAAATTTGTGCGCGGGCGGGAATGAATTGAGATTGCATGCCATAACATTCTCACAATCAGCCCAAACATTTACTCGATGAAAATGTCAGAATTTCGGAATGTGAGAGAAAACTGTGAAAAATTGGCCATGCTGAAGATGCCACAAACATCGATCTTTAGAACAAACGATACTGAAGATTTATGTATAAATTTATCAAGAAACAACCATCAAATAAAATCAACTAATTCGTTAATAATGAATAAATAATCATTCAAAATATTTTCGATGTGCCTAGGTATTCTTATGATTGACGCAAAACACGAAGTGTTTAAATTCTGATCAAATAAAAATGGTGACGAAGAATGAATATACATTGTTGATAACGAAAATTGAAAAAACAATTACCATGGTTTTTTTCCGGATAGTTATTTCCCGCAAGGTCTTGTAACAAACTGTATTCATAAAAAATTAGTGTTACTCATATGAATTGTAGAAACTCCAATAAAATAGTAGAAATATGACCTCAGCACAACCTACTGTACAGTATGAAACATTCCTAGGGTAGGCTGGGTACGGTTGAAAAAAATTTGCCCTTATCGTTCATCACCAATATACTTCTAACAAGGGGACAGTACGACAGTCGGATTTTTGTAATTTTTCGTCCTCATGGTACGTGAAGTTCAGAGCTCGAATATTAATATCCCAAAGCAGTTCGACGCCATATTCAGAAATTTTCGAGACAATTGACTGAAGTTTTCGAGCGCACTCTTATGCCACAAAGATGCAACGATATTCGAACCGGGCTCGTGGCGTAGCCGGTAGCGCTCGAGTCTAGTAATCGCGGGGTCGCTGGTTCGAGTCTCACTTCGAATTTTTTTTTTTTTTTTTTCGTTTTTTTTTTAAGTCGCATACCTCCGTCATTTAAATATCCCGATAAATTTTTGTTGTATATAATCACATATTATTATATATAATTAATATAATATATCTATACATGTTTATATATGGACAAAATCCATATATAGTTATTTATGTAGAAAATTCATTATAGTTATACATAATTATATATTTTCTCATATATGATCATATATTATTTATATATAATAGGTGATTATTTATAAAAAAATAAATAAATAATCCCGGGATAAAAATCATAAAATCTATGCTAATTCACATATATGTAATTATAATTGTCAATGATAAATGCAAGTCTTATTTTTGATTATCTCTCGCTTGAAATTGCGAATAGGCGACGTAAAAATATCCAGTAATAATATTTACATAAACTCCCTTGTAGATTAATCGGAATATAAATAGAAGAATAAATGTTGAAATATGTGAATATAACGCTTGCTTTGGCAACCGTCGATATTGTGAATAACAGTTCTGCGTACATCGTTTGCCTTTGTCCTGATCAACTACCTGCGAAGCGGGCACAGCTGCTTGTGCACAAAAGATTTCTGGGAATTCCAGAACGGGTGGAAGGGATACGGCGTCTTCCGCAAGGAATGCCTGTTTGAAGTAGCATTCGCCCGTTGGTTTTCGGAGCAGCAAGTACTGTTTTTCGGCGTGGTGCACGATTTTGTAGAATATTCGATAAAAAAAAGATCAAAATTGAAGGATGCCCTCGTATCTTGCGAGTAAATTCTCACACAAAATAATCTTGTGGCACCAACACCATCGGAGGTAATTACTGAAGAGGGAATGTTACTAGCAGAAGACTTGTTCCATTATACAGTACAAATTTTACACGAAAAAAAGTTTGTAACGGATGAAGAACTAATTATGCTTGATGAATTGGACGTAGAATACGCTTTTGACGAACCTGTATCTGACAACGAAGATTCTTCTGAAAATTATGAGCCAGAGGAGAAAAGGGCGAAATCGTACACGGACAATATTCCGCTGGATTATAAAAGGAAAGTTATCAATATAGTTCGAGCACATCCGACATGGAGCCTAAAAGTTCTGCAAAAAAACGGGTGCAGCCGCTTAAAGCGCATGGAGGAATTTCCAAAATGGGAAAAACATGTAAAAAGCGGAGGAACCATGACAGACAAATACGAACCATGACAGATAAATAAGATTTTTTAATCAACGTTTTGAAACCCTACGTAAAAAAAGAAAGGTTTTTCTTAATTATCGATTCCTGGGGAGGCCAAACCGATACCGTGATGTACAATGAGGTGTTTCGAAATGACAGGCGTCTGCCTACTTGCACGGTGCAGGTAATTCCACCAAAATGCACTCCATTAGTGCATCCTTGTGACGTGTATTTTTACCGCCAAGTAAAAAATTTCATAAAGCGTCTGCAGAACTGCGCCTATCTGATTGAACAAGGACGTGAAATTAATGATAGAGAAGATTGCATAAAAATTCATTCTATTGTTCATCATCAGTTGTCTTCTCCGGTCTTCAATAACATGATCAGATATGCGTGGTTTGCTTCGAAACTTTGCGATCAAAGAGAAATCTTCATGAACGCTAATGAAGTTTGTTTTCCGATCGACGTATTGAAAAAAAATTGCGAATGTAACAATGCAGCGTTTGGACGGTGTGCGAGATGCCGTGAAAATTACTGTTTTCCTTGTTTTTACGATGGTTATCACTCTGGCTCGTGTAACATTACACCCGATGTATAAAACAAACGAATACAGACCGAATGATAAAGTATTCAATTCCTTACCCGACGTTTTTCATTTTCATCCTAAAAATGTTGTTGGTTATAAATATTGATACTTGAAAATGTATGTTTATAATCAAGAGATAATTAAAAATATGACTTGCGTTTTTTCATTAAAAAAAAAATGAAAAAAATAAATAAATCGAATTGAGACTCGAACCAGCGACCCCGCGATTACTAGACTCGAGCGCTACCGGGTACGCCACGAGCCCGGTTCGAATATCGTTGCATCTTTGTGGGATAAGAGTGCGCTCGAAAACTTCAAAGTCAATTTTCTCGAAAATTTCTGAATATGGCGTCGAACTGCTTTGGGATATTAATATTCGAGCTCTGAACTTCGCGTACCATGAGTACGAAAAATTACAAAAATCCGACTGCCGTACTGTCCCCTTGTAAGTGCAAGTTAAAATACATCAAATGATAGGACATTTATCCGTCTTCCAAAAAGCACAAGAAATTTAATTCTTGGTAAAATAGTTTTCCGACAAGACATTTCGAGAAATAGTTTGCCATTGTTTCAACCGACCCCCATGTCAGGGTCATTTGTAACAGTGAATGAGGTTAGTTGTAACGCACAAAATAATGCAAGCCACATGTAGTTTATGTAAGTTTAATTATTTTAAAAATCACTTAATAATAGTTTTTAACTATGGTAGGCATTTTTGAAGGCATAAAAAGCTTTTAAGGCAGGATTCTACTTTGAAACCATAAAAAAACGCTATTTTCGTGAATTTTTTCTGAGACTACTATTAAAGATATCGATATGGGGTTTAAACTGTTCAATAAATACACTCTTTAAGTACATAAAAAAAATTTTTTAATGTATTTTATTCATTTTTTGTACACGTAAAATATGTTTAAAGCCAACGCCTCGAAAAGCAGGTACCGTTGCCGTGGTCGTGAAATCTTCCCGACGAATGGTCTGAAACAAAAAAAATCAAATAGTTTCATGTTCAGTATGTCTTCAGGAACCGACCTAACTAGAATATTTTATATACGTGCAAAATTAACAAAATGGCGGCTAAAATACGAAAAAAATGCGTTTTTGGGTCTTTTTTTGCAATAAAAAATAGTTCTAATCAAAATGTTAAGTTGATTGTAGTTAGGTCGGTTGGTACACACATATAGAATATGTGTTCCAAATTTCATAAGGATCGGTTCAGTACTTTTTGAGTTATCACGACCACGGTACTTGAAAATGTCGTTTCGAGAAAAACGCGTTTAAAGTTTTGGTGAGTGATAAATCGTAGAAAAAATTATCTTACCCTCAATCAGCGGTGCCTGGGCCATATAATATGCCTTCGACGTGTTCCAGGTGGGCGTTTTCATCCAATTTAGCCTTTTTTTTAAATTCTGCCCTCCTTTGAAGCCTCAGTCGAGCGACGGTTCGCTCGAACGATGCGATGTTGGTCGCGCATAGTGGCGAACTGCATGACGGTTGGGCCGATTGTAATGCCCATGACTTCCATTATTTTTAAAACTGGGCTGAATCCTTCATTAAAAACGCAGGCAGCAGTGAGGCACGCAATTTTGACGATTTTTTTGCCATTAAAGACATGTTTCGGTTCCATAGCCCAAACTGTAGAGTTGAAACATTCGTTGTTATTTTGAGTGTTTCCACCCAAACATCTTTCCAGTAATTCCGTTTTTGTTAGATCTTCGTAGATCGGATTCAGCACCTCTTGTACGTCACTAGCAAGAGCAGGAGGATTTTTATAATTTTGTAAAGCGTTGTTTGCTTCGGCCTTCTTATACTTGCACCAGCCGTCTGAACAGTACGTATGCTGTGGTTTGGAGTCTGTTGATATTTTGTGGTAATAGCCGGCCCAGATCTCGTTTCGCATGCTTTCTACTGAATTTGAATTCCTTTGAATTGCGAGACTGTAGTTTTTAGATAACTCTTTCATTAATTTGATAGTTAGATCAGCAGTCTTCACTTTTTTAATCACGAATGATTCTCCACTCCGGAATTATAAAGCGAAGGGAAAATTATAAAGCAAGGGTAATATAGAGAAGCGAAGGTATGTACTTTGGTTAATAAGCATATATAGGTATAACGGTTTACGATAGGGGAACATCTGTCTTAGCGAACAAAGCCAGGTAGACGGCTGATCCGGGCCGCGCGCCGGGCGGGTCACAATAGCGCGCTCAGGTAGGTGCGTTCGAAAGGCGAAAAAGGATAGTTAGACTGCTTGGAACTTTATAAAATTTTGACCGAACATTCTTGAACATATTTACTTTTGAAAAATGTAAAAAAAAAATTTTTTTTTTCAAAGTTTCAAAGTAGAATCCTGCCTTAAGTCAACGATCAGTCTTCTAATCAGATACATTATAATTAGGATCAATTAATCTAGCAGTAAAATTCTATTTGTTAGAAGTTAACATCGGAAAACGTCTCTTATGAATCTGCAAGTTGCAACAGTAAAGCTTTTTAAGAACAACATGTGCAAACGTCACATGAATTAAGACTATCCACTCAAAAAAACACAATGCTTCTGCTTCTCAAAAAACAAAATAATGCTTTTGTTTCTTAATACGATCAAAAATAATGAATATTACGCAATGGAAGAATGTTCAAGCTTATAAAAACGACTTTTCCTACTCCGATTCGGAATTATTACAAAGGTAGCTTATTTTTAGACCACCTTCTCTAGAGCCTTCGTAAGGCCAAACTCTACAATTTGAACATTGTATCCACTTCCCTTCTGGCTCGCTCTCTGAATACGATGCCACGCGGACAAAACTCCTCATCTTCTAATGAGTTTGGAGGCGGTGCATTAACCTTTTTTCGTTTCGAGATCTTCACTTTAACCTTTTGACCATCCATTCGTTGTTTTACCTGCTTAGCTTTGGACCGTTTTAATTTCTCATCATACTCTTTTCTTATTGCTTCTTTCTCCGGTGCATCCGTATAGATTGTAGATTTCCTTGTTTTTCGATAGATGGTATGGATGAACCTTTTCGGACTTTCACAAAATCATTTCTGGGTGGTGTTGTATGGATTGTTTGGGTGCTTGTAGTTAGTTGCGGTAACAATTGCAGTTTACTAACTGCTCTGGGTGGCATAGTTAACGTTTTAAAATTCGTAGAAATGCCTTCTTGCCGCCTAGTTCCTGGGACTAGTGAGGGGGCTGCTACATGTGTAATGTTCAAGTTGGTGTATTTAAAAGCCAACTTGTGCGCCTTAACTACCTTACATTGAAACTAATAAAGCTCTTACTGTCCCCCAGGTACACTTAAAACATATTAATAAAACTCATTACGAAAATAATGTGTTCAAAAATACTTACTTTTACTGTCGAAAAACAATAGGGCTTCCTACAAACAACTCTACCGCTCTGTGGCTGGCGCACTACTCGGAAACATGTTCAGATCTGTCAGTCGCTCCTCTCCTCCCTTGTACACTTCACCCTATCGCACGCTGTTACATCCATACCCTGTTTCAAACGTACTCCGTTTACCGTACTTGTGTGTCGATTTAGTGATAGTGCTGAATAGACGATATCTATATTGTTAAGCATATTACATTAGTTAATAATTATTTCGGAGATAATAAATGGTCAAACACGTCATCTAAGGTGAATGTTTAGATCCCATGTGCGAATGTCGGTATTGCGCCAGAGTTACCAATACGGCCCAGAGTTGTGCAAGTCCTGGCGACCGACTCTCAGTTGGCGGTACTGCCCCAGTATTGGAAACCGAACGTATCAGTACCGTCCCAGTCTGGGTTACTGAGTCTTGGCTGAAGTACTGCCCCAGTAGTGGTAAACTATTTTATCAGTACGGTGCCAGTCCTGGTTACCAAGTATGGTTGAGTCTCGGCTGGAAGTACTACGCCAGCACTGGCAACTGAACGTATCAGTACCGTGCCGGTCTCGATTACCGATTCTTGGGTTAAGTACTCTTAAGATTAAGTCTGGACTCTTCTGTCTCCTTACGGATATCCATAAATTGGCTAAGGAGACGATGTCATTTTATTTCACTATTTCGCGTGTTCGTTCTGAACGTACGCCGCGACGGGCTCTCGCGCCTTCTTGCGTCGAGGCAGACGTTGTTATGCCTCGACGCAATGCGTGTGTCTCAGTGGTCATTCGCTACCTCGGGCGCACACGGTTGAAGATTGTTTTCTTCCCGCATGCTGTCCCTCCCCGCCAAGTATACACTTCGTGTGGGTATATGCACCTATATACTCATACGCTGATCCACGCTCAGCGTCAACAAAGAATTAGAATTTCTTTGGCAGCGTTGAGCATCAGTCTTTCTCGTGCCGTCTACGTGTGAACTTGTTTCAATCCCCAAGTGCTTTTCATCTATTCCCAGTCGTTTTTATACAGTACACTTTTTCCATTATTATAAATTAATTTTTCTCGTCTTAAAACGAATTCGAGTGCTCTAAGTGTGCTATAAAAATTCGTACGTTCTATAAGGTGAACCAGGTAAGATATACAAAGAATTTTTCTTTATACTTGTTTTTTCATTTTATTTTGTATTTTTTATCTATTGCATGTTAAGGCATAATAAATAATTCGTTGATTTTCTCTCCGTTCCTTACTTGCTGTGGCACTGCGCTATCTTTCTCTCTCTCTCTCTCTCTCTCTCTCTCTCTCTCTCTCTCTCTCTCTCTCTCTCTTATATTTTCTTTACTTATTCTATCATTTGTTTTGAAGAATTTGTTCAATTTGATCAGGGAGTCTCGGAGGACAAGGGGAAAGAAAACGCTTTTGTAAATACAATGCTATTTACTTTGACCGAAATTATGTATGCTGAAGTAAAATTACAGAAGAGCATCTTAATTCATACTTAATACTCTGGAAGGGGCTATATTTTTCAATTCTTTTTAGATGGAGGTGATGAGATCCTTGGTGGGTTCACCGACCGACGGAAAAGGTGTTATCCGCAATGTGATCGCTGGCCTGATATCAAAGGCGGTGCAGGAAAAATACTCGGCCACGGGGAAACCAGGCGCGAACGGTATAACGAAAAAATCGTTCAGTGCGACAATAACGTACAAACGTATGAATGGTAAATATTTTTCAAATTTTTACTAATATAATTTTTAGAACTGGGTGCAATCAAATAAATTTTTTTTATTTCAGATATTTTTTTAGATACGATCGGGAAAAAAAACTACTGCGGCGGAAATATTTTCGACAACTAGCCGATGTTTATCTGATGCCGGTGACCGGGAACACGCCGCAACTCTGGCCCAATATTGGCAGCCGGTACTAGTCACCAATAATGTGCCAACGCTTGCCAAGCGGAGGACCGGTGTTATCATTTCGGAATTGGGCCAATATTGTTTACACGATCTGACCCAATATTGGCATTCAGTATCCGGCCAGTACTGGCGTCAGTACTGAGCCAAGTTTCCAGTCTATACATGGGCATATACCGGCAGAGTACTGATTTACGGTTGGTCTCAAGACTGGCTACAATATCTGGCCCAAGACTGGCTACAATATCGGGCCCAAAACTGGGCACTTATTCTGAGCCCATACCCGTAAATGGTGTCGGGCCGTATCACGCCGCCATAAGTTGGAGCGGTGTTAACAAACCAACGTTGTCTCAATAGTGATTCCGACTTGGGCAAGGCTTGGCCCTTGGTAACCTGCCAGTATTAGCAGCTCTGGCATCAGTACTGAGCCAAGACTAAGTCAAGTCCCCATTCTATACACGGGCATGTACTGGCAAAGTACTGATTTAGGGTTTGTCTCAAGACTGGCAATGATATCTAGCCCAAAACGGGGCACTTATTCTGAGCCAATAGCCGTAAACAGTGTCGGGCTGATTCACGCCGCTATAACTTGGACCGGTGTTAACAAACCAACGTTGTCTCAATACTCATTCGGACTTGGGCAAGGCTTGGCCCTTGATGCCTGCCAATATTGGCAGCTCTGGCACCAGTACAGTGCCAATACCAAGCCAGTTTGCAATACGTACATGGGATATAACTTTCGCTCATAGTTGTGGTATCCATATTGTAACTAGTAGGTGCGCGATTAAGTAAAATTTTACTTTTATCATGGGCGTTTGTTGTAAATAACATCGACTTTTTATACCGCACATTACTTATGTCAAGGCCAGCCAAAATGGTCCAAAAAAAATGCCTTACTTAGAGATTGTATAGACAAAACAAAATTTACTTTCTTCTACGAGTTTCCATTGGGGGGTATCACATAATAAAGTTTCCTTGTGCCAATATTACTTTTGTCGTGAAAGAAATATTTTTTTGGAAATCTTCTGCAGCAAGACAATTGAACGAAGCAAAAAATCCTCTATGGTTTTCCTCAATGTGCCATAGGTCAAAAATGGCAGGTCGACAAAGCGGAACAAATACCACAAAAACATTTCGTATGAATTCTCACCTAAAAATTGAAGGGAAGAAAGTAATGGATGTACTTCTTTTCTCCCAGCCCCTCATTAACCGAATATTAAACGATAACGTTGTCGTCTGATAAAATTAGCTATCATTGCCGACGACAGTATATTGGAAACATTCCTATCGAGAGAATCGAAGAAGGAAGCAAAAAGCCCTTCACCGCGCCGGAGTTGAAGATTTTCAAGGAACAAAAAGTGCAGACGCCGCAATCTTGTGAGACAGTACAAAAATCACGTTTGCTCGTTATTGGCATCGAGAGAATTTGATTGCATCAATTTTCGCTCGAGTAAGCCAATCGGTTTAGGCGCGTTTCACGTTAAGATAGGTTTTGAATAAACGTTATTCGGCATAAATGAACTCTTCATGAAAAAAAATAAGCTTGACATTATAATGTTGTTATTTATTAGATGAGAGTCCAAATTGTAGAGCTGGAAATGCACAATCGCGGTTGAAACGGAAACACGTCTCACCGTCGCGGCCGTGTCGCCCGTATTCTGATACACATTTTTCCTGTTTTATTTTTTCGTCACGCTGTAGTGACACACTTTATTTTGTCCAAGTGTATCAGCCGATCCCACGCCCCCTCTCTCTCTCTCTCTCTCTCTCTCTCTCTCTCTCTCAAATTCAAAGTCACCGGAATATCAGTGGAACATGAAGCGACCGATAAAAGATGCGAAACCTACAAAAAAATGTTATCAAGAGCGCAAAAAACATAATGTATTATAATGAATAGCAACGACTGGGTGTTGAGACGAGGGGGGAAAAAAGGAATCATCTTGTAGCCAAACGGTTTCATTGTTAAACGCCCAAGGATTCTTACGACACAAAGAGGAGATTGTACAATTAGTTAATGATAAGTGACCGAAAATATTATGTGTAACGGAGACTCATGTAACCCAGGACATAGAGGAATGCGAACTAGCTAAATAGAACTATAATGTAGTGAGAACGGATACGAATAATAACAGAACTGGTGGAGTATTGACATATTTATATCAGGATATCTAATTTACAATACTATGCATAATGACAATAGAAAATAATTTTTGGATCGACATTGTACAACTAATAGGACGACACGAAAAAACGGTGCTGTGCAATATATACCACTCCCCTAGGACGAGTGATGGGTACTTCATAGATCACGTTGTTACGCTATGTGATGAGCTAACGGAAAGAGGAAAAAAAGTTTTAATGGGTGATTTTAACATCGATGTTTCAAAAGAAACGTATCTTTATAAAAGACTCACAAGAAACTTACAAAGTATGGGACTAAAGGAAAACATGCAAAGCCCGACCAGAATAACGAACACATCGCAGACGACAATAGATCTCGTATTTGCAAATTTTTACATAATGACGGAAGTATTGTTGACACCTGAAATAACTGATCACAGTATACTAAAAGTAGATCTCTTAAATAATGACCAAATCGAAAGTGAAAAGATAACCCGAGACCAAAGAGATTTTACACATTTTACGAAACAACGATTTAATCAATTGTTAACTAACGAGTTAGAGGGACTTTTTACATGGAGCAATGACGATAATAAAGATTGTTATGAAAGAGTAAATGAACTCGCGAATAAGACAATAGAAGAAAAAAAACAATAAATGAACTCGCACCAGTTAGGAAAAAAGTCATGCTGCTAAAATGGGCCATGGATTACAGAAGAAGTAAGAAAATGGAGTAAAAAAAAGAGACGACGCATATAAAAAAGCTGTGTATACAAAGAGAATAGAAGACTGGGAAGATTACCGCGTACAGCGAAATAAAGTAGTAACTGAAATTCGTGACAAAAAAACACAATATTACGAACAAAATAAAGACTGTCAAAAAAGAGATCCAAAAAAAATGTGGCGAACGCTTAAAGAATTATTAGGAAGTAAAAGGACAATAAAAGCGAATAAAGGAATAGTTTTTGAGGGAATTAAATGTCACGAAGTAAACCAAATAGCACACAAATTTAACGAATTTTTTCTGCAGAGTATAGAGAATATCGTAAGAGATATAAATGTAGATGAAGATGCAGGGCAGTCTGTGCAGGGGGGGAAATGTGAACTCAAACGCTTCCGAGTGGTATCTTTCCCGGAAATGGAAAAAATTATTAAAGAATTGGACAAAAAAAAGAACACCAGTGATGAAATATCAGCTGAAATATATAAACTAGTATGGGAGAATAATAGTACTGTGATATTGAGCCTGACTAACAAAATAATGCAAGAAGGAGTTGTACCCGATGGATGGAAAAACTCTATAATTACTCCGATACAAAAGATCAGTGGGAGTAATAAGGCCGTTGAATACAGACCTATAAATACCCTACCAATCTACGAGAAAGTCTGCGAAATAGCTGTAAAAAATCAACTACTGGAGTATTGAGACACAAATAGTATACTAATTGAAGAGCAATCTGGATTTAGAAAAAATCATTCCTGTGAAACAGCAATACAGCAAACTCTAATAGATTGGAGGAGAAAAATAGAGCAAAGAGAAATAATTGGAGTGGTATTTATAGACTGTAGTCGTGCGTTCGAAACAATAAACAGAAATATAATGCTTAATAAATTAAGAATGTACGGTATCACAGAGAAAGTTGCAGACTGGTTCACATCGTACCTACAAAACAGAACCCAACAGGTCAAATACGAAAAAAACAATTTCGAATAAATTAAATGTTCGATATGGGGTGCCCCAAGGGTCTGTGCTAGGCCCAATATTGTTTATCTTGTACATGAATGACGTTATTAAATATTTAGAAAAGGATGGCTGTTATTGTAAATTATTTGCAGATGACATGATTTTATATGCCCACAGTGATGACGTTATCGATATAGAAAATAGGCGGAACCGCAATCTTGTAAAAATAACGAAGTGTATGAAATGTAATTCTCTTAAAATTAATAGTAATAAGACAGTATTTATGCCCATACACGATCCACGGAAAAGGAATGTCAGAGGTCGTTGTAATATACAAATAGGGGAGACAGTAATACTGGAGGTAACGGAAACGAAATACCTTGGCATAATAATCGATGACAACCTGCAGTTCAATAGACATGCTTGGTATGTAGGGAAAAAAGTTGCGAAGAAAGTCTGTTTCCTCAATAGAATAAAAAAATGGTTATCTCCATACAGCAGAGTCACAACATACAGAACTATAGTAGGGCCGCATTACGACTACTGTAGCACGATTTTAATAAACTGTAGTGAGCACTGTATGGAGATACTACAAAAAATCCAGAATAGAGGAATGCGTGCAATACTTGGCGTTAATATATATACCCTGATAAGAATGATGTTAAGAACACTTGGGTTCATGAATGTGAAAGAACGAGTCTTCTATAATGTATGTATGCTAGTGTACAAGATGAAAAATGGGCTATGCCCAAATTATCTAATACAGGAGCTACGGCTAGTGAGCGATCGAAGTATTTATAACACGCGAAATCGAAATGATATGGACATAATAGCGACGCGAACAAGAAGTGCGGAAAAAACTGTAGCGTACCGAGGTTTTAAAATGTTTAATGAGCTTCCAGGATGGCTGAAAGAAGAAAGGAGACTCGATAGATTCAAGAGGGGTCTTATCGAGCACATAAAAAAAAGTAGTATAAGGCGAGTTGATGTAGGGAGGAGAAGGATGTACTGACGAAGTAAGAAAGTGTAATAGGGACGTGAAAATGTACATGCAATGCTAAGTAGCTTCGGCTACATAAACTAATTAATTAATTCATTCATTCATTGTCTCTCTCTCTCTCTCTCTCTCTCGTCCTCTCTCTCTCTGCTGGTGAGTATCTCTGCACGTTCTTCTGTCGAGCTCCTATTTTTTCGAGGATTTCTCCTGCCGCTGCCTGCCTTCGCGCTTTTTTGTCGCCGGTTTTGATCGGATGAATACATTGACAGATGTTATAACCTCAATCGCTCGGCTGCGGTGTATTACTAGCTCAAGCTGTCTCGCCTTTGAACGGCGCACGCGCTGAGCCTTCTGGCTACTCACTACTCGCCGTTGTTTGCATGTACACTGCCGGTCAAAAGTATGGATACACCTAGAAAAATTTCGCGCCGCACTAATAGTTTGATATCTCTGTGAAAAAAAATGATATCCGGATTTCCAAGGCGGCATTTTAAAAGGGACAAATGAAGCTTCACTTTGCGTTTTGGAAAAAAAAATCGATTTTTTTTAGACCCGGGGCGCCATTTTAGAATGGCCGTTTTTTGGCTTTTTTGGCTGTTTAAAATTGGCTGCACGTCTTTAGGACATTTTTTTTGCATTTTTTTGTCAAAGAACCTTAAAAGATAGAGCAATAGCTACAGTCTTTTTTTTTAGAAAGTTTCGTACAATTTTTTTCACCGATTTACCGCATTTTTTTCTCAAAAAGAGAATTTTGAAAAGATGCTGCTGAAATGAGAAACTTTGAGGTTTGGAAAAAATTGCCAAAAGGAAAAAAAGTTGCGTTACATCGTATTGAATCGAGCAGAATTTTTTCAAACATTTTTGCTCCAACATCGAATTAAAAGAAAGCATTTTTTTTTATTTTCTTTTCTCAATTTTTAGCCGCATAAAACATCCACCTCTTACCTCTTACCTCATCTAAACGCCCTTTTCGTCGAAAAAACCCACCTCTGGCTTTCAGCACTGCATCAACGATTCGTGGCATCTGATCGATTATTGAATCCAGCTGGGCTGAGCTGAGGGATCTCCACGCATCTCGATAAACTAGAGAACTGACAGAGCGGGTAGGCGGTACATGTGAAAACTGGTGGCCTCGTACAGTTGGACAGTTTTTCGTTGCCGTTGAATATAGAATTATGTTCTTCAAGAGGATGTTTAATTTTGTTCTGAATTTCATTTCTTGCGGCTCTTGATTTATTTTTAAAAATCATTGTGCAAAGTCTACATTTTATAATTCACTTTTTAATCATCAAAAATATCGCTGAAAAAATCTTATGCAGTTACAAGAAATTAATATCATGAAACGATTGGAAATAATATTGTTGTCAATATTCCTCATATATGTTCCTTTTCTTACAGTTCGAAACGTCCACATTATTATTATCCATGTTGTTCAAATACTTAATGCCAAAGAACAGTGCATGTCGGATATATTTATTTTTCATTAATGTGTGACATATCGTCTACTATATATAAAAAAATTGAATCATCGTATAACATAAATACGCTGTGTTGAAAAGCGCAGAATTATTAGGGGGAGATTAATTAATTAATCAGGGAGATTAATTAATTAATTAGGGGAGATTAATTTGCTCTAAAAAAGCATATTTTCGATATTTTTTGTTGACGACACTGTTTATATGTATTTATTTATATAATTAGTATACAATAAAAGGACATTTGAAGAATATTCTGTGAAATTTTCGTTAATAATTGTGCAGAAATGAGCCAGTGACACCAAATCTTCTCAGACGCCAGAAAAAAAGTTACATTGCGGTGAACTGCATAACTCATCACTGGATCATCCGAGAAAAAAATTCCAAGAAGATTGTATTAGTTAATAAGTTTCTTGAGGTAACGCTGTCGAGTTTTTTTTAATTATTTTAGTTCACTGGATTCAGTGGATTGTTGGATTACCGCGTTTCATCTTTGTCATTTTTATTTTCTTTTTTATTAAATTTTCATTTAGTTTTATTTTGATAGTTTTTAGTGTGTTTTTGGATTGCATAACGAACACTTTTTGTTTTCTTTCATTAAACATTTATTAAATTTTTATTTAGTTGCTTTTTGATTTTTCATTCGGTTTTCGATTGCATTACGGATACCAATTTGGACTGCCGTCACTTATTGTATGTTGGTTCACGCTACTGTTTATTATCTGTCATGCTAAGGTATTTCTATTTTGACCACTTGCGTTTTCGACCCCGCTAGTTTTGTTATATCATTGCCCGTGCGACACCGTTATTATCAATTTTGTTATTGCTGTTATTGTGCATTATCTTAATTGATGCTTCTGCGACACTGTAATTTCTTTTTCGCTCAATCTTTTTGCGCTTGCGACTGAGAAAAGAAATGTTTATCTCTTATAATTAGTATTAGTTGTGAATTGATTGGGCTAGGACACCGTTATTTTCTGTTATTTTCTACTATCTTTGGTTATTTCGTTATATTGCGTTATTTGATAATTTTTTTGTTTTATTATTTGAGACGTACAGGTCCGTCTCAGAAATAAATAACCCCACCACGTAGTCAGAATAACCGATTTCCGGAGAGAGAAGGGGTAAGCAAGAGACAGATCGACCTACAAACAAGGTCAAATAGCTCGGGCCTACAGAAAAACCGGTAAAATCCGGATAAACCCACTAATTGAATTAAGGGAAGACGGAAGAGAAGGGCAAATAAAAACCGGTCAAAACCGGATAAGCCTACTAATTGAATTAAGGAAAAACGGAAGAGAAGGGGAAATAAAAAGGCGGTAAAATATGCATATAAAAGGACGGGAATTTTTGGGGTTTTCCTTCTTTGGCTGGGAAGTCGATCGGTACCAAGCAAATTAATACTGCCCCTAGGGGAAGGAAAGTATGGAAGGCGGAAAACCGACAGAGCAGCTAAAAGGTGGATTCACTAGAGTCATAGAGTACTCTCAATTGTCTAAAAACCCTGGCCGGTACTCAGCCGACGTTAATACTGACCGCAAGGGAAGGAAAGCGTGGTGGATGGAGGGCCAAGGTGAAAAAAAATTGAGAAGGGTTGAAAGATTAACTTGAAGCAACGTATCAATACAAAGCAGCTAAAAGGTGGAGTCACTAGAGTCATAGAGTACTCGCTATTACCTAAAAAACCTGGCCGGTACGCAGCCGGCATTAATACTGACCGCAAGGGAAGGAAAGCGAGGTGGATGGAGGGTCAAGGTGAAAGAAAATTGAGAAGGGTTAAAAGATTAAAATAAAGAAACGTACAAATAAAAAAAATGTTAAATAAGAGAAAAAGATAAGAAAAATGATAATCGGAATTATTAACAACATAGGAAAAGCAATTATCGAACAGTCAATAGAACAATTGTATTAGGAAAGCATAAAGGGCGAAGAGGTATTTTAATTTGCGAGCGTCCCGATACACATAAAAAAAAACAACATATATCCACACACGCACACCTACACCGAAAAAGCGTAAACATTGAGCGCGCCTGCGCGTCAGGATCCACCGCGCCGCGATCGTTAGAACGGGTAAGGGAGGGGGTAAAGATTATCCACGCATGATAATTAATGCGGGTCGCGCCCGGAAGGGTTACCATCCGAGTAATCACGCGAAGTGAGCATTTACCGACGGAGAAAAACATTGCGAAAATTACAAGAACAACACAAACAACACCCTACACCTACACAAGGCGGTCTTTTCTATTGTACCGAGACAAATAAAAACTGAATAAATTGTTTTTTATCGTAAAATACCAAAACAGCCGAGTCTCAACTAATATCTTCCCTGGTCGAGTCCCGAACCAATAAATGTATTTGTAACGTAATGAATTCGTAATGAATTCCGACCTGTTACATATTTTTACTGCTATTTCGACGATTCTGTGTTAGTATTTTCATCTACATCTTTATTCGTGTATCTATATTTGGCCGAAAGTTGAACTGGGGCAATCTCTCTCTCTCTCTCCCTCTCTCTCTTCCCCCCCCCCCCCTCTTTCCTTTTTGTGAGTATGAAAATGATTACGGCCATCGAACGGCTCATAGAGATGTACAATTAAACGATCAGACGAGCCCGCCGAAGGCGGGCGAAGTTCGATCGCAATTATATGAAGCGTCTCGTTCGAAAAGATGATAACCAGGTAGTAGAGTCAGTTGTGGCATACATCACAACTTTCAGAGTACTTTTTTTTCTTTTTGTGTGTTGTGTGGGTACCCCTGACAACGTCCGTGGTGCCATCAGGTGGTGCCTTCTATTGTCATACAGTTTAGAGATGGAAGAAGAGCTATCGTGACGATGCTCTGGGGTGTATAACAATTGTTGTCCCTTGAGGGGCAGGTTGGGAGGATCATCTTCGAACGAGCCGCTTTATATAATTGCGATCGAACTACGCCCGCCTTCGGCGAGATCGTTTGATCTTTTAATTATATTATGCGTCTCGTTCTCAATGATAACCAGGTAGACCTTTAGCGCTATCGTGATAGCTGTTATTTATTTTGTTTGTTTATTGATTTGTTTATTCATTATTGTATTTTCTTCTCCCGTGATAACACAAATCTATATTCTGCTCAGTTAATAATAATCCCGAGAAATTCACAGCGCTGGGTTGAAACTAGTGTACTTTTTTCCTCGTTAATAATAAATGCCAGGCGCTATAAACACACCCGTGTTCGTGCGATGTCTTTCGTACGTTTTTCGTACGACTGATTAATAAGTAGAATATCGTCGATATACTAGGTGCGCAACGAAGTTTCCGCTTATTTTTACCAATAAAAAATCGGAAATTTGAAGACAAATACAAAAAATGGTTCATTCGAAGTATTGTCCCTCGCATTTACACATTTTTGCCATCTCTTTGGCAATACATACATACCGCAACGATAAAAAGACGCGTCTTTCGACTGAAACCATTCGTCCAACCAATACTTTAGTGCATCGTAATTAGCCAAGTGTAGCCCACCCAAGCCATGCGCCATCGACCAAAACAAGTAATAGTCTGAAGGGACCAGGTCTGGCGGATACGGCGGGTGCGGTAGCAGATCCCATTTCAGTGTTTTTATGGTGTCTTGGACGATGGAACTGCGATAGCACGGAGCGTTGTCGTGCTGCAATATCACACGTTCGTGTCTCGTGTCCCATTCTGGCCGTTTTTCGAGCAATGCGTGGTTCAAATTGATTAGTTGTTGTCGGTAGCGATGCCCATTGACAGTTTCGCCCGGTTTCAGCAGCTCATAGTACACGATTTCTTTCTGGTCCCACGAAACGCAGAGCATTGTCTTTTTTCCGAAGCGTGCCATCGATGTTGACGCTTCGCCAAGTGAAAGCCACGATTTTCTGCGTTTGGGATTCTCGAAATATATCCATTTTTCATCGCCAGTAACAATTCGATGCAGGAAACTCTTTCTGTTCTCCCGCAAAAGCAACATTTCGGAAGTGGCTCTTCGATTTTCCATTTGTCTCTCAGGCAATTCATGCGGCACCCACTTTTCTTTCTTATGAATTTTTCCCATGGCGTGCAAACGTTTCGAAATACATTGCCGAGTCACATTTAATGCCTTGGCAAGTTGATTTGCTGTTTGAGTGTCATCTTCATCCAATAACGCTTGCGGATTGGCGTCCGCAAATGTTTGCGGTCTTCCCGTGCGCTCCTTGTCTCCAGTCTCAAAATCAGCCCTTCTGAACCGCTTGGACCAATCTTCACACGTTGTTTTCGGTGGTATATGTTCGCCGTAGAGCTCCTCAAATAACCGACATGCTTTACGTGCTGTTTTATTTTAGGTTGAAGCAGAAAAGCAATGCCTCCCGCAAATGATGTTTATTTGGCACAAACTTTGACATTTTCGAGGTTAGAAAAAAGCTCGTTGTGCGTTGTTGCGATATTTGTTTATATTACGACTGGGTATTCTTAACAGATGTCCTAGCTATAAAGACACCCAATTTCAGACCTATATGCCGACTACATGTGTCGCTAGCGCCATCCATGTGTGAAACCCGGGATCTTAGTTGCGCACCTAATAATACATTGTGTACCAAGGAGACAAAGTGAGACTTTTACGCCTAGTGCGATGTTTTCAGTACGAATCGTAGACGGGCGCACGAGACAAAGACGAGTACTAAAAACATCGCGCGAGGTGTAAAAGCCCCTATTTGCGCGGTGCACATGAGTATTTATACAACAAAACCATGTTTTTCGAGCTTCTGTATTGTTAAATACATATGGTTGCAAGCACGTGCAGAAGGTGGATTGCATACGAAAACTGTATCACACTTTGAAGCTGCGCCAGCGTGCGCCGCCTGCGGCGAAGATGCGGTGCCCCCCCCCCCCCCCCCCCCCCCCGGGGTCGCAGGGGGGAGGGGGCCACCACCCGACCTCTGTAAATACCAAACGTAATTTTGAAATGTGTCAACATATTTTAATATACTATCTAATTAATAATTCATAACAAGGCTTTCGCCGTTCACACGCACGAGAAAGCGGGGAAAACAAAATTGCGTTATATGACAGTAGGCTTTAAATGTATCATTACATTTGAATGTACTATTTGTAAAGATAATTTCGGGATGAATAAATATATGTTTTTTAACCCGATACATTTTTTTTATTTTCTTGTTCATAATTTGACAGACAAGCTTTTCATTCTATTTATGATAATTTTGTTTTACAGTACCGGAATAATAATGAAATACAAAGGTTTCTGCGGGCTAGATTTTTTCGATATACGAGATTGATTGCGCATCTAATATAATTTTTCGGTGGTAACACTCTCAATTTTCTAACGTTTCGGTGGTGGACATTTGGAAGGTTTCGCTGAGGCCATATATACTGCCGTCGATTTTATGTGAGCAATTTTGGATTTGGTTTTCAATGGATTCTTCCATATAACCTTCTGCAACAGTGCTTGACTTCCATCCACCGTGACGTTTCAAAGTTGCGATGTTTGCCCCGTTGTCGGCAAGCAATGTCGCAGAGGTTCTGCGAAAGGTATGCCCTGTGTAGGTTTCCGGGTTATCTAATTTTAAATAAGTTTCGCTTGTTTTTGGAATTTCGGAAAACTTATGTCGCCCAATGACTTGGGCAATGCATATGCCTGTTGGGAAATTAAAAAAAAATCGGCCGGTGTTTGCGTTTTTTGGGCGCAAGTCTATATATTTTTTACTGCTTTGGTGAACTCTTCTGTAATGACGAACGTACGAGGTTTCTCCGTTTTGGTGACTGGAAGGTTAACGCCGAGCATGTCACCTTGTGTAGTAATGTCGTTGAGTTTGATGTTCATCAATCCATTGCCCCGGCAAGCCTCGCTGATTTCGGAAATGAAATCAGTCTGTAAGATACGTGTCACATTTAGGTATATGAAAAAAATGCGAATTGATATTGTAAATTCAAAAAATTACCTTCGTTGCTGAATATTCCATATCCGGAGGCTCAGTAAAAAATATTGCGACGTCGTTGGACGAAAGCACATTCGATTTTTTACTTGTGAATCCAGATGTTTTTTTCTTCGTGAACGCTCTGAATGTTTAATAATTGTTGATATGATCTGTTCGTGGATCTTCAGGGTTGCTTTCAGCATAGAAAAAATGGACCACAGCGTCGACAGCGATTCAGACGGCAATTTCGTTTTGTGTTGTTTCTTCCACTTAAAAAATGCGTCGTACGTCAATTCATATATCTGTTTTGATTTTGTTGGCATTATCTCGTGAGACGCATCTGTCGTTGCTTTCTTCGGATCTGATGGCGTGCATTGTAGCTATTCATCGCTGCTATGATTCTCAATATCACTCTTTATGTTGCGGCGATTGTAACGATGCTTTCTCGCTGTGTCACGTGAAAGTCAGGTTTTGTTTCTCGCCGTAAATAACGCGTCGACGTACCTAAGGACTGACAGCTGTTCCACAGCTGTTCAATGACCTTGAGCGTGAGAAATGCGCACGCGCCAATTTTTAGGGCCTAGGCCCTAAAAACGTCTTTTAGGTCTTCCGTGCCTCCACACGCACGAAACATGGTTGTGGTATATACATTTCTTTTACACACAACTTTATTGATAAAAAAATAAAACTAATTATGGCTATGACGTCAGAGTTATAATTTTCATTATGTTTCAATCATTACACACAATTATTTTGTCATAAAATAATGTTAAATATTTTTTCAATCGAATGGTGTTCAGCTGTGTTTGAGACGTAATCACAAGGAACATCACTTTGGTGTCACCCTCCGATTTTGTTGAAACTTTTTTATGTGGAAAAGTATCAAAAACTAAGAGACACATTTTCTTTATTGGCGGAAAAACGCTTTTAAGGGGTGATACGCACCCTCAATAATGGGGATTTTTTTTTCCTTTTCCGTCGATAACGTTTTAACGGTACGAGATATAAAACAATTTCCGATTGCAACAATGTTTATTTTTTGTATACTATACATTGGAGATGAGAACGATAACGTTATCGACGAAAAACGAAAAACACCCCCCTATTTTCGAAGGTGCGTTTCACCCCTTAAAACCGTTTTTCCGCCGATAAAAAATACGTGTCTCTTAGTATTTGATACTCTTCCACATGAAAAAGTTTCAACAAAATCGCAGGAGGACACCAAAGTGATATTTCTTATCAGTTATCGACATGGCCGCGACCCAGCAATCGATAACGTTTATTTGTATGAATATCTTTTCACTATCGCCAATATATGTACGACGATTACTGGCCCGTGGATTCTTCAGGCAATGCGAATTTATTTCTCGGACCCAATATTTCTCTTCTCATTTTCTACAAATTAATATTCCACTCATAAGATTTTTTTGCAGACCTTGTCCCATGCCCGCAGCCGTGGCGATTAATCGGCAAAGTGTTTACATTGCTGAACCGGTAATCGTCATATATGAGAACACGTTGGAATAAAGCATAAAACCATAATTTTCTATGCTGAATGCGAAACTAAGATTCCTATTTATACCTTCAAGACAAACTTATTTCACGTAAGTCCCCAGGCATTTCGAAATCCCCCGAGATGTGACACGGTTCACTTCAACCACCAACTAAAGGGCTCTAAAAATCACAAGACTGAATCAAGGACTGAAATCACAGATAGACGCATAGCTTAATATATTCAATTTGATTATTCTTGAATGCGTATACATACGAGTGTGACAATGTAAACACAGTAAATACCTCCTGGACGCTGAGATGTCAAGGATCTGCACGGACGACGGATTCTTATCTCAGAATACTTATTTAATGTGTAAACATGACGATTCCTAGGATCCCAACGACCACTGGGCCGACCATGTTAGTAAATATTTTTTGTGTACTGAAAACTTGATAAATTCAGAACAGGTCAGCGCGATATGTCCGAAAATCCTATAACTTTGTATGATGGTTATTCCGATATCATTGCTCATACGACAGTGTTTTTGCTTCCATAGTCTATGCGATGCTGTATCCTTTCCGGATTCATTTTATTTCAATTTATCAGATATGTAATTTTTATTGAGATAAGGGGTGAGTCGCGCCGATATTCACAAAGCTTAAAGTTCCACCCTCAATTGTACAAAAGTGCGTTTTCGATAAAGCGATCCATCGAAAAATGTTGAACTCTTTCTTGAACACTTATACTTAAGGGACAACACCACTGTGACGGCTTCAAAAAATCGATTTTTTGAAAACCATCTAGAAAAATCTAAAATACATTTAAGATTAAGATGCCGTTGGACCCAAGTCGAAAAAATAATTATTTTCAGAGATATTGAATATTTTGTGGAGCGGTGCAGCGCTCCGTGACGCTCGGGGTCTCGCGCAGCTGCGCGCCTCAGGGTCGGCAGGTATACCGGGCCTTTTCCAGGTCCTGCGGGTCTTTCCCAGGTATTCTTTTGTCTCCCTTCACAAAAACCGGCTATTGTTATAAATATAGTTTCGAAAAAAAGCCATAGATGGCGATGATTGAAAATTTTTCAAGGCAGGTATAGGGATAGCGTTATAGCGTCAGTTTGCGAATAGACGCGACGCTACTCGTGTCTAAACGCTCCGAATCGTTTCGTTTATAAATATCGAACGCTCAGAATTATTCTTTGCACATCGAAATGGATAATCCGAAAGTGTACGCGGAGAAAAAGGGAACAAAACGGAGCTATGTGACGAGGAGTCGAACGAAAATTTCGAATCGAAAACCTCCGAACCGTTATAGCTCCGAAAATAGTTCTGCAGAGTATGTGAGCACGTCGGCGAAAAAGTTAAAATCGTCGGACGATTCAGAGGTCGGTGTTATTAACGATTTCGGTTATCGTATAGTACACCTCGTCAATGCATTGAACATTACTATATCGACGTTAGTGAAGTGCAAAGTGTGTGATCGCGATATAAAGTTTACTGAAAAAAAATTGCGCGGACTCGGATTCAAAATCGAGGTCGATTGCGGCCATTGTGAAAAAGTGCAAATCAATTCATGTCCTATGATTGACAATGCATACGAAATAAATCGTCGGATCGTATTCAGTATGCGTCTTCTTGGCGTCGGTTTGAATGGCCTGATGAAGTTTTGTGCATTTATGGACCTACCGCGCCCCATATTTCAGTCTTTCTACGATCGAATCTTAAATTCGATTTCGATTTCCACTAAAGCTGTGAGCACAGGGAGCAAACAAAAGGCTGCACTTGAGGAGGAGACAATTTCGTTGGAAAATGGGGTGGAGGACGAAATTATTGTTTCAGGCGACGGATCGTGGCGTAAGCGCGGTTTCAGCTCGCTTTTCGGCATAACATCGCGAATCGGCTGGTACACTACAAAAGTGATCGACGTTATGGTGAAATCGAAATATTGCAAAGCTTGCGAGCATTGGGGAAAAAAAGATAGCACCGCGGAGTACTGGGAATAGAAAAGTACCCACGACGATGAGTGCCAGGCGAACCATAGCGGCTCCTCCGGAAAAATGGAAGTCGACTCAGCTGTCGAAATGTTTCAACGGTCTGAAGAGCTCTATGGCATAAAATATAAATATTATATTGGTGACGGCGATTCTAAAACGTTTCTGGGCATATCGAATAGCGATCCATACGACGGTTTCGAGATAAAAAAAAAGAGTGCATCGATCATGTCCAAAAACGTATGGGGACGCGCCTCCGCGAAATCGTGAAAAAACAAAAAGGATTGTCTGGCAGAGGAAAGCTCACCGGAAAATTGATTGACGAGTTGAGCATATATTACGGCTTGGCTATTCGGAGGAACAGCGATGATGTTGAAAAAATGAGGAAGGCAATTTGGGCAACTATCAAACATAAAATATCCACAGATAGTGAGCCACAACATGACGATTGCCCAGAGGGAGCCGAGTCGTGGTGTTCGTGGCAGCGAGCGGTCGCAAGCGGTAATATTTCTGAATATCGCCATAAGCCGCCTCTTCCTGAGAAAGTATTGGAGGCAATTACGCCAGTCTTCGAAAATTTGAGCAGAGACGATTTGCTGCAGCGTTGTTTGGACCGCTTCACGCAAAACAACAACGAAAGCTACAACAAATCAGTTTGGGCAATAGCTCCCAAGTGTCAGTCCGGGAGCAAAAAAATCGTCGCTATTGCAGCTGATATCGCGGTATTATTATTCAATGATGGCCTGAGAAGCCTCATGAAAGTTTTGGAGACGTTGGGGATAACTATCGGCCCAAATTGTTTCAATTTTTGCGTTGAAACCGTCGCAGCGCGGATCGAGCTGGCGGAGCGCTCGCTCACAGACGCTGCAGAAGAGGCAAGAAGAGCCTCTACAAGTTCGAGAAAAGATGCTAGGGACAATAATTGGCTTCGTGAAGGCCAGCTATATGGTGCCGGCATCGCTGATTAAAGGTAAACATTTTTTTTCCAATTTATCGCATAAATTAACAAACCTAAAACTTTGAACGCGTTTTTCTCAAAACCACTTTTTTGAGTGTGGCACGCAGCAGAACTCGAGCAATTTTTATCCGATCGACTTCAAATTTGGACTGCATCAATAAAACTAGATTATCTAAAGAAGTACATAGGATTTTTTCGATATCTCAATAATGAAAAAAGTTATAGCCTATTTTCGACGCGAAGTTTTGCTCGAAAATCGTCCTTTAATTTGAAAAGCGTGCCTATTTTTAAAAAATCAATATTTTTTTAAATCCCTGTGTACTTCTCTTCAAAATATCATATTATTAACGAAAACACTCGGTATTTTTTTTTCAGATCGACATTGAAGAGAGTTCTGCTGCGTGCCGCGAACCACTGCAGAGGCAACAGTACCTGACGCGGGAGCTTCCCCAGCATCACCATGGGGCGTGAAAAATTTGAAATTTTTTTTTATGTATCTTCAATAAACAACGAACACAACAAAAAAATTTTTTCTCGAATATCTCTTTTTTTCCCACAAAAAAAAAATTCTTGAAAAATGGCAAAAAAACAGGGGGTCACAGTGGTGTTCTGCCTTAACCACGGCTTTGACAAACTTAAAGTTCAGAAAAAATAAAATTGAATTGTTGTAAAAAATTATTGAAATCTTTCAATTTTGGACAAGTGAGCATTTTATTTCAAATTCGTCCGGGTCAAAATGACCCAGTGTGTCAAGGAAAGTTTAAAATCTCTAAAAGGGTTAAAATTTGTAAAAATTGGGTCGTAAAGACCGACAGATTTCCGGTTCAACGACTCACGAAAGTCGAGAGAAAACAAGAATAAAGATAGTACAGAGAGAATTGCTAAATCAAGTTTCTCCGTTGTTCCTATCAAGCATGTTATGTGTACATACACACACCCGCCCGCAACCCCGGTCACACACGCACACACACACACACACACACACACACACACACACACACACACACACACACACACACACACACACACACACACACACACACACACACACACACACACACACACACACACACACACACACACACACACACACACACACACATATATATATATATATATATATATATTTATATATATATATACACATACAATAGGTATAGTAACGCAAAAAAAATCGAGATAGAACAAAAGTCGGTCCGGAGGCACTGGAACTTTTCCAATTAAAGCACTCTCGTTCTTTCCGATGATCGGGCAAGTGAGAAACAGTGGAACAGTGGCGCAGGTTATATACAGCTGCACTGAGGGGGAAGAGGAGAGATGAGAGCGAAACAATAAGAGATAAATGAGAGAAAGGGAGAGCCAAAAAATACGAGAGCAGTGCTCGCTGGTCTCATTAACGTCCAGCATCCAGCTGAACGATGGATTCGACAAGCCAAAACGAAATTGTAGCAGACTTATACAACATGTACCACAATGTATACTTGTATGATAAAAAATACCGATTTTGAATGTACGGCGCTTTTTGTGCCGAATGCATTGGTACACATACTCGAGAACGACTGTGCCAGTCCCAAAGAGACCCGTTTTTACAGAGTTTTTTTTCAGTGCCTCGTGAACTATATTAGGATTAGGCAAATAGTACTTTCTTAAACGTACTTTCGAGTTGTTTTATACCATTTTTATTGCCGGACCTCCAACGTTCCATACCTTTCCGGGTTTTTATGTATTAGTCTTCCCAGTTGAGCCCTTTTTTATCCCTCCCTACGCGCACTTACTCCCTAACCTAACCTAACCTAACTAACCTAACCTAACTTCCGATGCACCCACAGCCGTCTTAAGGTTTTTATGGGGTTCAGCCGTCGTGGGGGAGGTACGAGGAGAGCACTGTATGCTCATGCATGGGGCAGATTGACTGTTTCCAACTGTTAGCTATAAAATAATCGTCATATTAAACGTATGTTTACGAGCCATTTTTTACACGTATTTACAACAATACGCATTTGTCAACATTCGATGATTACATGAAATGATTTAATTACTTATTGTCATTTTCTGAAGGTGTCTATAATGTGACAGAAATCATAAACATCAATAATTTTCCGATATTCGAAAAAATACTATAATGTTTTTAAAAAATCCGCTGCATTTTGTCTTTTCCTAGAAATTTCTAGAAACTTATTTTTTCTGAACTTAGATCTCGAATTAATATTAAGTAACTATTACAAATTAAGAGAATACGAACAAATAATATTCCTTGTTTATTATCCTAACCAAATATTTGAAAGCCCCCGGGCATTTGTGCCATCTACGACGTAGACATGTTTGCACAGCCTAATAGTTTGGGTGCTTGATTTTAGCACAAATTCGTGATTATAAACGTCAATAATTCTGTAACGGTGCTGTGAATCGTCATTTTCACCGTGCCCAGAGTTAGTCCAATAACTAGTCGAACCGTACCTTCTTTGTCAGCTCCATACCAGCAATTTTTCAGCAGATATAAAAAATACACTGAAAAATTATCGAGAGGTGTCCATAAGCGTAAGCCCACGAAATACGTCGAGTTTCTGATATTTTTTTCTAGAAAACGGTACTGTGGATCGTACCCAAAGTGCGCAGGCGGATCAGCAACGGGGTTATATACAGGCAGAAAAAAGTTTTGCCCCGTGGTAGCATTCGGACTTGGCCCTATAACGACCTTAAGCTACACCGTACCGCATTTGCCGTTCGTACGGGAAAACTATGAAATACCCGTACCGGTATGGAAGGCTCCATATTTTTCTGATTCTATGGTGCACAGACTTTTAGTCAAGTATCTGCACCAAGGTCGCGGAAGCATTGGCCTTCCGCTCACCGATTGATGCGCCAGCCGGTGTACGACTAAACAATCATCCCTCCGAGTATCGGCCATGGACAATGTTGCTTAACTCGATGGACTACTGGCGGCAAACCCCGACAACCGGCCGACCAGTGTCGGTTAAGTAATTTCATACAATTATTTGTACATACTAAAAAAAATAACGAAGAGAATACGACGCAGCGCTGGGCAGTACAAAAATTCCATGTCCAACACTGGGCTCGATTTTTCCCGCCAACTTTTTTAATGTTGCCTATGTGCCCATGATGAAGATTGTTATTCAAACATCTGAGGCAATTTCGACAACAGCACAGCTCCAATTTGACTTCTGCGTTGGTTGAAACGCTGATTAATAATTCTTTCTTTTTCTTCTTTCAGGATAATGGATTCAGCAACATTTTCAGGAAGTGGTGGTTTATCGACGATTTTTTCCTAAAGACTAGTAGCTAAATCACATTAGCATCAATGCCATCAGATGGCGCCTTCTGCACACAAATAAAATGTCAAGGGTTTTCTTCCGTTGACGTTTTATTATATAAAGTGACCAATTTGGCGTGATACATTCCGTCGATGCTATTAAGATGACGACGCAAACCGAGACCACAATGATTTCTAAGGTCACGGATGACCTTGTCAGTCAATTATCCCTTTTCAGCAAGCCCTTTTCTTGATTTCTCCAGTGCTCTGCGGCGGGTACCCGTTTCCTTTTATACATAATCGATATACTTTTTTCACTATTTGAACGGCATCGTAGGGCCTGGCATCAGCAATACTATTGTATGTCTTATAGCATCGTCGCCCCCAATGTAATGGATGTACGTGCGTTACCTGCTCCCACTTCATGAAGCTATAACTTTGTCATGTTGCAAATTTTACCGTAAACAATTGTAGGGGTATTCTTGAAAATGTGCACTTCAAGAAAATGCAAAAAAATAATTGTTAACCCTCGCAGTGGTGTTGCTTCTCGAAAAATTAAATAGAATCCTGAGCTTAATTATATCGCCTTTTCTGGCAATTTTTTATTTACGGTACATTTAAAAACCGATAATTTGGCCCTATCCAATGCGCACGTTCCTTTCTTTGCAAGCTCATATATTAAATAAAATTACATCACTCTTATAACTATCCGAGCTGAAAAGCTCCATCAGTCGCAGCTTCATTGTGTTTTTTTGTATCCAATGCAATGTGACAGTTGAATGAAAAAATGTTATCCTTCAAAATTCGTACCTATTCGAAGCTATCAAATAAACGCAGCTGAAAGGTGCAGCCTTATTGGCTGTGCATCATCATTAGCCATTTAATTTTTAAAACAACCCTTTCATCTCATTACATGGAAGTAATCGTTGGAGAGAGATTAATAGTAACTGGAATATTGTCGACATCTGGACTCACCAGCTACCACGTAATAAACGAAACTGAAACTTCCGTTTTCCATCGGTACTCGTTCCTTTTCCCTCCGGCGGCTACACCCACGAATATATGCATGTTGTACATCGCGCTCGAATGAATTTTCGCTCGATGTGGCTCAGTTG
This sequence comes from Ophion ellenae, assembly GCA_963210295.1. Lineage (NCBI taxonomy): Eukaryota > Metazoa > Arthropoda > Insecta > Hymenoptera > Ichneumonidae > Ophion > Ophion ellenae. The sequence continues at coordinate 18,111,996 of OY723389.1, forward strand.
TATATAATACGACTTCTTGCGAACAAAAGGGCATAACCAGTAACAGTCAAATGTGCGAATTACCGTCTTTTTCACATTTTTCGATACACATGTGTTTGGCTCCGTAATATCTCTGCACACAATTGAAATTCGTTTTTATATTTTTTTTGTATTCACGAAATTTCCCGATCCTTCGTATTTTTGGTTGAAAGTCAGTTTGGCGTTAAACTATTTTGGATTGAATGTCGATATTTCATTTCGTTTGGACGTGGTACACGATGGTGGTTGGCGTGGATACGGATATTTAATATTTCGAAATTATAATCGGGCAAGGGCTGCAAGTATGTTGTTGAATATCAAAGAAGAGCTAGGATATCGTAGTAATTTACATAGATATCCCGTGTGGAAATCGAGTTAGGGCTTTCACCGGTCCCAAATAATATTTCCCTAACTATAATAGGGCCCTTATCTGGAAGCCTCAAATGGGCCGGCCATAACTTGCTACCTATGGCCATTGAAGCCAGAATAATCCGGGCCTTTGAAATTGCCTCATCAGCGCCTGATCAAAGCCAATTGCAGCCCCATAAAAATCCAGATCAATAGATTTGTGTTCGTGTGTGCATACATGTGTACACATGCATGCATGTGTTTGCGTATTCGTATGTAAGGGCCTTTAAAATAATATCTAATGATGGTGATGAAAAATGAATATACGACGAACTCTTTTTTACTGTAAACATTTATTTTTCAGGAAGGAACCACTATTTTGACATTTTTTTAGATTTCTGACACTTTAGAACCCCTGAAATAGTTCTGTAGGTACACATATGAGCCAAAAGTTTCGGTCGAAGCGTATAGTAACATCCAATGCCTATACGATGCTATTGGTTGTAAATGTTTGACAGAGCAAGCTCTGTTTGACAGAGCAAGCTCTATCCTCTATATGTCCCACACATTCGCACCTCATGCATAGATAGGTCTCATACTCGTATAGAGAGCGGCGCTGTAATCGTGGCAACAGTGCGATTTTCCTGCAGTCATAGCGTTGAGCTTCCTATGATCCGTCATTCGCGGAATATTTTATATAAATAAAAAAAGCGTGAAAATCTCAACCCAAATGCGATACAAAGGAAAGTTTGCAAGAAAAGAGGCGCTTGCTAGAAGACTAAAAGCTGTGGCAACCATGTGTCAAGCAAATGCGGCTAAACGCGATGAGAATAACCATAACCTCAACGATCAGCAACAAAAATTCGCTGTCGAAGCACGTCGGATCGTGGATTTACAACATCTTGCCGACAGTTTAACTTGTATTCGCTGTAACAAAGACATTTGTTGAGGAAAACAGTGAAGGAAACCCGAATGGGATTGAATTCTATTTTACATATTTCCTGCGACGAGTGCTTTGCAATAACCCGAGTTATATCTACATACACACACACACGCGCGCACTTATGTACACATATATATAATACGAATAAATACATGCATAAATTGAACAAATTAAATTTGTTTGCAGAATAAATTTATTTCACATCCGTTTCAGAATTACTAGAACTCGGGAAAAAAACACGCTTCGAGTTCCCAGACCACGCGCCGATCAGCTGGCTGCAGCGTACACTGTTGCCATTCCGTTACAGACGGTTGGGCCCGAGTTCGGTGTGGGATAAAATTACCACTTTTCATAAGTCGATATCTCCGAAACTAAACGGTCAAACTTTGCAATTTTTTTAAAATCAATTCCACAATAATGCTGCGTAAACGTGTGTTTTTATTTTGAAATCCTAAGATCCGCTTAGAACCTCTATCGAACCTATATTGGTTTACGTGTTAGGTATAGGGGTCGCGTACAAAAATACCCATATTCAATTGCAGTTATCTCATGAATTAAACGGTGAATCGGATTGAATTTTTGGGCATCAGTCCATAAGGGTCATATCTACACTATACTTAGATTTCAGCCAATTCCTAAGATTCGACCAAAACTACAGAACTACCTTAAGTTTAAGATGACGAGATTATCACAAACACTTTCAGAAAGGTCTGTAGAATAATAAAACAAAATAGAAGAAAACGATTTTTTCAAATTTTCAGGCGAAAACTGCCTTAACATTCTAAGTCAGTTATAAGAGACTGAGTTACGGCAGACCGAAAGAAGTAGAATATTGCTGAAAAATAATGAACTTCCATATATTAATTCCGTCGGAGTTAGTGCAATATATATGTTTCTCTTTGTTATTTATTATCACTGTATAAGTGTTGTCCATTTCAGCTACCATTTGCGAAATCAATGACCCTCCAGATGATTCCGGTATTCATCTATTCATCAATAACAGACCTGCACTGAGCCTATATACATAAGGTATGGAAAGTTACTCATAATTCCTTTTCTATGCCCAATACCATGTCATACGACATGTATATGAAAGAAAAACTTCCGATCTAAACGTGAAATCTTCTTACTGCGATGCTGCGTCATTTGGGACTAGTTGAAAAACACAAAAGAGATGAATGAAAAACTGAGTACGAAAGCAATTGTCAATCAAAGCATGAAGGTTTAGTAAGGAAAATGGAAGTTCACGCCATCTGAGAAATATTTCACAGAGCGAAACAACAATACAGCTCGAAGTATACGAACTACATTAGTGATGAGGCTCGAAAAGTCATCGAGGAATCTAAACCCTAACTCGAAGATAACGTGCCAATGCGGAAGGACTGCATAAGACGCGTACAGAAACGGACGGGAGCTCGGCTTTACCAATGCAAAAAGGATAACAAACGATTGGGTGTAGAAATAGCGTAGCGGCAACCATGATTGATGAAATCTCTGTATATTATTTTCGATCAGGCGCAATTTCTATTCGTTAAAAAGAATTCATGTTGCTGTATCGGCAACGTTTCACCACTATAGTTCAATAACGGAAAATCTGCAAGATGAATTTTGTTCTGAAATCTCATACTCATAATGCGAATGGAATGCGCGAGGACCAACGATTTTTTCAATAAGTATCAGCGAGCTATAATACTTTACATAAAAATTTTTGTAATGCTATTTACCCTATATATGTAGACGGTTCAAGTGATTTTTGTTGAAACGTTGCCCTGGCCGATACATCTAAAACACGAACTAAAGTTTCAACATCTTAATCTGCCGGCATGTAGTCAAAAAGTGGTAGAATTACACCCATGATAACAGACAGCATTACTCGAATAGGTGGAGTTGCCTCTTTCATGGCGGTTTATTAATTGAACAAAGGCACTGCAGCCTTACTAAACATTATGAGAATTACAGACATTACCGCTGTGCGGAAAGTTACGCAGATTGCGGCGTAGGGCGATTTCCGCTCTTGTCATCAAGCGGATATCCAGACGAAACACTCGGCACGGGAAGTCCGTATTCGCAGCCGCCTGCAAAACCAGAAAATAATTGATGACCATTTGGTTCATGAGCATTTTTTATGCAGGCTGGGTATCCATGTCTACATGTAAGGTGAGAAAAAATACGTTACATAATAGCGCGAAGTTGTTACAAAACATCGAACAAGTTTTTGTTTCAAGGCTTCCTCGGCGCTTAATGTTATTACAAAAGTTAAGGGGTCTTCTTACTTTAGACGCTAAAAAAGGCTATTTTTATGATTTTTTATAGGTTTATATTACAGATATTGATATAAAAGTTGTTACACATAATAAATACACTTTCAAGGCACATAACATTTGCTATTTATTTATTTAGGTCGCTATTTATGGACGAAAATGGTAGATAAAAAAATGTCCTAAAAAATTGTGGGTTTGCGGTGTTGATGAAATCTTGGAGATGGATCATACGAAACAAAAAAATCAACGGTTTAGATTCAGTATGTTAATGGCTATAGCGCATATCATACGATTTTTTATATATGCAAAAATAACAATATGGCGGACATTTTTCGACTAAAACAAAAAAAATAGTTTTTATTCACCCCGTTTTTGGCAAAAAATAGTGAATATGAAAATTTATAACAATCATTGTTATACGCTATAGCTATAGTTGTAAAGAATATGTAGTTGACATTTCACAAGGATCGGTTCAGTAGTTTAAAAAATGTTATCAACAAGCCGTCAAAAAACGTTGTTTCGAGAAAAAACGCGTTTAAAGTTTGTTTGGGTTACATAAATACATGAACTTTTTTTTTAAATGTATTTCGAAAGTGTATTTATAAAGTGCAATAACTTTTATATCGATATCTATAACATAAACCCACCAAAAAAATTCATGAAAATAGCCTTTTTTGGCGTCTAAAGTAAGAAGACCCATTAATGGCTTCCGGATGGAAGCCATGTTGAAACACAGCTTCATGCTGGCGTTTCGCAAGCGTTACAGTCTGTATCATTAGAACTTTGGGCTCCGATACTGAAACATTCGTGTCTCAAGTTTTCTATATATACTTGCAGTCATCGTTCCAGATCACTGCACTGGTCAATCGGATGTTTTTAATTGATCAGCTGGTTAATTAAAAACGCGGGAGGATGGCGTGTCAAATAGTACCCTCCATTCCTGTTCTAATTGTCCGGATGCTAGCTGTTCGAAGGGGCTTTGCCTTTAGGCTTGTCGAATTGAATGGAGTGACCAGTTTCCATCCAATGTTTGGCCAGTGCTGATTGTGCAATATAGCACAGCCCGTTTTTCCAGAATAATATCCGTTTCACGTGCAGAACCTGAAAGTTGTACATTTTTTTTAATTTCCGCTTTTTGTCATTCGACGAGCATCGGTTTTATTTAAAAAATTGTGAACATTTCTCGAAGCGTCGATTTTTGAAGAGAGTGCCTCACAATGGAAAATGCGGCTTTTATTTTTTCTGCGATCATTTCTCATGGAGATATAGCTGTTCAAAAAAGATCGAGGTTTGGGCGGAAAAAAAATTATCTTTTAATTGCTGCAATAAACGATACGCAAATTGTTATTGTCATCATGAATGTATAGTAATCGAAGAATACTATACTTTTTCCATTTGAACATTATTTTATCTCACCTCGTTCACAAGTTATACAAAAAAAAAACAGAACTTTTGAAGCGTGCGTTGAACCCTTCGAAAATTGTGAACGACCGAAACGAAAAAGTTCGTATAGAATATTTTGCCTCATTTCACTTTTATCTTTATTCACTTCAATTTTTGCAAATTTGTTTCAATACCGGCTGGTGAAACCCTGTGACGGTTTCCTTGTCAGAGGCGGGTGAGGGGTGGAGTGCACGTATTGTGCATGATAAGTTAGCTGATTATACCCCGGTATTGGCCAAAAAATCAAAGGGCGGTTTCAACCCCTTGATTGCGGATTATCGGAAAAACAAAACAAAAATACGTATTCGCTACTTTTCGATCCTCTACACATGTGCAAATTTAGATCCCAATCAGATGAAAACTTTCGGAAATACGTGTTAACAAATTGCATTTTTCCAATAAACAATATGAAATTTGTCGTTATACGCACCGTTCTGATGTTCAATGTATAGTACTCAAAAAATGAAACGTTATTGCAATTAAAAACTTCTTCGTACCTCGTTTCGTCAAAGAGTTATCGCCGAAAAACAAAAAAACACCCCTATTTTCGCTGGTGCGTTCACTCTTCAAAAATGCGATTCCGCAAACAAAGAAATTCGTATCGACTATTTTTACCCACTCTACAAACATGCCAAATTTCATTAAAATCGGAGACGAACACGCTGAGACGTTTCCTCGTTAGTGCTGTTGATTAAAAAAAATACTGGAATTAATCTGAAAGAATCGGTTTGTTTTGACAAATAACTCCTCGAATATTGAGTTGAGGTAATGTTCTTTGAGGCTTTACCGAGAAATAACCGTACTCATAAAACTAGATCTCGAAATTACCCGTACGGAAAACTGATAGGGCATCCCTAATAAAAATAAGGGCCTTTCAGGGCTTCCCTAGTGCTTTCCCTAGTAGGGATTTCCACAATAAGCCCAGACTTGGCCATTATCGGGATAAACTTGTAGAGATTTCCACAAAAGGCCCCGACTTGGCCATTATGGGGATAAACCTGTAGGGATTTCCACAATAGGACCCGACTTGGCCATTATAGGGATAAACCTGTAGAGATTTCCAAAATAGGCCCAGACTTGGCCAGTATAGGGATAAACAAGTAGGGATTTCCACAATAGGCCCAGATCTGACTATTATAGCGATAAACCAGTATAAATAGCTTAGGCTACATGGTTGATGGGATTTCAATGATTCAAATCGATTATATACATCGATCGAATAATATTATCGAACGCAAATTGGGAAAAGGCATAAGGGCATTAGAAAATAAAAAATCAACGATGAACACAAATATGCAGACAAACATCAGACAGTATTTATTTATGAAATTAAAGAAACCTTTTACATAGATACAAACAATTACTCATGGTTTCACTCATACATGGACTAATGCTAGCGCATAAGTGTGAACAGTCCCACCGGGTTTTCTTGACATTTTTATAGCAACTAATTCCCGCTCAATACTCATCATAGGGAAAATTATTTTTTCTGAAGACTTCGCTGATATTTCCCATTCATAAACTTTATCTGACTGTGTAGGATAAGTAAATAAATTGGTCTTTGGTTTCCAGATCTTTCTCTCAATGGAAATAGATTCTAGTGATTCAGTAGACCCATATATTTTGTTTATTTCTACTACACATCCATTCTTTAGAATGGATTATTTTTTGTATTAATTTTGTCATGGCAGTTTGTCATAAAGGCTCACATGCAAATACGCAATCACATTTCTACGCGCGCACACATACATACACATGTACTCACGCCCACACCTATGCACATGAACAATTACATAAAAACAAATACAGATATACCCTGACGCATTTAACATACACGTATATCCACTGATACGGATATTTTATGGCGCTGAAATGGTTATGATGAGGCGCCGTTGAGGCATGTTCAGGGCGCTAAAATGGTTTTGATGAGGCGCCATTGAGGCAACTTATAAGGCCCCGGTCGTTGCGCCTTTAATGGCCCTTGTTGACAAAGTGTGACCGGCCGCTAACGGTCCTCATATGGCTTCCAGATTAGGGCCCGAATAAAGTTATTGGGGCCCGATCACAGCCCCAACTCAATTTCCGCACGGGTAGCTGAGCTTTCATTACACGCTAGCGCAAATAAGCTCAATTGTTGATCCCGCCAGAAGGTTCACGGACATATAGATTTGCGGACCTTGTTTGATCACGTCTAGCTGCACAACATTTTCAGACATCATCTCCCTACCTTTTAATAGGGGTTTTTATATATACCGGAAACGCGGAGAGCGATGATCCTCGACTTAATTCCTCGCTGGCGGTCTTTCTCCCTCAAGAGTAATCGAGTCGAGTAAAAAAGTGTCGTGCACTACAGAACAGATTATATGTTGGTGTAACGACAGCGTGTACGTAGATTCGAGCGTGATCTTTGCACCGGAGGAGGGCAGGAGGAAGGAAGACGAGGACTGAGAGAGAAAGGGGGCGGGGGGAGAGAGAGAGAGAGAGAGCCTCTCCTTGCCAGTGATCCTTGTCGTGACAATTTACCTCGTTCCACCCTCTAGTGAAAAGACCATGAGACGCACTGAATAAGATTTTAACATTTCAGCCATTGGACTTTTTTTTAACACGTTCTTCGTTATCTGCCGCTTTCCCACGGTTCGTTACTGGCAGCTTTGTTTATTCGTTCAATGTTAGTGGTCTTGTATTGCTTTTCTCTTTCCTGTAGCGTCCGATGATCATCATTACTTTTTTCGCTAAGCCCCCCACCTACCATCGCCCACCACCTACTACTCTTTAGTCACTGTCTGACGCTAGACGCAATTTTAAGCTCTCAAAAATGTTTAAGCGTATCATTTCTTCTCAAGTTCTTCCCTTGCCGATCATAATCCCCTCAGCGAATGCCAAAGCCCGACGTTGCATTCTTACACTCATATCTTGCGTCCGGAATCAGAAGAAAAGTATTTGTAAAGAATTTTACATAGAATTTCGGGCAACATAATAATTGTTACTGGTCTACTAAACGCTATCCAATCTATAACGTCAGAATTTTCAAATTGACTTACATGTCGATCGCTAGATTGCGTTATTTTAGGCCAAACACATATATGCGTTTTCCGAAGCGAAAGTGAAAGATTAAATGATCACTTTGGTAGACAGCGAAATGTATAATCAAAAACATTTTATTTATTCACTTAAAAAGTGGAATTGACTTTAGTTCTAGTCAATATAATATAATTCACTATGGATCACACTGATTCTTCAGTTATTTATCAAAATTTATCATGATCGAAAGAAATAATAAGGCCAGAGAAATTATGTAAACCTTTTCCTATCAAGTTTTTATTAGTTCATTAATATTTTCTTTTTCTTTGAATATTGATCTCGTTCATTTTGTTCCAACTCCTCTCTTCGTATAGCGTCCTGTTTAAGCCTTTCGTATCTCCGTTTTTCAGCTTGTCTTTTTCTACGGAGCCTTTCTTCTTTCGACAGCGATATGGCAATAACCGGAAAGAATCATTTTTATGTAACCTCATGTATATCCACACATGCGTTACCAAGATGGTGTCATTCCTCTGGCGTATCTATAATGTCTCTGGATCTCACATGTCGGGAGGAAACCAGAGAAATGATGCCAGAGGAATGACGATTCAAGCGGGTCTTTATGCACAACGCTGCATGCTACGTTTTTATAACCTCAAAATCTGGCCGTAAGTAGGTGTCGAAAACTTCCACTTCAACAGGTAACGAGTGGCTGATTTTATTGAAATATAATACCGTTAAGAATGGCTATAGGAATGATTCCCTCGCCAGTGACACCACCTCATAACACAAGGTCTCTAGAAAAAAAAAGCGAGACCTACAAAAATGGTACGACACAATCAGTCTCTTCGGAAAAGTAGATGTAGAAAGCAATGGTTTTTTCCTGATATTTTTGAATTTTTAGTACCTCTTCAGCTCGCTAATGTATATGAAATCTGGATAGTTATACTCCAGAAGAATAATTTTCGTAGCCAAAATACAGGGGAAAAAACGATAACGATAATTTTTCTTCCAAGCCTTTTCTGTAGGCAGATTTCTAATTTTTTAAAACTGTTACATTCCAAAAAACCCTACGAAATAAGCGAATAGCATCTCTTTAAAAAGTCAGAGTACATGCAAAATGATCATTTCGGGAGAATTACCCTAATATGTGAAGTTGGACTTAGCCACGGGTACACTATTTAGGTTTTGCTCCAAAGTACGCTCTCTCCCTCTGCCCCATTCTCTTACCTTCATGTGACTCGTAACAAAGATGTACGGGATCGTTTCGGTGGATACGATTTTCGCGTAAGGAGATACGCTCTCGGGGAGAGCAGCAGCCGGATCCCATCGAATATTGAATTAGATTGTCTTGTAAAAGGTATTCGTGAATTTGTAGTCGACAGAAACATCAGCAAGGAGTACGGACGGCAAATCAGTCTTCACAGAGAGGCATGGCGGGGTCACAGAATTGTGGATAAATATGTGTGTGTGTATGTGGGTGTGCGTGTGAATACGCGCGCGCGTCTCTACGTAGACGCATTCACATACCTAGACATCACATAGTCAAGGTAACGATCCTCCCGGTGATTGACAAAGGGAACAATTAGTTTGTAACATAGAGACGGAAATTGTTAGTTCTCGCTGTCTGACTGATTGCGCTCACACCCTCTGTTTGCCTCTTTGGCTTAGGTACTTGTATGACTTAATCCGATCATCTGGCGTACCGGAAGGATGGTCGTTATAAAGCTCCGATGGAAAAGGTATACATACATAGGATGTTTGGCGTCGACAAGGGATGATCCAAGATCAATTTGCCATCATCGATTTCATAGAAAAATGTCACTCTGCCATTGTAATAACTCGCTTGGCTTCATGCCCATCTCGATTAGTAATCATAATAGACAAACACAGGACTCGCCTACACGAGTTATACAGCATCGAGCCCGTATGATACATGCATAGAGTTTTTAATGCACGTCGAGAAATATTCGACGCGAGTTTTCATTTCTCGTCAATTATTATTCATCGATTCGACCTTTTGTGTACGAAGTATTGAAAGCGGGGCGGGCGGGGGAGGGAAAGCCACGAGCAATCCAAACCAGATTGGATTTATCGATCTGACGGAAGCATACTCATGGGAATCGTATATTTACACGTGTAGAGGGTGCTTTGTGACAAATCAACCCATCGAAATCGAATATAGCAACATGGCTTATCTGCCATTTGGAAAAAAAGCTGTTGTTGGTTTAACGAATGGATTCCAACTCAAACAATGATTCGCTATTGGAAATCATGCCTGTCTGTGATTTTATGCAGCATTAGATTCAATTGAAATAAAAATCCGTCGACTTCATAAACATTCGAAATAAAATGGCTGGCAATACATTAAAAGCGAATGCTGATTTCTTTCAGTAAGTACTGTGAATTTACGGCAAATGACTCCGAAAAAGTTGGTTGCGTTTGGCCACGGTAATCTGGCACAATGCATGATGTTCACGAATATAAACATTATCTACCCGGTGCTGACTATTTTTTCTAAGCGTTAAAGAAGATTCTCTGAAAAATTATTGAGAGTACAAATAAGTATCCGCCGTTTGACAAAAGATGGCCCCACCAGGAGGTTATGGTTGAAATTGTCAGATGTAAAACGTCATATCGTAAGGTTGGACATCTGGCAATACCACAACCTTGAAATATTAGCGATTTTGTATCAGCATCACATAATTTTTTTCGTGCGTAAATGTCAAGTTGGAGCCGAATAAGCGTCATTTGCGAGAACTCTTGCGTTTCGCATGAATCTCCCTCCAATAATGTTTCCAATTCAGCCTCATCGTTTCGACCTTCCGCTACGTTCTTTGTCTTCGACGCCAAACTCCCCGTTCTTAAACTTTTAAAACCACTCACGGCAACTTTTCTCACTTAAAGCAGCCTCAGCTGCAGCTTTCTTCAAATTGAAGAAGTAAAGAAGAGTTATAAAGTTCCCGAAAATGACGCTTATTCGGCTCAAAACTCGACAATTTCGCACGAAAAAAATTACAGGATGCTGATACAAAATCGCTAATATTTCAAGGTTATGGTCTTGCTGAATGTCCAACCTTACGATATGACGTTTCACATCTGACAATTTCAACCATAACCTCCTGGTGGGGCCATCTTTTGTCAAACGGCGGAGACTTATTTGTACTCCCAATACCATTACCGGAAATTCCTTCAAATGTTTCTATATTTTTTTAAATTAGTTTTCGAATAGGATAATTCTGTGATTGGTCTTATTCTTCAGTAAAGAGATATCTGTATATACAGGCGTAAATATGAATGGAGGCAGCAGGATCTCAATCCCAAATCATTAAAACGAATTTTGATGCATCGAAAACCGTTTTACTGGTTAAATTTAATGAAATTTTTACTGGTCCAACTCAACTTTTCAACTATTCCTTCAAAAAAACATGTCATGCGTCATCCAATAAAAATCAGATGCTACTTTTGCTATGTAGCGTTATTCTTTTTCTCATATATGTGTATATAAATATATATACATATATGTATATATTATAGTGAGCGGCAAAAGAGAGACCACCCTCTATTTTATCCGATTTCTCACGTGAAAATCACTAAAAAATCCGAAATTCTTAGAACTTTTGGCTCATACGAGTCGTCAATAGCCTTTATGATATTCGCAAAATAAAAAAAAACAAGTGTACCTACTAAATGAAGTTTGACTTTCATCATACAAAAATACCTATGGACAAAAAAAGAGACCGTTTTTTATTTTGAATATAAAACAGTTGAGAAAACATATTTCCAAACCACGCTTAATATTTAGTATGGCCTTTAGCCTTTAGCCTTTTCCTCAACGCCGCAAAATAATTATCTTTGTTGGTCACATTCGTTTTGTCGATCTGTTCGTCCAAAATTGATCATTTTCTACGGCTTTCAAATCAGGTGATTGTGGAGGCTATTCCAGAATTTTTATCTTGTTGGATTTAAAACATTGTTGCGTTTTTTTCGTTGTATACTCGGGATCATTGTTCGGTTGGAAAATAAAATTCTCTTCTGGTCCAACCCGCAGCAACGACGTTTCTAATTTTCATTGAGGATATCAATGTAATTATCCGCAGTCAATATGCCATTGATTTTTTATTAATTCGCCTACTCCCGACTAAGCAAAGCATCCCATATCCATAATATCCCCACTTTCGTGTTTCACAGTTCGCTGTACGTGACGCTCTTGGTGTTCTTCCCCGGTTTTTCGCCACACTCATTAGTCTTCTCTTTCGATTAAACAATTCAAATTGACTCTCAAATGCGTTTTTCTAAAACGCAATTAGCTTGTCCACATTTTTTTTGCAAATTGTAAACGTTTATTTTTTTGCGCTTCTTAGTAGAAGGCCGTTTGTTAGAAAATCGGCTCTGCAAATTAGCTTCACGAAGTCTGTGCTGAATCGTTCTATGCGACAGATTTCATAGAAGGTTTTCTTGAATAGGTTTTCTTGAATTGAATTGTCGAAAATGGATTTTTCCTGCATTCCCGTACGATACGAGAATCGTCACTATACGTAGTCGCCCGTTTCTTTCCTCTACTTTCCCCGTCCCCAACAGAATCAGTGCCGCGAAACTTTCTCCACAATTTCTGCACTTGAGTTTTGCTCACTCCAAATTTGTCAGCTATTTTTTGTTGTGAAAACCCGTTTTGAATGTATTTTATAATCAATTTTCGGATTTTAAAACAAACTTGTTTTCCAGCCATCTTGGGACGCGATTTTTCTTAACTAAACAATGAGCCGTTGAATGGAGTAAACATACACTCCAAGGACGTACAAGAAGCTCATCAAAATATCGAAAAATTTCGCTCAGCGAAGTGATAGAACACGCCAAACATCAACACTATAGGAGCGATCTCTATTTTGTCCTATACATGAACGAAAAATTTACGGAAAACTAGATCCAACAAAAATAAACTAGAATTTTGTTTTATGCATTAAAATTGGGTCACTAGAGAGTAAAGTTAGCGAAAAAATTATCAGTGTGTCAAGTATTTCCTTATCATTTTTCAAATCTTAATTATAAAGATGAGGTGTCCCCTTTTTGCCGGTTGCTGTATATATACGCCGGAAAGAAAAAGGGAGAGAGAGCGGAGGTGGGAGAGAAAGAGACTGACATAGGGCGAGGGAGATAAAATCTGTCCATTCAACCATATGTATTCCACAATCTGCATTCGCGATAACATTTAGGGCTTACATGGGTTTAAAAATTTCAAAAAACTTATTTTTTAAATGTTATTATCTAATAGTACAATATGTCTAGAATATTCGACCAAAGTTTTAAGTCAATCGGAGTAAAAGTCTAGGAGAGAGAGCCTTTGGGAATTCGCCCTATTGGGAAAGACCGGCCGGGAGCGATGCTGGTATATCGCATTTTTCCCAAAACACTATTTTTGAAGTCGGTAGATACGATTTCCAAAAAAACGAATGGACCGATCTTATTGAAATTGTGCACACTTCTTAAAAATAGCATTGACTAGTGATTTGACGAAGGTTTTATTCAATTACGACTAAGTTTACAAGGCTATACGTAGTGTAAATTTTACCAAAAATATTTTGCCTACATCCCGGCCAAAAATTCAAATTTGAATTTTTTAAAAATCCTTCGTTTAATCACGAGCTAAACTTATCTACTAACAGAAAAAATTGGTTTTTTAATTTCAGATCAAGCTATCATGAGTTATCCTGACCACCACGAGGCCACTTTTTTGGAGGGGTCTCCAGAAACCAGGTCCCACCGGCTGGATTTGCCAAATTTTTCTATGAGATTTTTTAAATATGTTGTTGAAATGCTGCTCTTTATGTGCTTAACATTTTGAATAAAATAATTTATTAATTTTTTTTTTAATAGAGAAAGTATGTTTTTTTGCTTCAAAACCTACGTAACTCCCTAAATCAAACCAAGTTTATTGTATATAGACATGATTCACTGAACATCTCCAGACAACGCAAAAGAGAATTTGGTCTCTAGGAGTACTTGTACAACTGGGTCGTTCGTCTATATGTGCGAGCCTCTCATCGTAATCCACCCATTTGTATCGGCATATCACATCCAGATTGTGTAAATGTTTAGACATAGAAAGCGAACGAGAGATCAGTGGATGTTCCCGGTGTGCCACGAGTCCTCTGTGAAACGCAAAGAGGAAGCCTATTCATGTTTGTGAAAGTTTTACGTATTTACTGAAGTAAATGGCAGAGCTGATCTTGGTTTGCTGTACAGATGAAAATTACCGTAATGTCGCATGCGACCTAGTCTGGTACGTTTGCAGATCGTACTTATAAGTGTGTATGTACATACGTATTTATGTGGACACTTATATATGCGTGCATGTGCCTATATATGCATGTGCGGACGGAAGTATATTTGAATAGGAAAGAGTATGATCGTGATCATAGCCGCACATCATACACCATTGCCATATGTCCAATGGTAAGTTAAAGTAGAGTGGAACGATTGGATGGACGTCGGGGGTCTGGCGAGCTTTCGAATGGAAACTCTGGATAATGTTTCGCTTCGTCTTACCGTACGTGCTATTTAGCGAGAAAGTGCAACATTGTTGAGAAATTAAAATTATTCACTTATGTCCAATGAGCTACAGATCAATTGTTTAGCACATGGCATAGAAGCTGCAACCTATATAGGAACAAAGGGTTCATGAGAAAAAATGCAATCGGTTAATTGAAAGGGTCCATAGCACATTATTTTCCAGTAAATTGTGATTTTTGAAAATATTCACCATACACAGATGCTATCAACATGTCTTTATCATTGTCCGAGCTATAGTTGCTGTTGTGCTATGAACCGGTCATTGTCATTGGACAAGCAATTATATTAACGGAGGCAAGCAGAACCACGCCTCATCTCCTTTCTACCATTCAGGAGGAGCGAGACAAAGAGATGCAATAGTACGAGGAATATGTTACTGCATTGAGATGAAATAAAACATATCTAAAATTTGTCACGAAGAAATGAAGTGAACTTTTCATGTTGTCTATACTAGAACAAATTTAGTGTGTATGGTTCCGTTCAACGATGATGTTTTGAACGATGTAAGGCGATTATACACACGGTAGAGATCCTAAGGAGACGAACATAAATTATTCGCTTGCTCTCTCGCAACTTGAGTAATTGATCGCGACAATTACCTTTTGCCGTGTCATTCACGAGGACCGCTCGATCTGGGTGGATGCCGAGCACGGTCTCGTTAAAGCACGGAATGTATATACAGTGATATGGTTCCATGTACAAGAGGGTGGCTCATATAGAGCCCGTGCTATGTCTTCGCACCCTCGAGCGAGTCATTGCGCCGAAGGGTCGCACCAAACTGTATATGAACCTCATTGGACTCATATAATCCCTCGCCTACACGCCCCCACTTTCGGTTTCCCCTTTCTCTTAATCTATTTCTTTATCGGTATCCCTAGTTTTCTCCGCCTTGACCATCATTGCACCTTCTTACTTCAGTCCCATGATACAAAACATACATATGTCGACGGCGGTCCAACCCCCGGGGGGGGATGGGAACTTTACGATGAACGTTATGGTAGAAGAAACAACCCTAGAAAGTAACGATATAATAAACTCTGCGAACGTGAGCCCCTGTTACTCTGTAACGCGATAATGTCCCGGCATTTATACCGTGACGGAACTCCCACGTGTATTGTTCCCGCGGATTCTGGGTTACGGTTGCACGCTGTGACAATTTATTCACAACCCTTAAGTGCGTGCGTACCAAGTCATGAACGTACGAGATGAAGCACAAAGATGAAAAGTAAGGGTCATACAGCGACAACTCCCTAAACTGGAAACCCACTGAGGCAACGATATTTAGTGAAATGTATCAATGTCTCACGATTCTTTACAATGATACCTAGGACCTACACAATGGTCATGCTTTTTCAACGCGTCAACTGAATTTTGTGAACCGCCGTAGATCAATAGACCGTAGACCTCTTATTTGCCCTCAACTATCAGCCGTGTTTGTTCCTCGTAACGTTAATGATTACCTTCGCCCGGTCGTATATGTTTTATCATCGATAGTGAACGTCAAATAGAACTAAACGCTAGAATTCGTCTGACACAATTAAAAAATAATTATTTAAAAAATCGATTAATTTTGAAGCCTAAAAGCACTATACAGTCTCTTAGTTGTAAGGCTGTTACGGCTCTATATGTGTTTGAAAAAGTTTGTGGCTTCTGGGTGGAGGCCGTATTAGGAATGGGCATTATGCCGACGATCAGCGGTGAGAGCTCCATATATGAAGCTCTCGGGTTTAGCCGAATCACTGTACCCGCCGTGCGGATGTTTTGTAATCGATAAGCTGGTCAATTAACAACATCCGATTGGCCGGTGCAGTGATTTGGAACGATGACTGTATTTATATATAGAACATCTAAGATACGAGAGTTTCAGAATCGGAGATCTTAAATCTGATAATGCACACTGTAACGCTTGTGAAACAGTGGCCTAACGCTGGTTCTGAACACGATCTCCATCCGGAAGCCACAAGCTTTTGTAATAATAGTTTACAGTCGTTCGGAGTACATTTTATTACAACAAATAACAATATAAAGTAGACAGTACAAAGTATTACTCATCATCGTGAGTCCTAAATATTGAAAACTGAGTGCTGAGTCTTTCGATTCTTTTTACTGGCAAAAAGTCGTATAGGAAACCAATACCTATTAATTGATCGTCAGTTAAAGAATTTAATCGTAAGCAGAAAAAGATCAATTAGGAATGAGATGTGCTGAAAGTTGGTACTTGCTGCCTACGTGTATGGCTGAATTTTACCATGTATCCATGGGAATATGGCGCAAGATTTCATAATATGCGGGTTCTCTTACCACACAGTCCACGTAATGTCTACCTGGACAGAACATTGACATGTTCTCAAAAATAGAGCCTGCCTTGAAATACTGACAGAAAGGTACTTTGCTTTTCACCTCATCAAAAATAGTTATAATTGATTGGGATTCAAACTAATAGATCTGACGTATTTTATTCATCATTAAAAGCATTAATTTCATCAATGATAATCGACGAGGATAACAATGCTTATCATAAACACCGGGATTACCATAACTAATGATATGAGCATAAAAATAGTCAAATGATTGTATGAGGCAAAAAAGTAAAGCTAGTCATTCCCGATTTTTTGACGCCTTGTCGCCATGTCGGGAAATATCAATGTTCTAGCCGGGAAGACATTATCTGAATGTATTTCGCCAACAATCCACCAGGTGGCTACAAGCGAAGCGCTTCGCGTAAGCAAGGTACCATCGTACTAGGATAAAGGCCAATCCTGTGAGTTGTACCACGTACACTTACGCTTATAATTTTGCGATACTTGTGAAATGACCCTTTGCACTCTCGACCTTTTTCGCTCGTATAGTGCTCTGTTCTATGTACGTTTTTCTGTCTCTCTCCGAGGAAATGGTAGCAAGCGCATGTATACACTCATATGCTACCTTAGCAAGTAGATAACCAACAAACAATATATTGTTGAAATACTAAATTGAATACACTCTCGATTTTTCCTCCTCAAAGATTCGAAAAACGCTGCAACGTCATTTTTAGTTCCTCGTTTGTTTCTGGTTATTCCCCGCTCTATTCCCTACCACTTTTCTGGCAGTTTACCGCTTGTTCTCCGGCCCGTTCCTGATCAGTTCCTTAGAAAGGGAGCGGCGGATCGGGACCTAGCTTTAGACCCGTTACATTGCGAACCTATTCCAGGGTGGAAGGTTCGATCAGAGCCTGACCTTATCTAAGAGAGGCAGATCAGGAGCAGTACTTTTTCCCGACTCAAATTTCTACACGGGAATGTCAGTCATATTATATCCGTTACTCTTCATGAACACGATGCTGCGAGGCCGTATCGTGTCGTGACGCTGGTTGTATCGTCAAGTTGAATTTTATGAGGTGTTATATTTATTGGCATT
This sequence comes from Ophion ellenae, assembly GCA_963210295.1. Classification (NCBI taxonomy): domain Eukaryota; kingdom Metazoa; phylum Arthropoda; class Insecta; order Hymenoptera; family Ichneumonidae; genus Ophion; species Ophion ellenae. The sequence goes on from OY723389.1 coordinate 18,129,993, forward strand.
TTAAATCCGGGCAACACGAAGCTAGGCTCGAAATGAAACTATGAGTCCTGGAATCCCGGAAACGATGCGTCATCGATTTAGAGTCTGGAAAAAAAACATTTTGAAGTCGTTTTTTTTTATTTCGACTTCGTACTAGCTTCACAAGCGTACAAGTAATTGTACGTGGAAGGTAATTGGAGAAACCTACGTGGAAGGTAATTGGAGAAACCTAATAATGTATATTTTGTATTATTTGTGTATTCTGCAACCATCACAGCATGGCTCCTCGATGTGGCTTATATAATATTTTGGGGTGTACGGTAGGTTCATAGAGAGTTCTAAAACCAAATGTTCTTTTTTATTACTTGGCGTCTAGATGCTGCTGTGTCTTTTGATATAATTAAGCACGATCCCTTCCAGAAGTACAAGCATCCAAGCTATATAGCATAATATTTACCATGCAGTCGGTTGCAATTTTAGTTGTCCGGATGTCTTCCAGTAACGTAAAAGTACCTGAAACGATAATTTACTCGTCCAACATTCTTCATCCCTCTAATGCCCGAAATTTGAATGAATCACCCGAACATTTGTCCTTCTCTTCATGGTGAAATCCACGAATGGTTCAAACAGCTACGAGTGTCCATGCTAGGACAGTCTCTTCGTGAATTTCACGACGGAAGGATCCCATTTCATTGATGTATCTCGCTTTTTCGTTTGGGTTATATATGTGTGTTTTTCCTCGCGTTCGAAGTCTCGGCAGAGCAGTTTGCCTAGGTAATATAACCGGAATCCGCGCGGATAAGACTTCCACTGCTGCTGGTACACATGTGCGCTAAGGAAATACCGCCGATTTGGCTGATTTGTGCGTTGCTCGAGTTTTCGACGCCGGATGCTCCGGATAAGTTTTACGAGTGTTTAATTTATACGATTCGTAGTCAACAGCAAGCACGGGATAAGCAGAGAAAAAAAACGGTCGACTCCCTTTTCGTCGATTTGCATCTTTGCTCGGAATGTTCAGTTGTCGTTGCTGAAAATTCGTTTCCGCAATGCTTGTGTACATCCGAGGCAAATAGCCTCGGAGCTATCGATACGGCAAGTTAGTATTTCGCTATTCTCCTACGTTCAGCATAAAAAACAGTATGACTCAGAAAGCAACTAAAAAGAGTGGGGTGTACCATGAGGCATATGAATGAATGCCAAACGCGGAACTCTCGAACAAATAGAAATGTACGAGAGCTCGGTTGGCCGGCAAACGATTTGGTTTATATGTCATCGATGTATACTCGCACTACTGTTATTATTAGTATTCGCAAAACTATAACACGAGTAGCAAGCTTTAAATTCGTTGTAATCTAAACAAGTTGATAAAACTTCTGCAAAAATGAATCCAGCTAACTTCTCAGGAGTCATGAAACTCCATGTATTATATATATTTTTTTAAACGTAAAAAAACACCAAATAATCGAAATCCCTCCAAATCGTTATCGCTTGTTTTACTATATAAAATATTCCGATTTGCTTCAAATATCTCAAATCATACCTTTTATTTAAGTTCAAAAAATGGTTTCATCATACTTCTGTAATGCAAATGTAAAAAAAAAGTAAGATCACTTTTGTGAAACAGCCAAGCAAGTTTACCAGTCATGTTGCACACTAAATTGTTAAAGCTTTAGAATAATATTTTTGAAATCATTGAATTTTACTAAGTCATATTACTATTATAAGAAAAAAATTGATATCACCATTAGATAAAAGTACAAAGTAGGTAACACACAAGTACACTGGAACTGCTGTGCAGAGACTTAGCGTGCATGGCAAAAAAAAAAGTTCGGCGAATAATTTCGTCATCTCAACATCTGAACTGTCGGGTTAACAAAAACATAGTTGTCACGATTTACTATGCAAGTGATAACCAGATTCATGCGGAGTACGAATCAAATGAGTGATGTGCCCTTCGACCACACGGCACTTGAAACGTTAATTTATTTGAATACGAAAAAATGCAACTAAAAGCATTTACCTTTTATTCTATAACACAATAACCGCATATCTCATGAAATATATTGCGTCTTATAGACTTTGATATAATGGATAAAGTATGCATCTCTAAACCACAGCATCGGCAGGCTTAAAGGTTAGCATTACTGTTTTATCCTTTTGCTGGTGGAAAGAGAAATTTCGTACCGATAAAGCTCCAGTAGATATGATTGATAATGGCCCTGGTACCTGATGGGACATTATAAATTAAAATGTTCCTAATACCCCTGTTAGTCGACGCCACGTTATAATGTAAAATTATATATATATACCTATATATATCGACGCAAACATTATTTTCGCGGGCGGTCGGAATGGAGATTCTGTATCTTCCCGAGCTTTTTCCTAACCATGCACGCCAAGTCGTTGCATAGCATTTTCAGTGTACTTGTGTTATCTACTTTGTACTTTTACCTAATGGTAATATCAATTTTTTCTTACAATAGTAATCTGACTTTTTAAAATTAAACATTTTCAAAAATATTTTTTCTAAGCTTTAACAATGTAGTGTGCAAGATGACTCGTAAACTTGCTTGGCTATTTCATAAAAGTGTTTCACTTTTATTGTACATTTGCATTAAAGAAGTACAGTAAAACCATTTTTTGAACTTAAATAAAAAGTATAGTTTGAGATATCTGAGGTAAACCAGAATATTTTATATAGTAAAACAAGTGATAACGATTTTGAGGGATTTTTATTATTTAGCTTTTCCTACTTTAGAAAGTAATAAAGCCAAATAATAAGAAATAGTAAGAAAAAGCTTTTAAAAGAGATTTCAGATCTTTTTGGAAGCGGAATTTCAATATATCTGAACAAACTAGACGTCTGCAATTTCAAACTCGTTTGACATTACTTTTTATTACTGAATATTTTTTAAAGAAATTAATACAACTTGTTTTTTTCTTTCAACGATTTTTTTACAACAAAGAATTCACAATATGCTAATTTATGAGAAGATCATTTTTACATTAATAGAAGTATAAGAAATACAGAGGGGTTACAACTTTCAACATCCATTTTTTAAACAAAAAATAGGTTGAAGAATGGAACTTTTTACTTTCAGAGGGTATGATTGTTATTATTCAATAAGAAATTGACAAACGAATAAAAGTGAATTCTCTTTTGAAAACAAAGAGATTTTTGTTTATCGAAAAGACGTTAAGTTTTTTTCTTTGCACAAATTCTCACTTTACATGAGTGAATATATCCGAAAATGTATTTTTTTTTACCAAATTCAGAACTTTCATCATTCGGGTTACAGTGATTTGACTATGATCATGTAATTGATATACTTGTTTCAAAGTTGAAAATAGAAAGAGTGATCTAAGGAAAAGACGTCTGAATGCATTATTAATCAAACAAATTTTTCCTTGTCTGTATACTTTTTCGAAACAAAAATCGGACATTTTCCTTTGCGACGTGTCTTTTGATTTATTAATAACAAAAGAGTAAACAATTATTTTAAGGAAAAGCTTGAAATCTAGAGATTCTAAACTTTGAAATGCTTTTTTAAATTTTCTCCTACGATGATTTTTCGCGGAGATAGGGCAATTTGAAATTCACTGAAAAATTTTCATAATTATTTTGTTCTCTCAATATTTGTGATCCCAACTCTATGGCGCTGAAGTTTGCACCGTTGGAATGAAAAGAAAATGAATTCTTGAATGCTCAAACTTCTTTGGGATTGGAAATGAATTCTTCTTAAATGCTCAAACTTTTTTGGAAGTTGAAATGCGCAATGCGAAAATGAATCCTCCTTAAATGCGCAAACTGTTTTTGGTCGGTGCAGGCTGTGAAAGTGATTCACACGTTTTTACACACTTTGTTAGAGATTCACGGCCCCAATTAACAAAAAGAAGACGCTTCTTAATAATACAAATAGAGCAATGGAAAATATAAATACACGCAACTCGACCGTACTTGAAATATTTTCGTTGTCAAGTTCAGGTCTCTTACTCTTACCTCACAATCCAATTTTTGTTCAAAGCATTTAAACCACTCAATAATTGTCCACCTTCTAGGGCCGAACATTGCGGATGCATTTCGGAACTATGTGAATAAGCTCGGCATCAGTTTTTCTATGAATATTCATTTTTTCGGAAAATTACATTTCCTGTTATCAAGACAAATGGATTAACTTGAGTCAGCGCTTATAACTATGTATTCGGTGAGTGCGAAAGCTGCATTTTGCAGTCTTTTTGCGCTTTTTAAGAGACACGAGCTTTTTGCAGATACTCTTAAGCCGCACACAAATTTCTTTACCGTGTGAGCCAAGGAAACTTTGTTCACTTATATAAATTCGGAAAATCTCACCTTTCGTTGTACTCGCAATAGTGCCCATGCGAAGAACTACAAGGGTAGAGAGTAAGGATTCGTTAGACTTTCTCCACAGTACTGTCCACGTGAAAACCTTCGAGTAACATTTCAAACTTTCTTTAGAGGGATTCAGTGAATCATTATAACATATCTCTCGCCGCTGAACAAAATGACAAATTTGATAAACAGTCAGGGAAGTTATGCCATTTTCCACAGCTTGTGAAACTTGTCATCTTATTCAGCGGCGAGAGAAATCTTCTGATGATTTACTGAATCCTTCTAAAGAAAGTTATGAAATGTTAGTCAGAGTTTTTCAAATGAACAGTACTGTGGAGAACGTCTAACAAAACATTGTTTTCATCACTTGTAGTTCTTCGCATGGCCACTACTGTGAGTACAGCGAGAGGTGAGGTTTTCCCTATTGTTATATCCGAACAAAGTTTATTCGGTTGACGTAGGGTAGAAATGGGTTTGCAACGCAAAAGTATCCTACAAGAGCTTTCGTCTCTTGCAAAACGCAGAGAGCACACTGCGAAGTCCAGTTTTTGCATTCACCGTACACGCGGTTAAAAGCACTGAGGCAAGGCAATTGATTAATCTTCACGACACTATACATAATTCTTTTAAGCAGTTATAGGCATTTATAGAAAAACTGATGCTAAGCTCGTTCACGTTGTTCTATGATACATGCACAATGTTCGGACGTAAAAGGTATGTGATTATTTTTCCTTACCTGTATTCGATGCTAGGAGATTTCATGTGTTTGTCCTTTATTTTCTCCGTTATCACGTAAATCGATTATTGCCGTGTCCATAATGTCAGAGAATTTTCTGAAGTCTAAATCCGCGATGTAAAGAACCTTCGTCCAATTTATTTTTGGCTCTGAAAAGAGCCGTTTGTTTTTTTTCGAGTTTACAACCTTCGTCAAATTAATATGGCCCTAAAAGGGCCATTTCTTTTATATAACTGCTTTGCACTTCTAACTTTTCTTAAGATAAAATAAAATTTATATTTTTTGCACAGCCTAACCCTACTTGAGGGTTAAGCTGTCAGATCACGGTACACATTAGGTTTGTTTGCGCTAGCTACACTTTCTACACTTTTTTAGGGAGTGTACACTTTCGCGTTCGTTTTAACGGAAATGACGTCACGCGCCGCTGTTCGCGTTACGAGTGTAGCTACACTTTCGTGCCACTAACCCTAGACTTTCTACACTCGATCTTGACGAAGTGTATAAGTACACGAAAAGTGTAACAGTGATATTTACTAGAATAACCCCATAGCCAAACAAACTGTCAGCGAGTGTATACAGAGGTGAGTACGACATAACTTAAAATATATAAGGTAATCACAAACAAATTCTCATTTATTACGAAAATCAATCAATAATAAATGTTCAAAATAACAAACTATTCTAATTATCAATCTCTATCGATCGGTGATTGAAAAATTGACATAACCTAAAATGTATAAGGCAATCGCAAACAAATTCTCATTTATTATGAAAAACAATCAATAAAAAAGGTTCAAAATAATAAAGTATTATAATTATCAATTTCTATTGATCAAGGTGATGAAAAAATTCACAAGATATAATGAAAAGTTTTTATTGTAAATTTGCAGTATCACAATACGTCCCAATCTCAACGCAAACAGAAGCCAACATGGAACAGGAACGCAAAATTAAATCAGCAGTGCTGTTCCAAGATACAGAAGGCGGCTTAGTCGTTGATGCTGACAACAATCTTTTGTGCATTTGTGAAGGTTTTGGATTTATAAAATCTTATCGCTAACACTCCATTCTGTGTAAAACTGGTATCAATACATCCATTCTGAATACAGTTTGGATAACCCGAAATGGATTAGACTTCAGAGAGTAATGTGTAATGGAAGTTATGAGTAAATTGTCTAGGGTTCGAAAACCCCTTGATCATGCAATGGTTGTGCAAAAATGCGATGTAAGGTTATTTGAAAATATAATGCATTGAATAAAAATAAAACAAAACACCCTAACATAGGCACGCAACAAATAAATGGCGAACATCAGTATCCTTTCAATGTCTAAAGTAATTTTATGAGAATCTGTATTTCTTATTACTTCCCAGATGGATTGCAATTCTACATGCCAAAGAAAAACATAACTTCGGCTTCCGGTTCACTACTGTGCCGTGTCGGAGATGAACAAGTGGAATTATCACTAAGCGATGTGATAGAGAATGAGATCGAAAATGATACTCGTGTCGAAGATGAAACTTATAAAGCGACCAAAGTCAAATGTGTACCTGATGGGAATAAGGAAAATGTATTTTTTTGGGATGACCGATCGACACGATTGTTCTTATCTATATATAAGGAAAAGAAAAAACTCGTAACGAGGAGAAAAATAAAAACCATGAAGGCTATGTGGCAACAAATTGCTAATGAAATGGCCGTAGCTGGTTATGGTGTATCGCCTCTCCGAGTTGAAAATAAATTCAAAACTTTGGAAAGGAGTTACAAAAATACGATTTCCAATAACAATAAATCTGGTCGAGGGCGAGCAACCTGTGCTTATGAAAGGTATTTATAAAATCAGTTGATAAAAACATTTAATTATCGGCGACATAATGTGCTGTAATATTATATTATAAATACTATATAATACTAATTAATAGCGAATTGGCAGAACTTCTTGGGAGTAAACACAGCATTTTGCCTCTCGCCGTTTCTTCAAAAGAAGGTTTAACAATACGCCTCGATGCAACGGTACCTGCCACTGCGTAATTAACGCCACAACCGTAAGTGTAATGTTGTCCGTTTTTATATTCTTGAATCGTTCGGTTTTTACTTTCTTACAACATTACTATAATGATTATATCCAAATTTATTAGTCGGAAAGAGATCGTGTGTAAGATCCTCTCTTCCGTTTATGAAGAAAAGTAATTTTAACCGGGACTAATTGATCCTAAAATTGATCAAAATTCGAAACGACGTTACTGAATTTCGGTAGTGACTTTCGCTTAGTCCTACCAGATTCTTTTGTTTACTGCATTTTGTGCTTCTTGAATATTTAGCAATAATTAATTCTTTCGTTTTTCAACTACACACAGAATGTAGAGTGTATGATAAGAATCACAACTAATATTACATTTTTTGAAATTATAGGACCCGGTTAATACCCCACACCGAACAGATGACGGGCCACGCAGGTCATGAAATGTTAGCTGAGAGTGAAAACTATGCATCAACGTCCAGAGGTACCACTGGCGGCAAAAAACGCCCGATGGGAACGACCGCCCAAATATTACCGAGGTGCCAACAAACTATTGAGAGTTTAAACAATGAGAGGCAGCAACAGAAATCCAGCCGAGAAGAATTTGAAAAGGACTTTCGTGATTTTATGAAAAAAACGATAGAGCAGCGTGAAATTGCGAATCAGCAACGACAGCGAGATAACTTATTGCTGGAAGAAGTTATAAGTTTCATTAAAGGAAAAGAAAAGTAAACGAGGAGCAGAAAGTGAAGATAAAGAAATTGGTTCCTATCTAATCAGTATCATTGAAATAATGAGCATTACAATGTTGTTATTCTTTTATGAAATTATATTTATTTTAAAGACACAAATAGTCGTTGATTTACCAAGTACTTTATATCCTCATCGAGGTAACTTGTTGATGTTTCCTGTGTGTAACAAATAAAATATAGCATCGAATGTTTCCTGGTTAGTTTATTTATTTCCCTACATACCGTTATAGGTATTTACATTATTTGAGCCCCGGTACATTTGATTTTCGTTGATCTGTCTTCAATTTCTTAAAGTGGTATAGTACATTACATAATCACGTAAATGTAATGCCGGCTGCATTTTGAGCTACGATCATCGAATATGTTATCAAATGATTATGTTGGAATGTCATTGATTCATTTTACGACACTTTGTTTCAAGTACTTAGCATATACATTTATCATATACGTATATACAATTTGATGACCGAAAATTACGAAGAAACATTCGGATTTTTCGTTTTCATTAGAAACATTGTCTTCATTCTGTATATAATGAGCATATAGATATTTACGACAGTATAATGAAGAACACGGAGATAATCGAATACCTTAGCACATCATTACTGCATCGCAAGCTGACGGCATATTTCATCGCGCAGATTTCGTCCTTGCCGACTGTCTTCCACAATTTCATCGAAATAATTTTCTACGTTCCCTGCTTCTTCATCGCGATAATCATCTAAGATTGGATCTTCAAACAATTGTAAGTCATTCGGGTTTGCCAGGTTATGCAGTACGCAGCATGCGTGAATGACCTGAACAATGCTTCTAACATTTCTTAGTTTTAGATGGTACAATTGGCGGAATCGCTGTTTCAAACAACCAAAAGAATTTTCGACAATGACTCGACAAGAACTCAAGCGTTGATTGAAGTTAATTTGTGCTCGGTTTAGGTGTCCATTGTCCCTGAATGGTACGATTAAATGTTTTGTGCAAGGATAAGCTGAATCTTCAATCAAGAAGCCATCACCTAGAAAAAAATACATCAATGGTATATCGATAAATAAGTAACCACCCTGAGACAATTATTGGTGGACTTCTTATGCATTTATTGATTAATGGATCAGATTTTTATAAAATGTTGTAGTAAAACAAGACCGTACCACCACATTTATCATCCAGGCTATTGAATAACGATGATTCTCGGAACACTCTGGCATCGTGAACAGATCCAGGATATCCGATAAATACATCCATGAACTTTTTCTCGTGATCTACGACACCTTGCATGTGGATCGAAAAATACTGCTTTCGATTTATGTACGAATCTTTGTCGTATCGAGGTTTGTCGATTCTTATGTGTGTGCCGTCAATAGCGCCTGCATAATATAAATTGAATGACACATATAATTCTTGGGTAGTCAAAATACAATTGATTTTATGGAAGGTAATAAACAAACCGATTATTCCAGGAATTTGTTTAGTCTCCATATAAAATCGCTTTGTTATTTCTTTCTCTTCTGCCGTAGGGAATTTAATAATATTTCGAGCGATTGACAACAAAAATCTCGTAACTCTGGATATTATTTTATGTAGAGTACTCAATGTAATCCCAAATCTGTCTGCTACGTCTCTGTACGATGCAGCTTCATGTCCAATGAACCACAAGTATGTCAGCATATGTTTTTCTGGTGTAATGGGCGCAAATCCTGCAGGATCTATAAATAAAAAATTCTAATTACATTTTATTTTATGATTAACTGCAGAGTCAAGTTGGATACGTACCTCGAAGAGATGTAAATATTGGAGATAATGCAAAACGATTAACCAACTCATAAACGACTTCCCGTGATAAACGAAAGTGCATGATGAAATCTTTTTCGATATAGCTTCTGACCTGGTTCTCTATATAATTGACAACTTTTACGTGTTCTACTCTCTGGATTCGTTGTGCAATAGGTTGTAGAATATTTACGACATCGAGATCTGTCAATTTAAATTCAGAATTCCATTCATTTCCATCGCTATTAATAGTCGTTGTACATTGGTCGAGAACACTTTATTCAGTGTATAGTATAACACTCTACGAGATTTATTGTTCATTAGGAATCTTGTTTATCATCCACTTTAAAAAACCTTTGACCATCTGGTCTATAAAATAAATAACATGCATCGATGCAGTACATTCGACTTTATTTCGTAACTCTTGAATAATCATTACGTACTTATTTATTACAATCAAAGTAGAGTGTTCTCAATTATCAGTCACACGACAAGCTTTCGATTCTTGAATATTGACATTACATGGGATACAATATTGTACTTGACTACGACTGAAATGTCGAGTTCTTATGATTCCTTAATGTGATTTGAGTACGAGAAAAACTCAACTTTTGGTTGTAGAATGGTATGGGCACTTCAGAAACGATACGGAATTCGCCGTTTCAAATAAGTATTTAACTAAATATTCGAAAAGTAATCACATAAATCTCGGTCGCGCCGATTAATGCAGACTCACCATCATCGTGGTACAACAAGTTCGGATTAAAAACTTGTTCATTTTCGACATCATTGTCGGAACAATCGACGAAAAAGTTAATAATTTCTATAATACCGTCCATTCTGATCAATTTACAAGATCAACAAATTTGAGGTTACACGGTATATCTCTTTAACGGTTAGATGAGACTCCGTAATCTCGGAACTTGATTGAGGTTAAGTTGTGGTCCACTAGGGCGCCGCCATGTTTCCTGTCCACTATCGCGTTCGCGCTAGAGTTGCTTACCCGCGAGGAAATAAACTGCACTCCCTAGACACTGCCCTAGTTCCGTTTACACTGGCGAGTGTAGAGTGCAGCTAGCGCGGACAAACCTATTAATACGAAAAAGCTAGGAGCAGGCGATGCTACTCGGAGGCGCTGCGTTCGCCCGGATGTGGCGCTCTCGCGGCTGCGCAGAGTGTCTCAAATGCATCTACTGCGGATCTTGACAGGCAAATGTTAATGGCGTATGTTTCATGTTTATGACATGGCTCAAAGACTTTATTCGATTCAGAAAACTCACCGAGGGTGGAACAATTTCTAGTCGTGAATTCGCTCGGAAATTCGGTGAATATTATGAGATTAAGGGGATTGCGTACACGGATCGAAAAATGACCCAAAATACATCGATAGGAAAAAATCACATTACATTGGTAAAATGTCATTAGATTTTCGATTTTTTGCCGCGCTTTCGAGTAATGTCGATTGAAAGTTAAAAGTCGTCTGCTAATAGCCCATTTTACTGTATAAAGAGTCGCGGCGTGTTCGACAGTCGGTCAGTGGCGTCGAAATCGGTGGCATCGATCAGTGGCACAGAATTTTTTTATTTTTATTACTTGGCGTCAAGACGCTACCGCGTTTCTTGATGAAGGATCCTTGCTTTGTTTATGCTTACATTTCGGAGTTTACGGGAGACTACCAGTTTAGAGTCCGAAAATGGTCAATTACGACAATTTTTATGGACACTCAGTTGATAGACTGAAAATTCTGTTTAGTGGCCTTCATTCACTGTGCTGAAGCTGGATGAAGCGAGTAACTTTGGTCTTATCGTATCCTGCAGCCGGCAACATTACATTGTCCATTTTTCACCCATTGACTCGATTTTTTTAACCTCACTTTACAAGGAATTACGTAGGGGATTTTTGCCATCGAGAATTTTTTTCCGAAAAATTTTTATTTTGGCGATTTTTTTAACCAAAAGCAATTGTTTTGTTTTCAAACAGGTGCCGCTTCGACTCCTTGATAATATAAAGAAGTATCGTTGGAACGCACCATTGGTTTTTCACGCACATTGCTCCAATTTCAACCAAGTTGTTCAAATATATTGGGAGTACAAATAAGGCTCTGTCGTTTGACAAAAAATGGCACTACCAGGAGGTTGTGTGTGTCCATCGTACGGACGTCTCCAGCAGACACAAGGCTGTCACGCCTCTACTGGCTATCACACCAAAACATATTCTTGTCCAATTCCATTGTAACCTCGAATTCCTAGTTACCTTGTAAGTTGAGGTTAGTCAGCGAACGCTATAGCTGTAGGCGGGAAACGACTCGTCACACTAATTCTCTTACACGAGACTCGGTCGAAGCAACATTGGCTATTCATTCGTTCGTTCAAGCACACGTGCAACCTAAGTAGCTATTACAGAGTTCTAATCAACGTTGTTCTCATTAAACCAAATAAATATTCTATCCAAAACATTCACTTCATCTTGAACATTATTTATATAGACTACAAAATCTATACGGGTTGGAATTGTCAGATTTAAAACGTCATATCGTAAGGTTTGATATCTGGCAAGACCATAACCTTGAAATATTAGCGATTTTGTATCAGCATCATATAATTTTTTTCGTGTGAAAATGTCGTTTTGAGCCGAATAACTCGGGAAAAAAGTTCATATCTGAATATATGTGAATGTATCTGAAACATATCTGTAGAATCAGATATAATCAGACAAGAAAAATTGCCATATCTGATCATGTAGTTTCATGACAGATCATGTATGCTTATGTCTGAGCATGTATGATCAGATCAGAGCCATTTTTATAATTTTGAGAGCAGACCTGTCTATATCCCAGCAGGTCTGACCAGATCCAATCCCCAGGCAAGATCTGATCTTGTTGGACCAGATCTGATTTTATTAGGCCAGATCTGATCATGTCAGACAGATCTGATTTTATTGGGCCAGATCTGATCGTGTCAGGCAAATCTGATTTTGTTGGGCCAGATTTGATCATGTCAGACAGATCTAATCTTATTAGACCAAATCTGATCATGTCAGACAGATCTGATCCTACCGGACCAGATCTGAATGTAGAGGAATACAATACCGTGGATCCCACTAGACCTGGACATCTATGAACAATCGACCTGCCCATATGATAGAATCATAGTTTATCTGAACTATCAGGTATGACTCTGACTATATCAGAGAAAATCTTACCCTGTTGAAACAGAGCAAACCTTATTAGAACAGTCCTGAAGGTATTAAAATGTTTACATATATAGAGCGGGGTTATTAACACGTCATCACTTGCACGGAAAAAAGAAACAGTACAAAATACAGGGGCTATACAGTTCGCATTGGACTCGAGCGATTGCACAGTGATATTTACTAAAACACAGTGCTCAAAATACAGTGTGCTCAAAGTAAATTATTACAGTTCCTATACTGTCCTCTTTGGACTCGAACCGCTCTACTGTATCTTTTACTGGAACACACAGTCCAAACACAGTGTAGTCAAAAGTAAATTTTGACAGTTCAACATTGTAATATAAATTTAACAAAACTTGTAATTTGACAGTTGGTTAATCTGTATTATGTACAATGAATGCGCCAGTTATATCGACAGAATTTATGGAGGTGTTTAACAGTAAAGTCCTCTGTTCAAGAAACTGGTTAGCAACAGATATAGTTTCAGTTATAAACCGTTGCTTTTTACAGTGTGAACAAAGTGAACGTTCCAAAATATAATATAGTTCAAAGTAAATTTTTACAATTCAACACTGTAATATAAATTCCACTCAACCCGTAATTTGACAGTAGATTAATCTGTATTGTCAACAATGAATTCGCCAGTTATATCGACAATGCTCTACGTAGGTGCTTCAACAGTGGAGTCCTCCGTTAAAAAAACTGGTCAGCAACTGATGTACTTCCAGTTTTCAATCGTCGCTTTTTACAGTATAAACACGGGAAACGTTCTAGTTTTAATACTGTAATTCAGACTTGATGAACCCCGTAATTGAATAGTGCCACAAATCGTATATTATACAAAATTAGGGGTCAAAATAACATTAGATAGCGCTGAAAGAACAATTTTTAGAGCCACTCTAACCGCTTAGTTAAAATGGCTTTAAATGCTTAATAAAAAACTGATTTTTCGAGGGATTTGGAGGTACACAAAAATTGAACACATCAAATAATGATGTATAAACATTTTTAATAAGTAAGTAATACGACGATTGATAATGAAATTTTTACATATTTATAGATTACCACTTATTAACTACATAATTACTTTTATTACATTGTCGAATTATTGACGTAACACCATGTACTTCTCTTATGCAAACAATTCAGTATTCTTACTGGGTGGGGTTTACACAAAAAGCCTGGAAATGCGAATCATTATACAGGATATCGATTTTACGAGCTATTAAATAAACGTTTTTGTCCATCCTATTAAACAGTATGTACTTCATGATAGAAAACGACGGTCCATTATCAGTAAAAATGATAAGGATATCATTGGGATGAAAGTCTAGGCCCATATATTGTACCCACTTTACTATCTCTGCATTGTCCACGATAAAAAAAAAGTGGGTATACAGTTGGAAAATTCCAAATAATCAGGCAAATTTTGATAAGAAGTCCGAATGATCGGTCCAACATCAGGTAGCGGACTAGTCACAGTCTCATTGAAAAATCGTTGGCTTTGTTTTAACTGATGGTTAATAGCTAATGTGCGAGGTAAGTTTCGCCTTGATACTGTCACCCTTGCGAATATTTTAGCCTCTTTGCATACTTTTACCCCTCATAGACCAGTAGTGAATAACCGGACCAGCCAATTTCATTATACGCCCATAATGAGTCAATAAATGTAGTTTTGCAGTGTTTCCTTTGTTAAATTTTTGTGCGTACAAAGTTAAATGATCTTCAATCATTGTTGTAATTAAATCAGGGCACGATTTATGACCAACTTTCGCGAACAAAATGTTAACAATCTCGTTTAAACTCGTATATATTTCCCAAACTTCGTCACCGTCGGGAACTAAATCACCTATTAACAATCCAAGATATTTCATCAGACATCGCACTTCAGCCGCAGACAGTTTCAATTTTAAATTCTTTAAATGTTGGGGAGATAGTTCTGCTGGTTTATTTTTATTGTTATGCCCGAACGGGAATGTATCGATTCTATTATTCAAGGTGTCTTCACCAAGAACCTTTAAGTCATACGTTAAATAATTAAGAATTAAGAGTTCAAGTTTGCAAATACCTTCGTATAGATCATGCATCGCATCGACAGATACATTTTTTGTGACGTGAAAATTGTCTACGGAATTTCAAATGCACTCTTCTTTAATTCCACGTGTTTCTGTTAATGTTGATTCGCAACTGAGTAATGTTACACATTTGTCGTAACTTTCTTTCGTTCTGAGAAATTGAGGTATTTCTCTAACTGCTGTCTGAGATTTTTTGTTGTCGATTTCGCAAAGTCGGCACTAGTATGAACAGGTGAAGTTTTCGACAAACCCTAGTAGCGAATTTTAACCCAAATTGTCCCCTAGTATGAGCCCTAATGCAAAATAAACCTGTTCGTATCCATTAGGAGTTTCAAGAGTTATCCCTTCCCGGGGCAAGAAATTCAGTTCGTCGATTACTTTTTGAATTACCAGTCGATTTCCAATAATTTTTCGATGCAACGTATTGATCAATTGAAATAGAAAAATATTTTCCAGTTTGCTTTGAAATTCCGGAGGTAAACACGGCATCATTACGTAGAGAGCACCAATTTTTCCACCATCACCGGAATGACTTCCCAAGCAGTTGTTGCTTTCATAGTCGTCGAAGTATAAAAACAAAGGGAAAACTATTTTGCCAAAATAGTTTCTCAAAATTTCTTGCCATATTTCGACTTGAATGAAATTACTGATTGATTCGCTTTCGCTTTGGAGACATTTCATGTATTGCAAAGTTCGTTCAAAAACAGTCGTTTGTTGGAAGAATCTTTTGAGGACTGCGAGAAGGGAAATAAATTGAGCGTATATATTTTCCGAAGTTCGTTGTCTCAATCCATCAACTAAAGCATTTCCATTGATTGTGCCAATGGCAACGCTTTCTGGCAATACCAAATTTCCACCGTTTTGCATTTGTTGAAAGCGGACATATTCTGTGTCTATGTTACGAAAAGTATCACGTCCCATTACGAAAAGATTTTGTATTACTGAGACAATAGAGGGGGACACTTCTTTTTGATTTAACAGCTCGATAACTGACTGTCGTAGGACATCTGTGACTTTATTCACAAAACCATTAACGTCTTCTAAACAATGTTGAACTCTCTTTTTCGATATTCAAACTGAGGGCATATTTTAAATATTTATCATAGAAGTCATCTTCTTTTGTTGAATCAACACTTGCAATATCCGTAGACGATTTAGTTTCAGAAAGTGGACTATTGTCTGCATGCGATTCGGGGCAAATGTTTTCGGAAGATGAGAAGTTATTATCGGAAGATTCACCCCGTAAATTAGCGATAGATTGAAATTCTGGGTGACGAGTTCTTAAATGTTTGCGGAAACTATAAATGTCGGTATATTCTCGTGTGCAAGATCCTAAGCACTGGTATGAACGTAGAGAATATTCTTCGACGTGATTATCTTGTACATGCGAACTAAAAGCAATATTATTTTCGAAAAAATTTAAACATTTACACCGAAACATTTCAGAACTGTCACCCGTAATCCTCACCCTCAGGATAAATAAAAGCCAACGATTTCTTTTTCAATAAACAGATACATTCAGTGATTTCTGTGCAAATAATAACATTTAGTTGTTAAGATTCTGGATGCCTACGTCATTCAATAGGAAAGACACTGCTATTGGCGCGATTTTGTCGGAAGCTGTAGATATTTCGAAAATAGCTCTCTGGATGAACAGCCATAGAGATCGGGCCTCAGGCGGGTAGTCACAATTCAAAGCGAAAATTACTTTAAACGCGAGTTCTACGCCTTAAGCAGGTGACGACACCGGATAATATGTATCATCGACCAATACGTACGATGCAGTTACTTCCGGTAATGGACCTACGATGATTGGTCGTGGCTAGAGGGGAATTCCGTTGAAACCTTTCAATGTATTTTGGAGTCGATTGACATTTTCTAAAACGTCATTGGAAGTCTGTAAAATACCAATAACGAGATTTCGGTTATTATAAGTTACAACAAGAAAAACTCAGCACAATTTCTACACACCTCGACACAGAACATGAAGCCTCCCTCGGCTTCTGGTCTTGAGGGATTCCACTTCTTAGGCTTGTTGGTGCTTGCATCGGTCGATTTATTGGGTCGCTTTCTTTTTTGACCCCTTTCTTTCGGGGCAATAGGGCTTGGTTTCGGAAAACTTTTCGACAGAATGACGAGAACAGCGGCATCCAAACAATTTCCGGAGAGTTTGTGTAATTGAAGGGCCAGCTTCAGAAATGCATTGTCTTTGGACTGTTTCCGCAGCCCTTGGAACAAGTCCACAAGCTTGTCGCGAACAAGTGGCCAGCGTGTTGGAAAAGCTTTGGATTTTTCCGGATACTTTTTGTCAAAGTCTTGTTCAAGCTAGCGAATACAAAAACGACAAGCAAATGAAAATAAGGAAAAAAAAGAAAAAAGGAAAAATGTATGAATAAATATGAATTTAAATTCAATGTAAAATTTTTTTATGAAAAATGTATGAATATGGATAGTTCATTAACACTAAGTATAGTTCCATGGTCAACGAGTAAGTGAACAGAGCTAAGCATTCCAGAGAAAAAGAGAGAGAGAGATGAAAAGAGAGGCCCATAGAAGGGATTTTTATCTGCATCTTAAATATAAATTGAAATTTAATGCAACTAGTCTGTCCACGTAGACTTGGATAATAATTTTTTTTAAAGAAAAACGTACGAGTATAAGTAGTATACGTTTTATGTCTCAGCAAGCAATTCGTTCGAATTGCTTGCTGAGACATAAAAAATGTTGATCCAGAATCTTCAATCGGTGTACTGTATTTCGAGTAAACGATATTTCGAGGTTTTATTTATCCGCGTGATAATGAGCATTACAGAGAAAAAGAGAGAGATAGAAAGAAAGAGAGGGATAGAGAGACAGACCCAGAGAAAACGGGAGAGATAGAAAGAGAGAGAGAGAGACGGAGAGAAGGGACCATAGAAGGGATTTTCGATCTGTATCCTAAATATAAATTGAAATTTAATGCAACTAGTCTCTGCAAGTAGATTTGGAAGATAATTTTTTTAAATGAAAAACGTACGAGTATAAATAATCGTTCAAATTGCTTGATGATATATCAAAATTGTTGATCGACAATCCTTAATCGTTGTATCTGTAAGTGCAATATAAGAGCCACACTTGCTCACGTACATCATAATGATACAGAGTTCAGACGGTATTACGAGACTATTTATCGAGAGAGTTATTCATTACGTACCAAAGTATATCCAAGGTTTTGTTTTAAACACGGGAACTCCTTGAAGTAGCCGTATACTTTTTCCTCGCACCGGTGCCGTACTTCGAACGTCAGTGCCCACTGACGTTCTATTTGCTCCCAGGGTTCAATGTGACACCGCAAATATTCACAATCCTGTTTCTAGGATTATTGTGGCACGTTTGATTCCGGCTCATCTTTTCGAACACATAAAAAAATTAATTTTCTATTTAGAAGTCTTTTATTTATTACGAATGAATTCGAAGGCGTGTTTACCTTCTATCTCCGCGTTATTTGAGGCTCTTTTCGCCTGCGCTTGCTCCCTCCGAAGATTATCGTTGCGCCAAATTAGTGCGCCGTGAGCATTTACTGAGGCTCCCGCACACAGTGCCTGATGCGGTACGTAGTACACACTGCGTGTCTCGTTTGCGAATAACTTGCAAATTTCATCTGCTCGTACCGTGAAGGTCGAAAGTTGAGATACTCGCTTTGCCCCGAATGCTCCCGGTCAATAATTGCTCGAACTAGCAAACACCGTTAGGACTTTATCAGCTGGGCTTTTTTGTTCGCTAGTTCGAGTAATTTGGCGGTTTTTGGCGTAAGTTTCAGCCAATCTTTGAGACTCGGAACCTCTAAATAATCTTTTTTACAAGATAAGATATATTAGATATAGATATATTAAAAATTAAAAAAACTTACTGAAGCTGGATCTCACTCGAGATATAAATTACGTGGTCGTCGTTGTTGGGGCTTTTCCAGATGTGTGGAAACTTCACTTTGGGGTGCAGTATTTTCCGCGGCAAGTGGAATCGACTCAACAGGTTGACGAATCTTTTCGTGCGGTGCCAACTGTTTATTGAAAAAAGTCTGTATTATTTTCGGTTATTTACAATAATGTCGATCTATAAAATGAATTATTATGGCTTGGAAAATATTAATACCAAATTCTCTGATGTTAATTCGGTTTGAGACCACATGTAATACTGATGAATCGTGTTATCTCTAGGGTAAATGTCTACTGGATGTACATTTTGCGTTAAGGCCATGTGCCACACGCCAGAAAATTTCGACGCGGCCTCTCGTTACGTCGGTAGCGCAGATCTCGTAGTTTTTAGCTACGAGTCGCTACCGACGGACAGCGCAGCGATCGCGAATTCGGTCTCGATGCTTCGCACTGAGACGAAGAGTCGAAGCCAAATAGACGGCGATCGCTGAGCGCGCGCGTGTGTGTGTGTGTTTGCTACGCCGCGGCAACCGCGTGGAGAAAGAACGAATACATTCTCGCATGCCGTTCGGTCGTACGCAAGCACCTTACGTCTATGTGTGTATCACACAATTCATACAACTATGCGTAGCGACCATGGTACGCTTGTATTGGAAGCATGCGCTCGCTCGGCAGGAGAGCGGTGAAACTTTGTTGCATTTTACTTTGTATATACAGCCATCGAATCGATTTTTTTTCGACGACGGCCACAACCAAAAGACTCAGGCATTTTCCCATACTTATTCATATCATTTAAACAAATAAGCTCGAGCACAATTTGTAACATCGATGCCGCTTATCGTTAACGATATCGATCCCTGCCAAAATTTTGAGCGACCGAAATTGCTCGAGACTCACTCTACAAAAGAGTGGTAACATTTTACAATGCTCATTATTTAAACAAATGCGTTCAGCATTTTTATCTCTGCCAGGGTTCATATTTGGCAGCATTTTTGCTGGTCAGCTTCTCGAACAATCAAGATCGCTAGCCTCGCTCTACGGAAGAGCGGTGAAATTTTGCGATCGCGCATTGTTTAAACAAATGCCCTCGAATCGATTTTTTTGTCGACGACGGTCATCGGTGGAAATTTCTTTATGGTTGAACTTTCTAGCAAACGGGGTTTGCTAGAGACTCGTATGGTGGAAGGGTGCTAGCATTTTCCCATTCTTTTTTAATTAATTTAAACAAATAAGCTCAAAGACTATTTGGCATCTCGATGTCGCTCATCGTCGACGAATTCGATCTTTGCTAATATCTCTAGTCACGACCGAGATTGCTCGAGACTCACTCTACAAAAGAGTTGTAAAATTTTACAATGCTCTTTGTTTAAACAATTACGATCGGCATTTTTTTCTCTGCCATGGCGTATCTTCGGCAGGTTGTCTGCGGCCGACCAAATTCGCGAGCGAACGAGATCGACCGGGTCTCACTCTGCGAAAGAGTGGTAAAATTTTATTATTACTAAATTATTTCTAATTATGCAAAAAAAAATCATTTAGCATTTTTTCTCTCTGCCGGAATTCATCTTCGGCAGGTTTCTCCAAAGATCGAATTTTCTAGCAATGACGATCGAAGAAGTCTCGCTCTACAGAAGAGCGGTAAAATTTTACAATCGCAAATTGTTTAGAGGTCATCGGTGGAAAATTTTCGAAAAATCGTTTTGTTGGAAGCACTTTTCAAAATTCCTTGGAAACTTAAAAAATTTTACAATGCTCTTTGTTTCAACAATTGCGATCGGAATTTTTTTCTCTGCCATGGCTTATCTTCGGCAGGTTGGCTGCGGCCGACCAAATTCGCGAGCGAACGAGATCGACCGAGTCTCACTTTGCGAAAGAGTGGTAAAATATTATAATTATTGTTAAAATAAATACGTTTAGAATTTTTTCTCTCTGCCGGGATTTATCTTCGGCAGGTTCCTCCAAGGATCGAATTTTCTAGCAATGACGATCGCAGGAGTCTCGCCCTACAGAAGAGCGGTGAAATTTTACGATCGCGATATGTTTAAAGGACGATACCGGTGGAAAATTTTCGAAAAATCTTTTTTTGGAAACCCTTAAAAAATCCTTATAACCTCCAAAAATATGATGAATATTCGTTTATAGCCGAAAAAAACAGTTTTAAAGTGGTTTTCGAGCTATTTTTATAGGAGAGTGTCCGGCGCTGAAAAGCGTCTTCGGCGATGCCATGCCGGTAGTCGCAATTCGCAACTCTTGTAAGCCTATTGTCTATGGGGATAAATTCACCGACTAAAAATAGTTTTATTTTCGACCAAAAGGTGGCATTAGATTACGGAAACAAAACTTCTTCAGGTCTATCGCCTAACCGTTAACTTCACACACGTTTTTCTCCAAACCACGTTTTCGAAATCGGGACGCAGCAGAACTTGAACAGTTTTCGTCCCCTCGACCAATCCAATTTCTTCAATTTTTCAAAGTGTTTTTTGAAGCGCTGTATCAATGTGAGAAATGGTCGCATCGAGATGAAAAAAAGCATTATGAAGCTTCAAGTTTCTAGTTTCGAGATCTGTCGTCAAAACAAATTTGTGAGCTACTGTAATCGCGCAATAATAAAAAATAACGAGAGAAAATTTATTTCCAAATTTTTTGGATTTTTTTTTCAAGGGTCCACGCGCTGGAGAATGTTATTTCAGTTAAATACATGTATAGGTCAGTTAGCTTGTTTATTCAGCTTCTATTTGGTTTTTCTGTCTCTCCACGACAATTTCTTGCTGAGATATCCGACTTTGAATGTAAGAAGATCCTTTTGTCTTCGATCACCGTTAACTCAGCAACCAATGATTGCACGGGCAGCTTTGAAAACTTAAATAAATTTCCAACACGACCCTTCCGTTGATTTTTAGAAAAAAACATTTTTTCACCATTAATATTAATTTGAAAAAGCACCAAAAACTGACTTTTTATGGTTTTTCAGTAACTGTACTACTACTTTATATATTATAGTAAATGTACAATCCTTTAAGTATTGATGGAAAGACTAATGTTGCCCGATTGTTTTTCTGCTTAATGTACCCCCAATAGCCCCGTACATTTTCAATTTGATCCATCGAACCATTTTTTCGGTTCGATTCATCAAAGTTTTACAAAACAAAGGAAGAAGTGTATTGTTATCAGAATGAAAAAAAAAACAATTTTCTTCGACTTTTTTCACAACTTTGACCTAGTTGCTTATTAAAGTCAAGAAAAAAAAATTCGAAAAATTTCAATTTTTTTTTCTTCAAATTTGTCAAACATTTCAGGAAACAAGACTGACTCATTTTTACACGATTCGACCTTTGCGCACCATAATTTCACTCATCTTTAATTGCATTAATTAAAAGTTGAAACCCCCAAGCTGTATTCACTAGTCGATCTGAGAACTTGTATGAAATTAATTCTCGATATTTTCTGCGAAGGTTATTAGGGTTACAAAAAAAAATTTCTTCCAAAACTAATCTTTTTTTTAAAGAAAAAACCAATTAACATGTTTTTAACTAATATTTTTTTGGTAATGTTTTTCTACGTTTCGGTAAATAAATTAATCTAAAGTTTTTGTAAACTGTAACGTTTTTCAATTTTTATTCATGCCTAGTTTGAAAAAAAACTGTTTTCTGGAACCCTAATAAGCTTCGTAGAAAATATCAAGAGTTAATCGGATAAATGTTCTCAGATCGACTATTGAATACAGTTTGGGGTTATCAACTTTTAATTAATGAAGTTAAACATGAGTGAAAATATAGTGCGCAAAGGCCAAATCGGGTAAAAAATGAGTCAGTATTGTTTCCTGAAATGTTTTACAAAATTAAAGAAATATTTTTAAAAAATTGAAATTTTATGAATTTCTTTTGTTTAAATTTAACAAGAGACTAGTGCAAATTTGTGAAAAAAGTCGAAGAAAATTGGTCTTTCCATTTTGATGATGATTACACGATGTTTAGAAACAATACACTTGTGCCTTTCATTGTTCTGTAAAATATTGATTAATCAGTCCGGAAAAACAGTTCGATGAATCTATTTGAAAATTAACAGGGCTATTGGGGCTACATTACGCTTGAAAAAAAAACGCGGCAACATTAGTGTTTCCATCAATATTTGTAAAGTAGTAGTAGATTTACTGACAAACTATAAAAAGTCACTTTTTGTCCTTTTTTCAAATTAATGTTGAGAGTGAAAAAATGTTTTTCTGAAAGATCAACGAAAGGGGGTGGTAGGAAATTTATTCAAGTTTTCAAAGCTGCCCTTTAATTCCCGTTGCAATCATTGGTTGCTGAGATATCGATTATCAAAGACAAAAGGATCTTGTTTCATTTAAAGTCGGATATCTCAGCAAAAAATTGAAGTAGAGAGACAAAAAACCAAATTAAAGCTCAATCAACAAGCTAACTGACCTATACATTTAGTTACGTGGAAAAAAAATTAACTAGCCCGTGAACCCTTGAAAAAAAGAATAATAAATTTGGTAATTATTTTCTTCCGCTATTCTTATGATAGCGCGAAAACCGCAGCTCACAAAAAAAAGTTGCCAAAAAATCGCGAAACTAGAAACTTGAAGCTTCGAAGGTTTTTTTTTATCTCGATGCGACCATTTTTCACATAGATACAGTGCTTCGAAAAAACAGTCCAAAAAAAGAAGAAATTTTCCGTTCCTTTAATTTTTCGGAGTAGTATATCAAAATTATGGTCGAAAACACAAACTTTTTATCCTCGTTACGATTGTTTGAAAATTATTTTTAAATTTTTCCCCGTATTTGACTTCTAAAACTAAGATAATCAACGAAAATATTTCGCTCTTAGTTCCAGGATTAAATTAACGATAGTTGTACTGCGTTCCGCAGAGAGAGTATGAGGTTGAAGTTTATGTCGTTGGAACGCAACGAAAATTAATATTCGTGAATTCCTTTAATTTATTTTGGCAAACTTTGCTCACAAAAATCTTCTAACCATTTTTTAAGATGTTTTTTTAGCGATCTACAATATAAATCTTGAAACAAAAGTTTTTCTATAACAATAAAAATATAAAAAATAAAATGTAAGCAAAAGCTTTCGTTGCGTTCAAACGATGCAAACTTCAACAGTATGGAGAGAGTTGACTGAAAACCAATAGTGCTATAGCAACTCGTGCACCGCGATTTTCTATTCTTTTGACAAATAAACTCTTTTTACATACTTCAATATATACCTGATAAAGCCTAAAAGTTCTTTTGACCATGTATTTTATTGGTTTCTTTAAAAAAAATCTTCAAAAAACGGTCGAAAATGGGCAGTGACGGTGGTGTTCTCCTTCCTTGACACACTGCGTCATTTTGACCTGAACGAATTTGAAGTAAAATGCTGACTTACCCAAAATTGAAAGTTTTCAATATTTTTTTACAACAATTCAAGTTTAGGCTTTCCGAGTTGCTAAAGACTTGCCCTGTGGAAAGGTGGTGACATCTTACCGTCCGTTTTAATAAATTTAAACAAATACCTCGACCACGATTCATATACACTTGGTCCACCGCTCGCCTCACGAAGGTATGGGTACGGTGCTGATGTCATCAGACGACGAAGATTCAGCCCGGACAGTGGCTTATTCTCCTCGAAAAATTTCATCGGAAATATTGTGTCCATAGTCCACCAAGGAACGAAGTAGAAACTCTGTGTTACGTTGGTTTTTCTCAAAACACAATTTTTCAAAATGGCACGCAGCATAACTTAAAAAATGTTCATTATTTTCACTCCAAATTTTGAGTACATGTTTAAAATAACATTCCAAAGAGGAATACGTACGGGATTTTCTATGAGTTAGTTATACCATTAGTTATTACTAAATGATTGTCCTTTTTTTTCTGTCGAAAATTAAGATTTTGGTTTAATGCTCCCCAATTACACAAAAATTA
The DNA here is from genome assembly GCA_963210295.1 of Ophion ellenae. Taxonomy (NCBI): domain Eukaryota; kingdom Metazoa; phylum Arthropoda; class Insecta; order Hymenoptera; family Ichneumonidae; genus Ophion; species Ophion ellenae. The sequence continues at coordinate 18,154,690 of OY723389.1, forward strand.
ATATTTTCACAATCCTTTACGTATTTCTCTAGCTATACTCGTGTAAATTAATAGAAATTTATTTATTTTATTCTAAAATCGAATTTGAGTCAGCTATACTGCGTGCCGCAGAGCGTCTCAAATTCAACATGCCTCTCCAGAATAGCTCCAGCCTCACCTTTTGGCATAATTTTTTAATATACATTTCATTTTGGTCACTCGAAGATAAGACTAATAACATCCTTGAATATTAATAGTCTCTTATTTGTCCTACAAAAAAAAATCGAGAAATATCACTCAAGTTTTGACGTTTACAGTGGTGATAAAACGAGCGTGCGCTCTTGATTTCTATCGATTTTGTTCAAATTTTAACCAGACATTGTTCATATCATCATGCAAGTTTGAGTGAAATTTCAGAACAGTTGACTATTTAGATTGGGAGATAATGGATTTTTCAATAGCAATTTTTAATAATGCAGGGTCTGCATTGGCCGAAAATCAGGTCACATAATTCAGCGTACCATTCTTTTGGGTTATTCATTTTGAGGAAAAATTATGATTAGATAGCAAACTAGTTAGGGAACGAGTGAAAAAAGTTTAGATTGTCTTTACTATTCAGTTTTGCTTAAGACGTTCAGTAACGACAGAATAACTCTCGGTAAAAAATATTTGTCCCCTATAATAAGAAGACATTATGCAACACCGTAGAACAGTATTGGTCAATATGTCGAGAAAAAAGATAATTATCGTGTTCCTAAAGTTAGAAACTTTTAACGTAAAAAGAAATGTTTGCGTTATAAACATTAATATTTCATATTGCTATCCTTGTGTCTTTTTATAGAGGACAAATATTTGTTACGGAAAGCAGACCCTGCAGTGTTAAAAGTTGCAATTTTAAAACCCATTATCTTCGAATCTAAATAGTCGACTATTCTGAAATTTCACTGAAACATGCATAATCATACGAACAATGTCAGGTTAAAATTTGAACAAAATCTATAAAAATCAAGAGCGCATGCTTGTTCTACCTTAACACGTTCAACCGTTGACCATTCAATTCTGTTGAAGAAGATGCAAGAAGGCTCTAGCGTCCTCGCCCTTTGTTTTGAAACATACATACGTAAGTGAAAGGCCTTGCACAGATTGGTGGTGCGATCCATGGCAAGATATTGTTCCTTGCGGTCAGCCTTGCTGGTGCTCTCGGAGAGATTGGAGACAGCGGTGATATCCTGGCGACACCGGGACTGTATATTGTCGCCGCGACGATTGATGCAGTTTCTCATCCTCGGCAGTACGTACTTGCTGCAGTGGATAAATCCAATGGTCCATCTAGATGGTAAATCCGACGCTACATTATTTCTGGTTCCTACATGATAGCCCAGGTCACCCTGAGCACCATACATTAGTATGGTGCTCAGGGTGAAGCTATCGAGGAATCGCCACAGGTCCACAAATCATCCGTGTTTGAGACGTGATAGTTTAGCGTTCGTAGGCAAAGGGTGTTGAATTTCGTGCCTCATTTTAGTCGCACACTGCTCAGGAAATGAAAAATATGCGATCTGCGATTTTTTCACGAATAAATACCGAGGTATTTCTGCGAAGAGCAAATAAACTTGGGTTTCTTCATCCGAGCCGTTGGCTATTTGACACATCAGGGAGCGGGAAAGCAATGCGAGGGAAGATCGTGGCAAATTCTAAAGTACGTAAATTGAGGTTATAAGGTTATAGCACGTACGTACCTTGACTTCCGGTGTTTTCCTCGATTGATGTTCCTCGATCTTCTTCGTGTAATCGGCCGCGGCGGTTTTCTCGTTGATTATTTCGTTGTCGGGTTTTATCGTCGGTGGTGTGCCTGCGTCCTGAGGCGTTGTTCACAGCAAAAAAAACTCATCAAAGCGCGACGAAAACAAACTGCACTCTATCACTATTTCCACTATTCACATTCTATACCACACTCTATCACACACATCGTATGTAATATAATTCGAACGAATGTGCGAGGTTAAGGCTCCGGCTTTCGACCTGTCAAAAAATAAATTGTTCCGGAAGGAGGCGAGCGCGGTCGGTCAAAACAGTCGAAGTGAGCTGCGCGCCGCCAGTGAGAAAACGGATGAACTGAACGCTCGCTCCGGTACCTGATATTTTGAGCTTTGTTGGTACATATTTGCTACATTTATGTAAAAATTTCAAAATGCTTTTTCTCCGCCATTTGTTCATGAAATCAGGTGAAACAAAGCTCAAAATGTGTGCTTTTTCACTGTCGAGAGCATGATTCGCGCCAAATTAACGACAATGCGATGCAATGGTCAATAATTCACAGTTTTTCGCATGGTAACCACAAACTGCAAATTTTTTTTTGAAATTTTGGAAAATTTCGCGAATCATGCTCTCGGAGCAAGCGTCCTGCATGCACACAACAAATTTCATTCCAATTGATTGTTCCGTTTGGGAGAATTCCTATTTCAAAATTTCGAAGCGGTCGGAGGCGTGTGGCACATGGCCTTAATGCGGTAAGGATAGAATCGTTAGACGTCCGTGCAAACCACCGATGCCCTCAACCTTCAAGAATAAAATAAAAAGTTAAAAGGTACACACAAGAAAATGTGCATCGATACAAAATGTAAAAAATAAAGATGTAAAAAATATGAAAAATCAGTCACGTACACAAGTGACCACATGCATCACATCTGGTATCGTCGAATTAAGCGTATCGCCGATTTCATTTGATTCGTTCATCGTTTGATGAATTTGCAGAAAGCGTGTAGTGAAGCCTAATTGAAATTGTGTCAGGTTAGTTACTGTTCAATACGTTACAGTATGACTCAGGGTTCTACTCAACTCGCGACTCCGCGATTCGACTACTCGATACGAAGACTAAAGCTGGAGAGAATCTGTTCTTTACAATTTTTCGAATAACCGAGCAAGACTCGGTGATGAGGAGGGGGTATTCCAGGCCCTTGGACCGACCCTTTTATGTATTGCTCAAAGTTGAATATATTGAAAACTGAAAAGTGAAAGCTATAAACGACAAAAAAACGGGTGGAAAAACATCTCACGGCTCAAGCAGAGAGTGAAGAACACATGTTTTGGCTTAAGCCGCAAGGAGTGTGAATTTTCCTGAACTAAGATTGGTCCAAGTGTCTGGGATTGTCCCCTTCACATTACTTAATTACGGTAACTTGGCGGCAATAGTATGAGATTTTACGTCTCCCTTTTTTACATACAAAAAATAGTTGGAAGTGTCTTATTCCACAAAGATCTCCGTCGAAATAAGTGAACATATGCAAAGAAACTATTGGTGAAGCCAAAGCAAAAATACATCCATAAATGCCGGTTCCGGACGAGACGGAATAGTTACAATGTTCGTGAGTCTCTCGAAAGAAAGTGAAAAGAATGAGAAAGAAAACGAAAGAGAATGAAAAAGCAAAATGAAATAAGATGAGGCCAACACACACTCATAAACCATTTAGACAATTGCTGAATTAGCTTAGACAAGAACGTACCTTTTTTAATTGTCCTCTCTTTTTCGATAATTTGTTATTCGGTCGCACAAATGCCGACGTCCGCGTCCCATCAACTCCGCACGACATCTAACTGCCAGTCCTTCGTGTCCTGGTCGCGCCACGCGTGAGACAAGTCCTACCCAGTTAATACCATTCACAACGTCACACTGTAAATTCGATTATAAAAATAAAATAAACAAAATTCGGCGAAACCTTTGCTTACAATGTATATATATATATATTAGACTGATTCAAAAAAAAAATTATTTTTTTTCCTTCTGGATTCTCCTGCTATTGTTGGGCACTAATAAAAGAAAACTTCTCTAAAAAATGGGCGCGGTCACTCAATTTTTAGAGGTGGCTATCTCGACTTTCTTGTATTTGAATTTTTTCTAACGAACGTATTGCATTTAAGCATAGTCATGGCTTCGGATTACGGATAAAAATCACATCCAGCAGCTATTTCGTAACAAAAATAAACTCTAACAATTTGAAAAGATTGCGATATTCACAATTCAAATCCAGGTAGATCAATAATGGCGTCTATACTACTCTCGTTATTCATGTAGATTTATTTATACGCATTAACATTTCGCACTTTTTACGAAAAATTAAATTATAAGCTTTTATTCATAAATCGTATATTTACATTTTCAAAATGCTACACTTATATTATCTTCGAACTCATTTATATTTCTTCCCAGCCATTGTGCATAACATCGCGCATGCCACTGCGCATGCCACTGCGCATGCCACTGCGCATGCCACTGCGCATGCCACTGCGCATACCACTGCGTATACCACTGCGTATGTCACTGCACATCCGCGGCGCCATTTTGTATTGGCGCAGCGCATTTGTAAGCGGCGTTGTTTTTTTTTCAATGTGACTCAATTGAAGACAATTTTAAACAATGGCTCGGAAAAACGAAGACAACACAATTTGGCTAATCGGCAAGGACATTCCGAAAATAAGTAGCCGTCATTTACCGTCAAATCGGAAAGTTTTGAGTTTGTTCTTTTACAAACATAAGAGAGAAAACTTGACCATACGTCGAAGTGCACACGAAACGATGAAAGAAGTTTTCGAACAATGGAAATGTGCTGAAATTCCAACGCGGCGATTGAATAACGCAATCGTGAAATCAATAAAACTTCATCTAGTCTAGAAAACACTTTTAAAAAATCGGGTTAAAAGAATTTGCCGTCACAAATATTGAAGGAGCGTAAATTTAAGAGAGATTTGGACAAACTGTTCAACGTTGCACATTTTCGTTCTGCCCAAATTGTTAACGAACTTGAGCGATTATTTTTGCTATCACAAGAAATAATCGAAATGTGTGATAGCAAAAATAATCGCTCAAGTTTGTTAACATTTTGGGCAGAACGAATATGTGCAACGTTGAACAGTTTGTCCAAATCTCTCTTAAATTTACGCTTCTTCAATATTTGTGACGGCAAAGTCTTTTTAACCCAATTTTTTAAAAGTTTTTTCCAGACTAGATGGAGTTTTGTTGATTTCACGATTGCGTTATTCAATCGACGCGTTGGAATTTCAGCACATTTCCATTGTTCGAAAACTTATTGCATCGTTTCGTGTGCACTTCGACGTATGGTCAGTTTTTCTCTCTTATGTTTGTAAAAGAACAATTGAGTTTGTTCTTTTACAAACATAAGAGAGAAAAGCAGAAAGACAGCCAAATTGTGTTGTCTTCGTGTTTCCGAGCCATTGCTTAAAATTGTCTTTAAATGAGTCACATTGAAAAAAAAATAACACCACTTACAAATGCGCTGCGCCAATACAAAATGGCGCCGCGGATGCGCAGTGTCATGCGCAATGGTATGCGCAGTGGTATGCGCGATGTTATGCACAGTGGCTGGGAAGAAATATAAATGAGTTTGAAGATAATATAAGTGTAGCATTGTGAAAATGTAAATACATTATTTATGAATAAAAGCATATAATTTAATTTTTCGTAAAAAGTGCGAAATGTTAATGCGTATAATTAAATGTACATGAATAACGAGAGTAGTATAGACGCCATTATTGATCTACCTGGATTTGAATTGTGAATATTGCAATCTTTTCAAATTGTTAGAGTTTATTTTTGTTACGAAATAGCTGCTGGATGTGATTTTTATCCGTAATCCGAAGTCATGGCTATGCTTAAATGCAATACGTTCGTTAAAAAAAATTCAAATACAAGAAGTCGAGATAACCACCTCTAAAAATTGAGTGACCGCGCCCACTTTTTTAGAGAAATTTTCTTTTATTAGTGCCCAACAATAGCACGAGAATCCAGAAGGAAAAAAAATAATATATTTTTTTTATCAGTCTAACATATATATGTATCAAGAATAGAAAGAAGTCAATGAGACACACAAAAAAAAGTTTATCCATAAAAGAAGTTTGAAAAAATGTGTAGAAAATATAAAAGAATCAGTCGCATGCACAAGAACGTACCTTTTTGTAAATAATTCTCTCTTTTTTATAATTTCTTGAATTCTGTAGCACAAATTTCGATATGCGCGTCCCATCAACCACGCACTACTAACTGGCAATCCTTTGTGTCCTGGCCTCGTGCCTCACCTCGTGCCTCATTTGCGTACAGTATAAAAATCAGTGATCGCATTTAAATTTTACAGCCTGTATAGATTAAATATCCGCACTACTAGAAGGCTCGATCAATTTCAAGGACTAGCGACGACCCTGGAGTGGGAATAGAACCTAAGAGACAATTGTAGCGAGAATCTGGGAAAGGAAAGCAGTGTTCGAAGACAGGCGAGAGCGAACTGACGCGACGAGATCGCACGAGCGAGCAAGAAAGATACAGTCCACTGCAAACAACAACATGCGTCAACAATTAATTCCCACAATCCGAAAGAACATTTTGATCCTTCGAGCCGGATCCACGTGTGCTGATAGATGAAACAATTCGTAACATAACGCGGAAACGTGCACGCCAGTAGTGATACCGCGTAGTATAATTGCGTCTTGAGCGTTTTCGAACAGTATAGAATTCTCTCATCATAAATATAAAGCCAACCAATACACACGGCTCATCTTCGTCGGTCAATCTTATTATTATTCGGTCGATACCCCGCTTCGTTAACACGCGCTTCTAGCGTCGCGAATACTATTGAGAGTTTCAAAATGAACGAGCGTAACGGTAATTGAACGACTAAAACGGCGTCGATAAACAGCAAGCAATATGAGCATCGAACAATTGAGAAAACAACGAGGATCCATTAAAGCAAAATTGACATCAACACGAAATTTTGCAAATCGGGTAACAAATGATTCAGAAACGACCACGAAAGAAGAAATTGAATCCCGTCTACAAAATCTAGATAAAGCTTACTCCAAATTTCAATCCATCTCGCAACATCTGCTGACGATAACTCCAGAAGAAGAATATGAACAGAGAGATTTACCGGAAGAAACGGAGTTTGAAGAGAGATATTTCGCAATCAAAGCAGCACTGTTAAAATGTCTGGAAATTCTGAAACCATCCTCTCAGACACCAACTACTAGCAACGGAAGCCATCAATCCGACAGTGCCTTGACTCAAGTTTTGGAGCAACAAATTATACTAATGCAACGCCTATCAGAACGCCCAAGCGAAGTGAATAGCAACAATGTATTCGCTCGAATATTGGAGCAACAAGGACAAATGCTGGAGAGGATAAGTACTCAATCTGTCGCACCAAGAGAGTCCTGTGTGAAGCTACCGATAAGAATCAAACTGCCAACCTTCAACGGAGAGATTGAAGACTGGAAGAGGTATTCTGATACATTCAAATCATTAATTCATGATAGCGATTTATCAAATGTACAAAAGCATCAATATCTCGTAGGATCTTTAATCGGTCCCGCCGCTAGAGTAATCGAATCTATCGAAATTTCCGAGCAAAACTATGCAGTTTCTTGGGAACTATTAAAGCAACGATACGAGGATGACCGAGCCATCGGTAAACGACATATTCAATGTCTATTCGAGGTACCGCGAGAACATCGAGAGTCCGCAAGCGCAATTCGAGAGCTCGTCGATCATATTCAAAAACATCTACGAGTTTTAAAATCAATGTCATTACCCACAGAATCATGGGGAGAATTGATAACCTATTTAATCGAGAAAAATTTGGACAGCGTAAATAGAAGACGTTGGGTAGAACATGTCGAGGCCTTGGAAAATCTGACGACTGACTGTATAATAGAGTTTTTGCAGCGCCGATGTCAAGTCCTAGAGCGAGCGAATTTGAGCGAAAATTCTGGAGAAAGCAAGACGAAATTCAATAGCTACGAGAAGGGCGACACTAAGCAAAAACAGCCGTTTCAATCGAAATTTCAAGGCAAGACCTCGTTGTCAACAACCATTCAAGGACGACGATGTTATTTCTGCCAAGGTCAACACGTGATTTATTGCTGTATTAAGTTCTTAAATCTCGCTGTTGAAGACAGAATTCAAGCAGTCAAACGCCTGAAATTATGTATCAACAGCCTTCGCAACGATTACCTTGTTACAAACTGCAAACTCAGTTTCTGTCGAGAATGCGGAGGCCAGCACAATACCTTATGCCATCTACCGACGAACATGGCAAGTTCAGCAAGGGACTCGAAGGGACGTGCTGCAAGTGAGCCAGCGGAAACTTCGAAATCTACAGGCGGCTCGAACGGCAAGGAACTACAAACGTCAACGGTCATCAACAAGCCATCAAGCGGCCCGTCAGTACATCATGTTCAAGGAGAGCCTAAGTGTAAGCGAGTTCTCATGTCAACGGCTATTGTACACGCAAATGGAGGTAACAATTACAATAGCCAGTTGCGCCTTTTGCTCGACAGTGCGAGCGAAACGAATTTTATAACGTCTACTGCGTGCAAGAAACTCGGTTTAAAACTGGATAACATTTCCGAATCGGTCAACGGTTTAGGCAATATGAACTGTACTATTAAAAACGGTTGTCAACTACGAGTAAGGTCATCGTTGTCGGAGTTCCAATTGAGCTTGTATTGTTTAGTCGTACCTCAAATAACAAAGGAGCTCCCATCATTCTCGATTGGAACCTCGCGACTACCGATTCCGAATAACATAAAATTGGCTGATCCATTGTTTTATGCTCCCGGCGATATTGATGCTCTGATAGGCGCGGAATTTTTCCATTATCTATTAGAAAACGTAAAAATTGAGCTAGGCGATAATTTACCGATATTGGAAAACAGCAAATTAGGCTGGATAATAGCAGGATCGGTACCCGAGCACTTAATTGAAAATCGTGTGTTCAATCCTTCATCGACCAATGTTTACACCTGTTTGTCAATACAGCAACAGACCGTGAACGATTCAATGTCGAAATTCTGGGAGATTGAAGAATATCCAGTCGACAAGCACGTTAGATTATCAAGGGAAGAGCAAGAGTGCGATAATTATTTCGTCAACACGACGACTTGAGACACATCAGGACGATTTGTTGTCAGCTTGTCGTTTAGCAAAAATAAATTAGAGCTTGGAGACTCGAGGGAGATTGCGGAAAAACGCTTAGCATACTTAGAACGAAAATTTCATCGCAATCAGGGATTTCATGAACAATATTGCAAATTCATGCAAGAGTACATTGAGTTAAATCACAGGACTAAAGTAACCAGCCACTCAACCGCAGCACCAGCTGTATATTTACCACATCACGGCGTTGTACGTGAGACTAGCCTCACGACGAAATTGCGAGTAGTTTTTGATGGGTCGGCAAAAACCGTATCAGGCATTTCACTTAACGACACACTCATGGTCGGTGCCAATCTACAGGACAACATCATCGACATTATTTTGCGATTCAGATTACACACGATTGCGATTACGGCGGATTAAAAAAATATGTATCGTTAAATTTTAGTACATGAAAGGGATCAAGATTATCAAAGAATACTGTGGCGCTTCTCAACAACCGAGCCAATACAAGAATTCAAATTAAATACTGTGACATACGGATTGGCCTGCACGCCTTTCCTAGCGATACGATGCATTAGAGAATTAGCCAGCAGCGCTAACGTCAAACATGAGAAGGCTTCGCAAGTTCTACTTAATGATTTATATGTGACGATATTCTAACTGGAGTCGATTGTTCAACGGACGCGAAAAAGGTAATAGATCAACTGAAAACACCATTGAGGCGTGGCGGATTCGAACCGCACAAGTGGCGATCAAACTGCACGGAGATTTTAGACAATTTAGACGCAGACGAACGAGTGGATGAATCGTTAAACGTAGCGATAGAGACCAATAGCACGAACAATGTAAGAACATTAGGTTTGGATTGGCAGCCAAATCAAGAAGTATTTGAATTTTCAACTCACTCAATAACAAGTTCAAGTAACACAAAGCGAGAAGTATTGTCTGCGATTTCAAGGTTATTCGACCCTTTAGGTCTTGTCAGCCCGATATTGATTCGTGCCAAGTTAATAATGCAATGCACCTGGGCCGCGCAGCTAGATTGGGACGAGCCATTAACACTTGATCTGCAACAAGCGTGGGATGCATACGCGGAAGACTTAAAGAATGTAAACATAATTCGAATTCCTCGGAGGGTTGCGTGCGGAAGTAGCGCGACATGAATTTATTTACACGCATTTTGCGACGCATCACTAAAGGCGTATGTTGCATGCATCTATTTGCAAACAGTAGACAAGGATGACAACCAGAAATCAGCATTAAGGTCGTCGCTCACTTATCAACCCGGCACCCGATCAACACCGCCTCGCCTCGAGCGGTTGTCATTTCTTAGATGGGTTTTCCATACACATGCGCTCACTTGTCAACTCTTGCGAGCGAGCCGATCCGGTGATGCTACGGAGTCGACAAGTGAGCGCATATGTATGGAAAGCCAATCTAAGAAATGACAATCGCTCGAGGCGAGGCGGTGCTGATCGGGTGCCGGGTTGATAAGTGAGCGACGACCTTTACTGTGCTCGAAGTCGCGAGTTGCTCCAACAAAAAACAAAACAATCACGCTACCAAGACTTGAACTTTGTGGCGCGATCGTGTTAGTCAGGTTGTTAAAAAATGTCCGCGACGCGCTTAAAATCGAATTCGACGCAATATCGCGTGGAGCCACTCTACTATCGCATTAGCATGGATTTCAGGTGAACCATCACGTCAGAAAATGTTCATATCAAATCGGACCGCTGAAATCCAATCGATTCTACCGTCAAGTCATTGGCGTCATGTAAAAAGCGAAGACAACCCCGCCGACCTGATCTCACGCGGAACAAGTATAAAAAATCTTCAAGCATGCAAACTTTGGTGGGAAGGGCCTAGCTGGCTGACACAAATCGATCAGTACTTATCAAACGGTATCTCAGTAACCGAACTCTCACAATCGGAAAGAGACGTCATTCAATCCGAACAGAGGACAGTCACGTGTTTTTATGAATATTAACAATTCAAAGCAACTTATTCTCTCATTGCTGAATGATTATTCTTCCCTATCGAGACTTGAACGTACTTTAGCTAGGGTTCTTCGATTTATATCGAATTGCAAATCCAACAAATTACAATGCGAGGTTGGAGTTATTACATGTTGGGAAATTCAAAGAGCGCGCCGACTGTTAATCACAGAAACTCAAGGGATACATTTTGCAGATGAAGTGTCGGATCTTGAGGCCGGCCGTGAAATCAAGACACGTAGCAAATTGTCGGCTCTTAATCCATTTTTGGATGAAAATGAATTGCTCAGGGTGGGCGGCAGGATTCAAACCTCAATTTCAAATTTTGACACAAAACATCCTATTTTACTACCTAATAAAGGTAGACTGACGCGGCTGCTATTCGAAAGAGAACACCGTAGATTGCTACATACCGGACCGCAAGCATTATTGTACGCGATTCGCAACAAATATTGGCCCATCAAGGAAAAAACCATCGCAAAGAGGATTGTGCATGATTGTCCGATTTGTTACCGTAATAATCCGAAACCGTCATCACAATTAATGGGTCCGTTGCCTAAGGATCGAGTTGTTCCAACCCGGCCGTTTTTCGTAACGGGAGTAGATTTCGCCGGACCAATTACAGCATTGGTCAATCGTGGAAGAGGGCGGAAAACTAGCAAATCGTATATATCATTATTTATATGTTTTTCAATGCGAGCAATACATTTGGAAGCAGTAAGTGATCTTAGCGCTAACTCCTTCATCGCGGCCTTGAGACGCTTTGTCGGGCGTCGCGGTTGCCCACAAAAAATATATTGTGACAACGCTACGAATTTTGTCGGAGCGCGAAACGAGCTTACCGAGATGCACACCTTTCTTGAAGGAACTCATACCGATATCACCGACAATTTTTGAACTTCGCATAACATTGAGTGGAAATTTATCCCACCATCCGCACCTCATATGAGAGGTCTATGGGAGGCAGGAGTGAAATCGTGCAAGTTTCATTTGAAGCGCGTCATAGGACAAGGCTTATTAACGTTCGAGGAACTGACGACCGTTTTAATACAAATTGAAGCGTGCTCAAACTCACGACCTATATGTCAACTGCCAGATACTCCTAGTGATCTGCAGCCACTTACACCTGGCCACTTTCTTATTGGCGAGCCCCTCACTGGCGTCCCAAATGTAGAACTCAGTGAAATTCGGATAAACATGCTCGATCGCTGGCAGTTGATTCAAAAAACGATTCAAGATTTCTGGCGCCGATGGAGCTCAGAATATTTAACGTCGCTTCAAGGCAGATCAAAATGGCAACGCGAAAAAACTAATCTAAGTATTGGCGATATCGTTTTAATTCAAGACAATAATTTACCTCCATTGAAATGGAAAATGGGTAAAGTGTTAGAAACTCATGCTGGTTCTGACGGAAGAGTGCGAGTTGTAACATTGAAAACGGTAAGCGGCAATTGTAAAAGACCAGTCACAAAAATATGTAAACTCCCGACTACCGATTCCATGGATCATAAAATGAATGTTAGGAATTAATACATTATTAATTGGTGGGCGGCATGTATAGATTAAATATTCGCACTACTAGAACGCTCGATAAATTTCAAGGACTAGCGACGACCCTGGAGTGGGGATAGAACCTAAGAGACAATTGTAGCGAGAATCTGGGAAAGGAAAGCAGTGTTCGAAGACATGCGAGAGCGAACTGACGCGATGAGATCGCAAACAATAAATACAGTCCACTGCAAACAACAACGTGCGTTAACAATTAATTCCCACAATCCGAAAGAACACAGCCGAATATTTTTACTGAAATCACTGATGTATTCACAATATCAAACTGCAAATAAACCAGTGTAACTGTAAAAATCTCTGAGTGCACAGATAACATCACGACCTGTCGAAAGAAGATTAAAACTACGGTGCCAGACTGTGAAATTGAATGAATCACTCTGTACTCAATACAGTGTACACTGTAACCCTTGCACTTTACGTACAGTATAAAAATCAGTGACCTCATTCAAATTTTACTGTTGAATATTTTTACTGAAATCAGTGATTTATTCACAATACCAAACTGTAAATAAAGCAGTGTAACTGTGAAAACCTCAGAGTGCACAGATTACCTCACAAACTGTCGAAAGAAGAGTAAAACTACCGTGCCACACTGTACAACCGAATGAATCACTGTACTCAATACAGTGTACACTGTGAACCTTGCAGTTTGCGTACATTATAAGAATCAGTGATCTCATGTACATTTTACGGTTGAATCTTTTTACTGAAAACACTGATGTATTCACATGACCGAACTGTAAATAAGCCAGTGTATCTGTAAAAATCTCAGTGTGTACAGGAAAAATCGTCATTTTTGTAGGACAGGATTTACATTACTCTGTTTTACTGTAAAATGAAATATGGCACCCTGTTTTTTATGCAGTTTGTACTGTGATTTTCGCTGTTTCTTTTTTTCCGTGTGACGTGTTAATAATCAACGATATTATATGTATTATAATTAACGATATATTAACTCACATGATCCCATATAATACAGTCAGGTGAGGTGCCGTATCTGATCGGATATCGTCCCATATCCTCATATATCGTTTCATATATTTACAAGGAGACGGCACGACCGTGGGGTCGGGGATTTGGCCGATTTTTTTTATGGTGAAAGAGGACCCCTAGCTCCTCACGCGGTTAAAGTAGTAGGACGCACTACTCGGAAAATTCCGAGAAAAATCGATTCAAAGTTTTCTTAGGCGCCTTATGAGTTTAAAATTTTAGGCATTTGTCGAGCCGCCGTCTAGTCTACACGGTTAGGGCTCGGTCTTTTGCGCCGGAGGTCTCGATTTCGATTCCTCCTTCAGATCTTATTTTTTTCTTTTTTTTTGTTATCCTAACAATTATTCGAAACGTTTCTCATCCCTACATTATTTTTTTATAATTATTTTAATTTTGTAAAAATTATTTTCTTTTTTACCGATAAAACCATTCATAACGGTGGGTTTTTTTATTTATCATTGTAAAGTATATGAGGAGGAACAGTGGTATTTTAATGAGAATAACAAAGTCGATTAGGAAAAATTCAATTTTGATTCATATAATAATTATATACAAAAACCGCAATGGTAATTATCGTAGAAACAAACAAAGCAATAATTTCTGCGACATCTTGCGCAACATATAAAAGCGATTTTTTACAATCGTAGGGAGTTTGCACTACATCCGTACAAAAACATGTTCCATTAACATTCATGAAAATGTTTCTAGTAAATTGCAGCGAATTGTTAGAGGAGAATCGTGAATTTAATTCCCGGGAAGATTGTATAAAAATCCATTCAATAATTCACCATCAATTATACTTTAACAATAAAAAATTTAAAAAACCCACCGTTATGGATTGTTTTATTGGAAAAAAAAAGAAAATAATTTTGAAAAAATGGAAATAATTTTTGAAAAATAGTGTAAATAAATTTAAAAAAATAATGTCGGGATGAGAAACGTTTTGAATAATTGTTGGGATAACATTAAAAAAAAAACGAAAAAAAAAAAATAAGTTCCCAAGGAGGAATCGAACTCGAGACCTCCGGCGCAAAAAATCGAGCCCGAACCGTCTAGACTAGTCGGCGACTCGACATGTGTCTGACATTTTTCACTCATAAGGCGCCTAAGAAACTTTGAATCGATTTTTCTCGGAATTTTCTGAGTAGTGAGCCCTACTACTTTAACCACGTGAGGTGCTGGGGGCCTCTTCCACCACAAAAAAAAATCGCTCAAATCCCCGACCCCACGGTCGCGCCGTCTCCTTGTTAGACGTTTTCATGTGTGAACAACTGAACTGCATATACGATGAGGTATGGGTGTATACGACTTCGAATATTTTCCACGTTTGGTATCGTATCTGATGGGATAAAATTTTATATGAACGTACCCGCTCATATATCGCATCATATATGTTCAGATATGGTTTCACGCTGCCGACTCGCCTTGGTACCTGACCAGTCAAAAGCATATATGAGATCTATATAGCAGAGTCTGGTACCGTATTTGATCGGATATGATCTTATACGAACAGATACGATTACATATCACATCTTGTATGTTCAGATATGAATTTACGGTACCAACTCGTCTTGATACTTAGCCAGATATAAACAGATATGAGTTCATATATGGTCAGGCCAGATACCGTATTTGATCAGATATGATCTTATATATGCATATATGATGTGGAATATGATCAGACCTAATCATATATGATACAGTAAAATGTCAGATATGAATATATCTGATACATATATGACAATATCTGATACATATATGACAATATCTGAAACATATATGAACATATCCACTCAGACATGAACTTTTTTTCCCGGGAAGCGTCATTTGCGGGAATTCTTGCATTTGGCACAAATCTCCCTCCAATAATGCTCCGAATTCCGCATCTTCTTTTCGGCCTTCCGCTACGTTCGTTGTCGCCGACGTCAAACTCACCATTATTAAACTTTTGAAACCACTCATGACAACTTCTCTCACATAATGCAGCCTCGCCATATGCTTCTACAAGCAATCGATGCACCTCAGCTGCAGATTTCTTCAAATTAGAGAAGTAAAGAAAAGTTATAAAGTTGCCGCAAATTACGCTTATTCGGTTTAAAACTCGACATTTTCGCACGAAAAAAATTATGCGATGCTGACACAAAATCGCTAATATTTAAAACTTACGGTCTTGTCAGATTTCCACACGGAAAAAAATGATTCTTAAAAATCAATAGTTGGTGTTTATAAATTACTGAGGAAAGATGGACATAATGCAGTTTCACACTGTAAACCAATCATGTTACAGCACTTTCAGGAAAAATAATGGATCAGACGTGCTTTTTTACTATTCGAACCGATGGAAATGCAGATTTAAACTGTAAAAAAATCATAATGATCACCGCGATAAATTCAACTGTCGAATTTACAAATTAAATATAAGATATCGCGGTACTCAATACGTAAAATATACGGAGTACCTTAAACAAAAAAAGTGAGATTAGACTGGTAATCACTGATTTGAACTATAAAATTCTTCAACAAGCAAATGTTAAAAATGAAATTAAATTCTATTGAAATTTGGTATTGTCTTCTGAAAAATGTGGTGTGAGTTTAAATAAAAAACTGCAGTGTACACCTTGCAAATTGTATCGTAGCTCGGTATTATTCAATACGTACAGATTTAATTTTTGCAGAGTCAATTGTCATTTTTTAACAATTCGGGCAAAGCATATTTTGATAACGGGTTGTTGAATACTAATACGGATATTTAAATTTATTAGTGTGATACATGAAAAAAATTTCAAAGCGCTGAGTAGAAGTTACAGCCGACATTGCGCGGTACACCGGGTGTACCTCGAATTTTTACAATGTGCACTGTAAACGCGTGGCCGCGTCAACTCGGGGGTTAAGGCGTTCAAACCTGCACGCCTAAATCAACAAAGAAATATTCTATCGCGTGGTCGCCCTCAGTCTCGACATCTACTCAGTGCTCTTTTGGATCTCGTGGCGTAAAGTTTTGCGCAGTATCTTCGAGAAACGACAATTATTTATAATCGATGTGAAAACGGACACACACACAGTGAACAAGGACAAACTGTTAGTGAAGAAAAAGTGCCGTGAAAGATTTGTTGATGCTGAAAAGAGGACGAAAAAATGAAGTGAGTATTGTATTTGTACTTTTCTATCTCGCTTTCACGTATAATGATGCTTGATGTACATAAAGCTATTCACTATCTGCATTATTTGCTATTTCACAGTGTAAAAAATTGTCAATGAAGTCGTTCGTTTTATAACATTTTTAAATGTAAAAATTCGTGGGTCCGCTCGTTTACTTTTAACAGTTTCACATAGTAAAAATTCGCAAGTCCGTCCTTCTACTGTTTACAGTTTCACATTGTAAAAATTCATGAGTCGGTCCATCTACTGTTTACAGTTTCACACTGCGAACATTTATCGATCGCTTAGAATAAACTCAATAGTCGTACAGTTCTTTGTGTGAAACGTGGCGTGCACTTTTTGGAGTTTTACGTAGCAAATATCGAAGACTTTGTACCGAGAGGCGCTATTGATGTGAAACACAGTACACTTTGATGGGATTTCCATAAAAATTAACAGGATTTTTTTTTCCATGCAATCTTACGATATGACGTTTTACATCTGACAATTTCAACCATCACCTCCTAGTGGGGCCATCTTTTGTCAAATTGCGGGGACTTATTTGTACTCCCAATAGTTTTGTCGCGTGATCCCAGCCCGATAATGCTTGTCTAATCACCACTCCGCTAATACCCATCGAATGAAGTATGGTCCCGGTAACATTTACCTATGCATATTTTGCTGATGCATTAATGATTCATGTATACAATATTATGTACTTGAAGTCTTCGTGGGTTTCGGCGTACGCTACAGAATGTATTAATTCCTCTCAGAGTGTTCACCCTGCATTTCCCTTTGGAGTAGTAAGAAGCCAAGGTTCCCCGAGTCAGTGAATATGACAAAATAAGCGATTTGAATAGTTCGGTAGGCTCAGTAACAAAAATTCCCAGACTATGGGCCAATTAATAGCAGAACACACCAGAATGGTTTTCGAATTAAATTTTGTTTTATTTTGTCCGTTAAATTATTCAAAGATCTTTCGATGTATGCGCGTCGAATATCAGCTTGTTCAGAGCAAAAATTATGGTTTCTGTACATAGGGTGCACAAACACGTTGCTGTGGTATCAGCCCGTGCTGTATGGATTTTGGACATATCAGAGTTACACAGCCAGGCTCAAATCGATGACGCTTAAGCTATGTATATTCAGTCCTTGTTATGCAATAATTATAATGGATAACAACGATTGGCGGGGTTTTTCTCAATTTAATATTGTACCACGTTGGCCTGATTGATACTTGATATATAGCATCAAGGCAATAAACCATCAGGGCAATATTTCCAATATAGGATACTGGTGATTTTGCAACACTTTCAGATGGCAAGAAAATAAATGAACGGTAAATAGTGTATTCGTCCGGTTGATCGGGACAAGGAAAAATGACCATCGATGGGTGTAGAAAGCCCGGAAATTGAAGTTCTCGACAAACAGTACAAGGGTCCTACAATTACTTCTTCGTGCGGGTTCTCTCCGATATTAGAAATCGCCTTGGCAGCTACAAGATTCATTTTCTTTCGGTTCCTCCTTCACCTCTCCGCATTACATTTGTCTCTTTTTTCGTTTCTAAAAATCGGTGCGAAAGATCGCGATTGGCAGTAAAGTTGGCGTTATCGACAGCCGCGAAAAGTAGATTCATTTAGTTTACTTGGATTGAAATATGTATCCACACGCAGAGACCACACCGTAAATCAGCCGTTGAAGGTACAGAGCTGGTGAACTTATGGTTTTCTCTGAGAGAATCGACTCAGCGAGATATTGAACCGCGTGGGACGCAAAATGATAAAAAGAGAATATTTTCATATCCAGAGCGCAGTAGAGATATAGCCTACTGTGTGCACAGCCTCGGGAACCAAGTCGCACATACCCTTACCCACGACGGAACACTTTCTCCCCATATGCTTTTACATATAATCATGTATACATACGTAAGTACATGCACATACGCCTTGATGCATATACCAGTCGCTAAACATACGCGTTTTCCGGCAAACCTGGCAAATTGTTCAAACTCTTTCCAATCCATTACTTCTCTCAATGCAGCATCTAGTTTCTCGCCATGTGCTCATGGTAACCGTAGACGAAAGCCTTTACTGATGGATCGTCTCTCTTTTCATCGCCTACGGGATATATACCAACCGTATGTACTTCGTAGCTCGTACGTTCATTCTACTTGCGCATACGTATTTACACGACTCCGACGTTGATAAAACGGTGCCGCGACATTTTGCTGTGGTTCTCGATCAATCCGCAGATTCTGACTCTCCAGCCCCCCCTACACCCTTTCTTTTTCTTTCTCCGTTTTTTGAGGTACTAGTACCTATTAGCGGGTTCGAAAAATGAATTTTTTTAATTTCATTTTTCGACTCTTTGAAGCATCAAAAATTACTCCTTAACATTTTATGAAAAAGTTCTGAACAGACAAAAAGTTACAGCGATGTATAGCACTCTAGGTCGCAGCGCGCCGGGTAGCCCACGCTAGGTTGCCGCGCGCGGCAGCTGTATACCCCCACTGTCTACAATATTGGGGTCCTTGTTTGTACTAACGTATACAGATCTTGACCTGGATTAATCAATCTTGCGGATTAATCAATTAAAGGTAGTAAAACTTAACATATTTCGAGAAATATAGAAAAGAATACGTAAAAAACTTTAAACGCGTTTTTCTCAAAACGACCTTTATCGCATGGCGGACAGTTAATCTCCGGATTCACTGGACCGATCATCACCGGGCTTTTTTCACTTGTTTATTTAGGTGTTCTGCGCCGAAATCCAGCACTTTTTTGCAAAAAAGTTATCAACAAAAAATTTGGCAACACAGGAAAGAATTTAAAAAAACGGTGGTTTCTTTGCACTTTTTTCAAGCATAGGCAATATTTTTTACTTTTTTGCATATCGGTGGTGGATTCCTGTGTAAAAAACCTTCCTCCTTAACGTGCTTTTTCCCGATTTTGTTTCAGACCTCCCAATCCGGAGATTATCTGTTCGCCATGGGACTACTTTTTTTTCAAGGACCGTACTTTGGCGCCTTCTACCAATCACGGACAAAATGACCAGTCAAGCACTCGGCTTTTTCTTTATTCTCCATAAATACCTAGTGTTTAAGAAAAAAAACATGGTGATAGCTAATAAAGACGCTGAGATAATGTTATTTGGAAATTTGCTTTTTTTTTGGCATTCTAATAGGTACGAGTATCTTAAGGCCCTGTTATGAACACAAACTTCGAAAAGAGTGTCTGTACCCGTACGAATATCCAAGACTTTGTGAATACTCATTAAGTTTGTTTGTGCAGGATGAGTTTTAACCTGTGGAACTATTTATGTTTGACCGCCGTGACGTCCATTGCAGCCATACTCAACAGAATTATCAAAGTCCAGGATCAAAGACAAACAGACCAGTTCGCATGCGTTTGAAATTTTCCTTGACGCAATGCTGTTTCCTTTGAAACGCATATTCTGGCGAATGAAGGATATGGTTTGGGTGATAGGAACCGCTGATTTCGTAAACTTTTGTAATCGCGCCCTAACTATTACGGATTAGAAATTTATTATTCAACAATTAAGTGTTGCACTATCAGAAGTTCGCCCCCATTTCGCTTTCCTTGCACCGTAACACAAAGAAAATACTCGACGCTGTCATGCTATTCGAACCCATTTGGTCATAAGTACAAACGTATGTGGGGGGCTTGTCAATGCATTGAAATACCTGAAACACGGAGGTGTATGAATATAAATGAGAGCAAACAGAAAATCAGATTTCAAGCTTGCCAAAAGCAATCAAACAAATCCAAATCCAACTGCATTTACTTCTTTCGTCGTCCAATGGCGTAGCGGTTCCATATATTCCATATATTATATTGCACTGCCTCAAGGTTTTTTACAATATTTTGAACAATAATGTCTCTCACTATATTTTTTGTTACATCCTAGCGATTGTCCCTTCTCTCATCTAGGTTTTTTTCATCTCGGTTATTCCCAATATCCTCATTTGCCGTCATAAGCGTATTAAATGTATAAATCTAAGAATAAAACGCGTAACAGCATTAAACGGAACGTGCGTACGTTCCGCGAGCATATATAAAGCATAGCGATATATACACGATAGCAGCACCGCCACAGTCATTGACTTTTCCTATCACATTGGCTTTCAACAAGATCACGACCTCAGGCAAATATTTCACGAAAAGCCGCAGCCCAAAAAAATCAAACAAGCACTCACTCCAAAAACTTTACGCTAGCCATCCGCATGGGGACAAAGAAAAGTCGGCCTCACACCTCATACGCGTTCCGTTAATAAAGCGAAACTGTTCCTCCCATCAGCGCCATTATTTCTACGAAGAGGAACCAAAGATTGTCTCCCACTCACTCGAAAAATTCGGATGCGAACCAAGAAGGGTCAGTGTGCAAAAGGTCGAAGCAGTCTCTCGTCAACTATCATCGACTTAAGGGATCGTCTCAGTGTGACCCTCCGAAAAATCACTGATTTCCGCGATTTTTTTTTTAATGTTCAAATAAACTAATCGGTCCGGTTTTTTTTAAATAAATAAATACATTCATGACAAATACAAAATTATTTTTTTATGTTTATTTATTGGATGTACAATAGTTAAATAAATTGTTGAAATGACACGTAATAAAAAAAGGTCCTGTACGGTTTCCACGATTGCGGCCGCAATTTTGATCTGAAACAAAAATTTCAAAAAGATAATTAATCTGTAGGAAAGTCGCTATCGCGCTATGGAAGGGTTTTTTTTTTTAATTTGACGAAATGGCGGCGGTTTGAATAAAAAGTATCGAATTTGGCCCTTTTTCTCGACAGTTTTTCTTTAAAAAAATAGGAAGATTTCCAAAAAAAAAGCTTCCATTGCGCTATAAAGAATGACGTTAAAAATATTCTCTTCAAAGGGGAACTAGATATCTTCAGAACTCTTCCTTTGAGAGTGGAAACCGTTTTGAAAAACACTATTCTGAGAAAAACGCGTTTAAAGATTGAAGTTGGAAATTTTTTAGATAAATCGTTTACTTACGATCAATCGGCGTCTATCCGGTCTATCGGTGTCTATCCGTGGTTGATGTCGAAAACGAACTGAAATGCTTGGCCAGTTTATTTTGGAAAGTTATAGAACGTAAGCACCTTTCGAAGGTAACACGCAGGTAGAAAAATAAACAAAAGGAATAACGGTCGAGCGGAGCGCCGAGCGAGGCAGATGTCTCGCTCCGTTCCCTTTCTACAAGAAACGTTGTAGCGACCGTAATAATTTGAATTTCGATTTAAAAATTGGAGAGAATGTTTATTACAGTGTATATTATCCGATAATGCAACAAAAAAATCGATTTTTCGAAAATTTCACACTGAGACGCTCCCTTAAGTTCTTCCATCAAGTCTCAATTCCAGTCTTCCGACAATCTTCATGAAATTCAGAGTCAGTCTCCCGTCAACCACCGTCAAATTAAGTTCTTATATTGAGTCTCAATCCCAGTCTTCCGTCAACCACCATCACATCAAGTTCTTCTATCGAGTCTCAATCCCAATCTCCCGTCAACCACCATCAAATCAAGTTCTTCTATCGAGTCTCAATCTCAGTCTTCCGTCAACCAATATTTCCGTCAAACAAATTACTCCTTATATCAAGTCTTAATTCAGAAGCCAAACGAATATCTCCAATACGCACTCCAATACGAACGAACGAATACTTCATACGAACAGTTTCAATTTTTCCCTGAAAATCAGTCTCAATTCATCGACCTCGCGCGCCGTTCTTATTTATATCCACGCGTAGTGCCCGTCGTAGTAAACACGTCGACTATACACACGACCAGCGTAAAATCCTGCGAGCGCCTTACCAGCGATTGTACCAGCGAGCGCACTAGGTCAAGAGCGAAGGCCCTTGTAACGCGAGCGTCAACAACCATCTACGCGAGCGAGCGAGCGAACGACCGAGTGTCAAATACAACCAATGTAAGCTAACTTCACCTTTTCTTTTTGTATCATTCATCGTAGACCTGATCGCTTCGAACCGTCTAGTAATCTTATGATAAATATCATAGTGTCAATCGTACACCAAGTCTGTCGAATTATCCCTCAATTTCGAAATATCGTGTCAATTCCTCAATTCTACTCTTCACCACGCACTACCCCTTTTTACCCTCATCCCGTGCTAATGCGCTAGGCGTTGGCAACAAAAAGGGAAACGAAAATATTATGCTCTCATCCCTTTCAGATGTGACATTTTATGTGGTATTGTTACTAAAACACACTGGGATCTACGAAATGAAGAAGTTAATTGATCCAACGACTAGACCCTTCATCATAAGTTCTGCAATAGCGCGCTTCGGCTGTTTTTCATATTGCCAGCGGCGTAACTAAAGTTTATGAGGCTCGGGGCGGACGGAAACTCGGGGCCCCACAACAAAATGGCGCCCAAAGATGGCATCGTCCATGGTTATTAAAGATGGCGATATCTGAAAGTATAATACAAAAAGAATATCTACAAGTTTCAGAAAAAGAACGTTGGTTGCATTGGTGATCCCCTTTATTACAAGTTATGAAGTACATCGCTGTATGGTTCTACAGTTACAAGCTTACATCTACTTTACGGGCTTTTTTTTCTGCGAAGTCGGTTATAACAGAATCGAAATCGATTCTATCAGCGACCTGTCGTTCAATCGATAAAATTGCCAGGTTGGTCAGCCTGTCGTGTATCATCGTGGACCTTAAGTAGTTTTTTATGAGCTTCAATTTAGAAAAACTCCTTTCGCAAGTTGCAACGCTTACACCCATTGTTAGGTAAATTCTCAACATAATAACAATATTTGGAACCGACTTAGACAGTCTGTGGCGGTGAAGATAGTTTAATAGCTGCAGCGGTCCTTGTTGCTTCAGCGAGTCACAATTAGGCGAAACTGACACAAATCTTTGAAGCCTGTCCCGTTCCGTGCAGAATTCTTCTTTGTCGATATCATCGGGTGCATAATCAAGGTTCACTTGAGTAAGCGGGTCCAGTAACGTGGCTGGTGCAAGGAACGAAAAGCTATCCGCTATACTTCGTAATTGTTCAAAACGCGTTTTGATCTCCACAATCAACTTATCTAAGCAAGCTAACATTTGTCGGCGAATTTCCTGCTTGTACGTCAAACCCGCATCTTCAGCAGTTTCTCCATCGCCTAACACTCTTTTTTTACGTCGAACCCGTCTTGGTGGTTCTGGTGTGATTCCCATCTCAGTGCATGTGGATTCGGCAAAACTGATGGCGGTATTTATAATTTCATCTCTTTTTGTTTCCAAAAACAGCTTGAGTGCGTCTAGTTTTTGAGCACAGTGACCGATAGAGAGTCCTTTTATCTGAAGATAGTTTTGAGTATCATTGAGCTCAGTTAAAACGGAAGACCAAAGCCCCAGAAAACTAAGAAAACTGAACGTCTGCAATGGCGGCAACAGCAGGGTTGCATCGGATCTGGTGTTGTCATTTTCTTCAGGACCTGTCAATCGCTCCAGGACATCAACAATTTCGGAGAAATGAATTTTTACGACTTTAACCGCATCGCCCCTGGCGCTCCATCTCGTTTCAGATATACGTTTAATAACGACTCCAGTTGTGGAATGTAGTAGATCCCAGCGATGACTAGACGCTGAAAAGAACGCGTACAATCGCTCCAAAATACCAAAGAAGGTTATAGAGTGTACTTCAGTCTTAGCAGCGTGAACTCCTGCGAGATTCAAACTGTGGTTCGAGCAAGCTATGAACTTGGCTTTCGGATTGATATCAGATATTTGTTTCTGTACTCCGGTATGCTTTCCCTTCATAACTGCCACATTATCAAAACCTTGACCGCGGCAGTTCATTATATCCAACTCGTCCGCTTTCAGTTTCTCCAATATCATCTCAGTGATTTCATTCGCATGTTTGCCTTTCGTTTCTATGAAATCGATGAACGATTCACGAACCACCACAGAATCTTCTTCAAACTCTACGTAGCGAAGTACTTGCGACGTTTGGTCGATGTGGGTTGAATCCGTCGTGCTATCGAAAAAAATGGCAAAGTACTTCGCTTCTTTCACTTGATCAAGTATGTCCTTCCTCACTCGATTGCCCATAAGGTGTACGAACTCATTTTGTATAGCCGCGGATAAGTAAGTTGTCTGATTTATTCCTTGCTTGCGTTTTGCCACGAGCTTTGCCAATTTTTCGTCATACTTTGCCATCAAATTCACAAGTTCAAGAAAGTTTCCTTGGTTTTCACTTAAGTTGTCTTCGCGATGACCACGTAGAGACATGTTTTGCTTCGCCAAGAAACGAATTATATCCAGAATTCGTTTCAGTACATCTCTCCACTTGGTCTTTTCTTTTTCGACGGCGGCTTCTGCCTGGTTGTCTATCGTTTTCTCGTGTCGGAGTCGGAAGGCTAACTCTTGCCACTTACTGAAGCATTCCACATGAGCCTTACTGATTTCATGGAATCTAACTCGTTCTGGTTTCCACCATTTGCTAAAACCAGTCTTCGAACTAAATCCACCACTGTCTTGTTCTCTTGAAGCTGAAAACAGCTTGCAGCAGAAACAAGCAATGGATCCTTCAGTAGGAGAGTAACACATCCACGATCGACGGACCTTTCCGCCATTCGGCATCGCCTTGTAGAAAAAATCCTTTGTTAATCGTCGTTCAGATCCTTTTATTTTCTCCCCTTTGCGATAGCGTATTGAATTTATGAAGGAGTCATTTGAGTGCTGGACGATCTCAACCCCTTTCTGTACTATGTAAACTCGGAGTTCGTCGGGAATCACGGATGGCCAAAGGCTAATGTCCGTTAAAGTGAGATCGCTGCGCAAGTGGCACTCTTTCATTTCCGAGGGACCCACAGCTCGTTCCTCAGCAACATCTTGAGGATGATTGATGGCAGTATTAGATTGACCTTCAACTTTAACTGCAGTTGTTGCTGCTGGACCAAATGAAACCGGTACTAATTCTTGATTCGGAGTTTCTAGCTGAGCATCGGTTACGTTTTCAGAACTGACCATGGTAAGATTTGAACTTGGGCATGATTCTGTCTTCATTCCAGTCACTTTAGCTCCTGCTCCTGGCTCAGCGATCAGTTCACCAGACGTGTGACCAGCTTCTAGTTGACTAGATTCCGTAAATGCAGAGTGGCTTTGTTGGGGATTCAGAAATTTCAATAAAGCCCCTGCGTTTCGTTTAGCATCTTCTTCCCTCTCTTTCTGTTTCTTCCGCTTCGTGGCCCCGCTTGGATAACTTCTTGATGACATGACTTTCTTTCTTCATGCTGACTCGAAATAGTAAGACGATCTAAAGCCGTGGTAAAAATTCTTCAAGTCTAAAAGGGCACGTGACGTCCGAAGCCAACTGCCACAACCCTGGCTGCAAAACTAACAAATAAGGCTGTTGATAGTCGAAATCGAAGCTCGTTTCAAACCTAAAACTCCTGTTTGAAGTATTCAAACCCTATTAAGAAGTAAACTTACATTTCGGATCTTGAAATCGCTGCCGCAACGCAAGAATTCTTACGGTCCGAAAGCGCCGTGGCGTCCGAAGCCAACTGCTACAAGCCTGGCTGCAAAACCAACGATTAACGATTTATCAGTTTCTCAAAGTTCATTTGAGCCGAAATTCATAAGACATACGGCAAACCAAGCTCACAAAATATAAAATTTCAAACACTGGTGATGGTCTAGTGGTTAGCGTGCTCGCCACTAAACCAGCGGACCGGGAGGTCCCGGGTTCGAATCCCAGTCGCGTACATTTCGTCGTGAAATGTTTTTCTTCGGCATTTCGCGGCGAAATAAGACTAGTTCCACGACTGGGGGGCGAACTCGATGACCGGCTGTATTCGTATAGGTTTTCCGCAGTTTCCCTATACCCATGACAGAAATGTCATGATGAATATAATACAGAGGGGGAAGTCGGCTGCGGCCGCAACAGGGGGGATCAGGGAGAAAGATGGAGACAAAAAGGAGTAAACAGTAGAGGAAAGAACGGTCATAATGATGGGGAAGAATAGGTACCAAACGCGAAAAGCGTGTACCTAAGGAAAAAACCAATAAAAAAAATATAAAATTGCAAACGCTGAACTTACCTTTTGTGTGCGAACGTAAGCAAGGAAGCCTGTTTTTTATAGTGAAATCAAAGTTCAATAATGCACGTCACGTCAATTTCAACGGTAGCAACTTTGTTTTAAATTGAATAAAAATTAACAAAAAACGACGGAGTTTTTACGTTTAGAATCCTAAGTCTGTCACTAAGAGCGCGAGAGTCTACGAGACGAGGTAAACGTACCCAACAAAATATTCACATCTGTACGCACGCATACAATTTAATCAGTGTACATTGATGCAATTTTACACATACACCTCATTAACACTTTGTCGATACACTGTAAACTAACTTTATTGCATTAACAATTGAGTGCTGGGTCTTGTCGAAATAAAGTATCGATATATTATTTCTTATCCTTTCAATGTTATAAAAGGGAATATTGGGATAGATGG
Source organism: Ophion ellenae (assembly GCA_963210295.1). NCBI lineage: Eukaryota > Metazoa > Arthropoda > Insecta > Hymenoptera > Ichneumonidae > Ophion > Ophion ellenae. The sequence continues at coordinate 18,181,802 of OY723389.1, forward strand.
ATGTTTATCATTTACAAACCCCAAAACGTGGGGAGATACCTGTTTATATAAAGAACCGACATAGTAAAACAAAGATTTGGATCAAATCTACTAAAGAACTTAGGATTATTTGCGTAAAACAATTATGAGTAATAAGAATTATTACTCTTCCGCTAATATTATATTTTTTTCTATCAAAGATAAAAAATCAGGCACGTCGCCATGAAAACACTGGTTTAACATAAATTTACTTACCTTTTTTAATTGATGCGCGGAAGATACACGTTGTCGTGCCGTACTCCGGCCGGTTTTGAGACAAGCGACAGCTTGTCTAAGTTATGTTTACGTGGAAAAAATGCATTAATTTTTTTATTTTGTTTTTTTTTTTCTATATTGAGGACCTCAATATTTAGGACCTTTAAAGAGCAGTAATGAGTTAACATCGATATCGATATGTGGAAATAAGTAAAATGTTACCGCATCTTTATCCAAAATGGCTGAATTATCTCCCTATTTTCAATTTTTTTTACAGATACAATTAGGTTATATTTCACGCACTATCAAGTCTAAAATTGCAAAATCATAAAAATGCTGTTTCAAGTCGTCTCGCAAGGGTATCTTGATTGGAAATCTAAGGAACTGACAGTAAAGTTCAAAATTATTTGATTAAAATCACTAGTCTCGCTAAGAATGTTTTTGATGGCCTAAAACTTGCTGTCATTTTTTTTATTTGGCTCTGTCTTATACAATTATGGACTGTTCTATTCGATGACAAAAAAAAATCGGAATTTTTGTCATTCGATCGGTAAACGATCCGCCCGAACCCGCCGCTCCAAATACAAACGACTAAACTGTCATCAAGCTTGGTCAAAACCATAGAGTTGAAGTTGATGGCGATGTGGTTCACATTTTCTTAAGGTGGGAGGACCCCAACGAAATGATAAGGGAAAACTGAGTTTTTTTAAGTGGATTTTTGCCAGTTTTTTGGGGGCCCCTATTTCGCCGAATTTTTTTGGGGCCCGGGGCGGAGAGCCCCCACCGCCCCCACGTAGTTACGCCACTGCATATTGCCATCAGGGCAATCGTATGGGTAAAGATCTCTCAAAGTTTTTCGTAGGTAGGAAGAACTGAATGAAACTCTAGGCATTCAAAACGACACGTAAGTGTCACTCGGCAATATCTATAGCTGGGGAGTTATAAGCGTATCGATGAATGTTTCGTGTTCCGTTGGATGTGCATTTTTTAAACTATTGCAATCAAATGCTGGTAATAGTCCACAGTCGGAGGCTTTCCCAAGCAGAGAGGGGGGGGGGGAACGGGTGGGTTTGGTTCGATGCCATGAAAATCAAGGAACAACATCGTCTCTTCGTTTTTTACGTCATAACGCTGTACCGTTCTATTTTATTGCAAATTCACTGCTACTTGCCCTAGTGGTCGCTGTCATGGTGTAGTTCGGAGACAGTGCCGAGTCCTAGTCACCATGTCCAAAAGTTCAGTTACTGTACCATGTCCTCTTGTATCCATTGTGTTCTCCAGAGGACGTTGCACACGCAATACCGCACTGATTAGTGGGAAAGAGATAAAAGAAAACTGAAAGTTGTACCACGTGACATATAAGTGCGAAAGTCATCGCTGAAAATCAATTTCTTACTTTATTCCGAAAAGACTGACATTTCAGAAAAAAAATATTTTGTTCCGCTGTATTAACCTAAACAAACCCAAACAAACCCAAACAATTTATTACTTTTTTCCGAGAAGACTGACATTTCAGAAAAAAAGTATTTTGTTCCACTTTCACTGTAACTGCCCATTTTCGACCGTTTTCTTTGGAATGTTTTCCAAGAAGGAATAAAATACATGGTCCAATGAACTTTTAGGCTTAATTAGGTATATATTGAATATATATTTGTATGTAAAGAAAAATGTATTTGTTAAAAGAATAAAAAATGGCGGCGCACGAGTCGCTATAGCACTACTGCTTTTCAGCCAACCCTCTCCGTGGCACGCAGTAGAACTGTCGCAAACTTAATCCTGGAGATAAGAGTGCAATATTTTCGTTAATTATATTAGTTTTAGCAGTCAAGTGTGGGGGGACATTAAAAAATATTTTTTAAACATAGAGACGAGTTTGTAAAAAAGTTGGTTTTTTTCGACCATAATTTTCATATAAAAAGTATTGTAATATATTTTTTACAATTATTAATTAATCGAAAAAAGCGCTCGTACTCAACTGTTAAAGCAATCTAAGAAGCTACAGTTGAAATTTCAAGTCGATTGTACAAAAATTGTTCGAGTTCTGCTGCGTGCCAATTTCGAAAACATGGTTTCGAGAAAACCTTTTTTTCGTGTAATTTTTCGTACATAAAAATGTACACGAAATAAGTTCAATGTATGTTTAATAACATACCTGTTTTCTAAATCCCAAATAAATAATCCAGTAGTAGACCAAAAAATCGGTAAAAACGACCTTTTTCGGTTTGTCACAGTGGTGTCCTCCCTTTAGGTAGCACATGCTCAGTAGCCAGTGAAAAGCGAGTTTTGCTATGAAATTCTCAAACACCCCTATTCTACGATGTTGAAAAAGGTTTTTTATTTCTGTAAAACATTTATTGATATGGTCAAATTAAATAGATACATATTTGATTGAAGTGCATTCTTGTTTTAAAAGTATATTCGAATCAAATATATATTTATTCTCATACAGTTAATGTATCTCCAATTCAAATACATTATTATTTCACACGTTTAAAAATGTACTCTAATCAATAGAGGAAAGTAACCAAATATGGAATACCACCATTTCTCTATTGGCACCGTGCGCAACACTAGGGCTCGTATTTTTGTCGGCTCTGTCAAAGGCTCTGTGATTGTGGTTATAATATTATGATAAATCATCAAAATTGAAATCGCGCCTCAATTATATTTAATTTGTTTGCATTAAATCAGTTTATTTGCCCAAAGTCGGCAAGAAGCGTTCCCTTCGAGTTAAGGGGTCTTTTCACTTTAGACGCTAAAAAAAGCCTATTTTCATGAATTTTTTTGATAGGTTTATATTATAGATATTGATATCGAAGTTCTTACACTTAATAAATACACTTTCGAAATACATTAAAACATATTTTTTTAATGTATTTATGTAACCCAAACAAACTTTAAACGCGTTTTTCTCGAAACAACGTTTTTCGACGGCTTGATGATTAAATCGCCGAAATTACTGAACCGATCCTTATGAAATTTTAACTACATATTCTTTACAACTATAGCTATAGCGCATATCAAGAAATTTTTTAAATTTGATATTTGCTATTTGTTTGGCCAAAAACGGTGAAAAAACACGTTTTCTTGTGTTTTTGAAAAATGTTCGCCATTTTGCTATTTTTGCATAGATAAAAAATCGTATGATATGCGCTATAGCCGATCGAAAAATGGTTATAAAAAAAAAATAAACTTGAAAGGATGGGCCGGAATATTTTTGTTTTTTTACACAACGTCAGAAAGAGCTTTAAGAATAACGTTAATAAATTTCCGTTCAAAATATTAAAAAATGGCGCCGTTATGCACATTACCGCGGAGGCCCTCCGCACGACACGCGCGGTCGTTGTCCCAACTGTTACCAGGTCATGTCACATCTGAAAAAAAATCCGCTCATTCGTGAGTAGTGTCGCTACAATGTAGCGTAGCGGTTTTTTTTCGACCACTAAAAAAATTATGATGAGCCGAAGAAAAAAATTTGTTTTTTCCACCGAAATTTTTCGAGCAAAAACAATAATAAAACAAAATCTAATCAAGTTATGGCAAAAATCCTACGTGACATTTGACATAATGTATCTCAAAGTATTGTGTAAAAATTTGAAAGCAATCGGACCGATAGTTTACGATATTTCGATAGTACTAGTTCAAAAAATGTACACGGAAAAAAAAGATGCGTAAACATTAATAGTTGGTGTTTATAAATTACTGAGGAAAGATGGACATAATGCAGTTTCACACTGTAAACCAATCATGTTACAGCACTTTTAGGAAAAAATAATGGATCGGACGTGCTTTTTTACTATTCGAACCGATGGAAATGCAGATTTAAACTGTAAAAAATCATAATGATCACCGCGATAAAGTCAACTGTCGAATTTACAAATTAAATATAAGATATCGCGGTACTCAATGCGTAAAATATACGGAGTATCTTCAAAAAAAAAGTGAGTTTAGACTGGTAATCACTGATTTGAACCATAAAATTCTTCAACAAGCAAAAGTTAAAAATGAGATTAAATTCTATTGAAATTTAGTATTGTCTTCTGAAAAATGTGGTGTGAGTTTAAATAAAAAACTGCAGTGTACACCTTGCAAATTGTATCGTAGCTCGGTATTATTCAATACGTACAGATTTAATTTTTACAGAGTCAATTGTCAGTTTTTAACAATTCGGGCGAAGCATATTTTGATAACGGGTTGTTGAATACTAATACGCATATTTAAATGTATTAGTGTGATGCATGAAAAAAATTTCAAAGCGCTCAGTAGAAGTTACAGCCGACATTGCGCGGTACACCGCGTGTACCTTGAGTTTTTACAATGTGCACTGTAAACGCGTGACCGCGTCAACTCGGGGGTTAAGGCGTTCAAACCTGCACCCCTAAATCAACGAAGAAAAATTCTATCGCGTGGTCGCCCTCAGTCTCGACATCTACTCAGTGCTCTTTTGGATCTCGGGGCGTAAAGTTTTGCGCAGGGTCTTCGAGAAACGACAATTATTTATAATCGATGTGAAAACGGACACACACACAGTGAACAAGGACAAACTGTTAGTGAAGAAAAAGTGCCGTGAAAGATTTGTCGATGCTTAAAAGAGGATGAAAAAACGAAGTGAGTATTGTATTTGTACTTTTCTATCTCGCTTTCACGTATAATGATGCTTGATGAACATAAAGCTATTCACTATCTGCATTATTTGCTATTTCACAGCGTAACAAATTGTCAATGAAGTCGTTCATTTTATAACATTTTTAAATGTAAAAATTCGTGGGTCCGCTCGTTTACTTTTAACAGTTTCACATAGTAAAAATTCGCAAGTCCGTCCTTCTACTGTTTACAGTTTCACATTGTAAAAATTCATGAGTCGGTTCATCTACTGTTCACAGTTTTACACTACGAAAATTTATCGATCGCTTGGAATAAACTCAATAGTCGTACAGTGTTTTGTGTGAGACACAGCACATTTTGATGGGATTTCCATCAAAATTTACAGGATTTTTTTCCGTGTAGCTTCGAGATAATCGCAATAGAAAGTAAATGTGCGGTTATTCAGTGCACGGTCGACCGCCCGCAGCGGTTCAACATTCCTACCGAAAAATAACTGTAACTTGGTCAATTTTGCGTTTTTCAATACGTACTATGGCTTAAATTGTTCTTAACAGTTCAGGGTTTATTTAAAAAAAATTACTAAAAAAAAATTACATGGTGGCCTGAACATACTGAATCTAACACCGTTTGAATTTTTTGTTTCGGATTATCCATCTCCGAGATCTCATCAACAGCGCAGAACTACAATTTATTCATGACATTTTTTCAACTACCATTTTTGTCTATAAATATTGACTTAAATAAATGCATAATTTTTTAAAATGTATTTCGAAAGTGTATTTGTTAAGTGTAACAACTTTTATATCAATATCTATAATATAAACGTACAAACAATCATGGAAATAGCCCTTTTAGCGTCTAAAGTGAGAAGTCCCTTTAAGTAAGAAAACGTAAGTAAAATTTCCTTAAAATATATATTCTCGTTCACTTGTAATTTTGTTAAAAGACGAGAAAAATGAAGCTGTATATAAACGCTTTTATTGAAATTTAACAAACATATAATGTTGCTGCACGACATTATAAAATAATTTTTTAAATCGTTTTCAGACCGAAATGAGCTTAATTTTAAAGACTGGCTTGAAAGAGTATAACTCACAATGATAATTTCCGACCTCAAACTCAATCTAAGGGAAAACTGTTGGTATCTGCGGAGCACGTCAGAAGCGTAGAAGTGTTAAGGACAAAACATGACCTAAATTAATAATTGAAGCTTGCGCCGTAAGGGAAACTTCTATTTCTTTAACGCCTTACAAAAATTATTTAAAGGTGAAACGGTAGCTATCCATTTCTTGCGTTTTTCCAACCTCCTATTTGCCGTAGGGAATCGATAAAATTTGCATTTACTCTTCTTTCCGATATTTTTGAAAGTTATCACACAGCAACTGTCGTAGTCCAGTGCGATACTATGTAATTATACATTATTCAATTATAGCAACACAGCGTCAGTTTTAGGTTGGACTAATAAATTATAGTGTTCGCCTTACGTCAAAATGATCTTCACAGGAAAATACATTTGACTTGACCCCTATATCATTGGAGTCTCTACGGGCGAGTTGCAACCACTTTTTCCGCACATTTGCATTCTGCAGAACCATTTGTAATCACCATTTGTAAAATATTTCCGAATAAATTCTATAACAAAGTTTGCTGTGCGATAACTCAGCGGCGATATAGGTCCTTCACCGTGTTTACATACATGCCATGTGACATGACAGGCGTCACGTGACTGCACATCTGACAACGAGAGCGTTTTGGCAGTCTAGTCGAATATTTAAATTTTGCTTGCCGATTTATATCGTAAGCACCGACAATCACAAAGATAAAAAAATATTCTAAGGATAATATGAAATAATCAACCATTCAAGATGATTTTCGTAAAACAATCAAATACCCCATTATGGAATATTCCATAATTGGATTGTAAGGGTTAGGTGGTTGGGTACCTCTTTCTATAATTTGTTATATTTATTTTGTAGAATGCCGTCTTCTCACTCAAAAGAAAACAAAACCAAAAGATTGGAATAATGCCAGAATGGCTGAAGTAATAAAAATGGTTTGAGAAAAAAATAGGTTGTTTTGAAGGAGCTGACCATTTTCAAGTACCTAGAACCAATTTGTTCCGTCTATGCCATAAAAATGAACCGTCTCCAGATGAAGCAGCAGTCACCACATTAGGAAGAAAAATGGTGTTAGGCACTCATCTTGAAAGTCTTTTAGTAGAATACATTATGATAATAGAAAGCAGCAAGCAGATTAAGTTCCTTCCCATTTTCGACCAAATTTCCCTGATCTTTTTTAAAAGATTGTTTTTTTTTGGTTCTATCCTTTAAAAAAAAACGTCGTGCCTGTCGATACTGTCAATCAATATTACAAACACAAGGCTGTTACTAAGTCACGTGAAAATGTATGACTAATTACGATTACCATCAAACAACTATAATTTGTGAAATGTTTTGTCTTCATGTCAAGAAAACAAAAAGATATTTCAGATTTGGTCACTTTCGTCTAGGATTTCTATTCGCAAACGGCAAAACTCTCATGGTTTTTAAAATAAAATATGTATTTGTATTCTTATTGTTGAAAATCCTCGAAGGTAAAATATTATAAAATATATATTGTATTAACACAATTTAGGCACACAACAGGATATTTCTCTTGACAGGGTATCGCGCGATGTGCAATTCCCAAGTCCTACAGAAGGCACTTGACGGACTATGAGGATTAGTCCACAGAGCTGATGTTACATCGATACATCTCCTGGACTTGTAGTCCAGTAAAAGAGACGAAAACCCAGCACTTTTCAGCGTAGAATACGAATTTTTGACTGAAGGTAGATGGTTGCATACAGAAAGTAACCCCAATAAAATGTTGCCCCTCAACTCGCCTCAACCCTAAGAAATAGGGATTTAAGACTTAAAAATCGCCGTATCTCGATAATTAATAGCCTGACGAAAAAAAAATTAAAAAAAACTCGTTTGGAATAATAAAATACGTATAAAGTTATCTGACGTCCAATCTCCTATTTTTAAAAATAGCGGCACAAAAACACAAGAGCACCACAGACCCAGGCAAGGACGCAGCGATATGTCTACTCCGCTCGTACACGCATCAACTCCGAATCTTCGAATCGTTTTTGTGCCACTATATTCAAAGATACGGTGTTGGACGTTAGGTAACTTTATTCGCATTTTATTATTCCAAACTACTTTTGTTTGAACCCTTTTCTGATCTGGCTATTAATTATCGAGATACGGCGATTTTTAAGTTCTCAACCCCTGTTTCTTAGGACTGGGGCGAGTTGAGGGGAAACATTTTATTAGAGTTACCGTCAGTATGTAACCATTTATCTTCAGTCAAAAATTCATATTCTACGCTAAAAAGTGCTGGGTTTTCGTCTCTTGTACTGGATTATTGGTTATATACTCGTTCAAAGTACAAGGGTCTTGCAGGAAATACCTCGCACTCTGCGCCACCCACCGCTATGAGTAGAAAAGGCTTCTCCGCGTGAGGAGTATAGTATGCTTGGTGGTCGACGAATGGCAGTGGATTTCAAGCCTTGCGCATCACTGGTTTGCGCTCTGAGAGAGCGTATATGTGAGCCCGCGGAAAGTTTTGAGTGTAGGGTATTTCGAAATTTAATCTCACACTCCATGAACCGCAGTGTATGGTCATCTTCAATGCTTGGGAATATTACACGAAAGTAATTAAAATAAACTACCGATACAAAATTTCATCATTAAATTATGTTAAGGTAGTACGAGCACAATTCTCCTCGTTAGAAAGTAAAATTATTTTTTGTATGCTGTAGTAGCGACATAAAAAATGACGTCCGCGAAAACTCTGCAGGCCTTACCGGCTGAATACAATAGTAATTAATTCACGAAATCAATGCATTCAACGGAGACTTTGTCCTTGGAGTGCCATATTTCAGGTGTTTACATTTTATTTTTTTTAAAGGAAACTAGTAAAGCTTTTTGAGTGCGGTTTTTTTTCTTGCTTTTATTCATGATATACAGAACGTTAAAAAAAATGTTTTTTGAAAAAAAACCAAAATGGCGGCCTTTGCAGCTCCGCGAAAACAGGTCCTCAAATCGCGGGAGGTAAACGGCTGACATCACTGCCCCCTCTTTGTTGATCTGAAACACAAATTCAAAGCATATTATCAATCTGTGACCCTTTGGTCATGGAATGACAGATGGGTTTTTCGTTTAGTACAAATTTCGGAAAATGGCGGTATTTAAAAAAAATCGAATTTTCGCGTTTTTTTCGCATAAAAGGATAAATGCAAAAATGTACCTATCGAAAAAACGATCCGTCATTCCGTGAAGACATATTTTCTGAGTATGCTCTCCAAATTTCAGGTCGATATGTTAATTACAGCGGTCAGGAGAATGTCAGCCATTATTAAAAACGTATTTTCGAGAAAAACGCGTTTAAAGTTTTGTAATGTGTTTACACAAATGTGTTTATAATTACTGCTAATCGGCAATGCCTGGTCTATAGAGGCATCCCTCCTCTTTTTCGAGCTGCTCATGTTGAGCCGCTAACATCTCCCGCCGATTTCAAGGACAAAGTCTCCCTTAATCCGCACCATATAGGGAATCCGTGCGAATCGAACTTTGGAGTGGAAATAATAATACTTCCCGATCAGATCAGAGCTATGCGAAAGGCGACGAATAAGAAGAAAACTGTCGCGGTCACGTATGTTCCATAAAAAATATCGGTTGCGGGACATTTCGAGCAGATATCACCGATTCAGTCGACTCATTTTTAGTTCGCTAGCCGCATCTGCCATCTCTCTTGTTACAATATGCACATTACTCATACACTACAACACACGATTACACATACGGTAAATAAAAACATCCCGAGAAAAATTTGCCGGCGCTTAAGATGCGGCCGACGCTTGGTTCGATATTCAGCACCAACCACTAATACCCAGTGTTGGTCCTTTATACGGGCCAATGATTTGGCCATGATTCTGCCAGTGCTCATTTGAAGCATGGCAAACCAACGAACACCCAACCTTGGGCCAAATATCGATTACCAATTGTCAGCCAACTATCGGGTCCCAGTGTTGGCCCCGAACATGGGCCAATCGGTTGATCATGGGTTTGCCAGTCTCAAATTGAAGCTCGGCACACCATCGAAGAGCCAACGTTGGGCCAGTACTAATTAATGACCGTCGGCCAATTGTCGAGGCGAGCGCAGGCCCTGAGTCTGAGCCAATCGTTTGTCCGTGGTTTTGCCAATGCTTAGTTTTAGCATGGCAAACTGACGAACTTCCAATCCTAGCCCAACACTGGCTTCAAACGGTATAGTCCATACATATATACAAGAACGCTTTTTTACGCATATTATTATTATATTAGGTGCGCAACTAAGTCCCCGCTGTTTTTCAAGAGATGGCTCCACTAGTAAGTGCTGGTCGATTGTGACATAACCAAAACATCATGAACCAAGCTTAGACATATGGTAAACAAACCGCTTTGACACATTAGTGATTTTGTTTTTGCGTCGTATACTTTTGGTTGTGTGAAAATGTCTTATTTTGTGCCAAATAATCGTCATTTGCGGAAAGTGTTGCTTTCTTCTTTCGTTCGAAGAAAACGGCGGCCGAAGCGCATCGAGAACGCCAAAAAGTTTGCGGAGATGCTGCTCTAAGTGAAACAACGTGCCGTGATTGGTTCCGTCGCTTCAAAGAAGGTGATTTCGATGTTGACGACCGTTCACGTAAAGGAAGGCCAAAAACCTTCGAAGACGCTGCATTGGAGGCATTGCTCGATGAGGATCCGTGCCAAACGCAAAAAGAGCTTGCTTCAGCATTAGGAGTTACCCGCCAAGCCATTTCCAAGCGATTGCATGCGTTGGGAATGATTCAAAAACAAGGAACTTGGGTTCCTTATGATTTGAAGCCGAGAGATGTTGAGCGTCGTTTTTTCGCCTGTGAACAACTGCTCCAGCGGCAAAAAAGGAAGGGTTTTCTTCATCGCATCGTTACGGGCGATGAAAAATGGATTCATTACAGCAACCCAAAGAGAACAAAATCATGGGGACTACCCGGTCATGCACTGAAAAAAAATCGTTCATCCAACCAAAATTCAGTTGGTTTAACAAAATGTATCTTTAAATACGTTCAACTTGATTTTTGATTGGCATAACAAACGTTTTGTTAATCCAACCGATAGTTTTAGTGGTGTGAACTGTAGCTTATTTAGCATGTCTGAGCAACTGTTAAAACAACAAACTTGCTTTGCTTCTACGTCGTCGGCTCGGCCGAATATTCACGCTGCGAAGGTTTTGCTGTGTATTTGGTGGGACCAGGGCGGTGTTATTTATTATGAGCTGGGGAACGGTATCGAACTCAATTGATGCGATTGAGCCGAGCACTGCGCGAAAAGCGGCCACAATACGAGCAGAGGCACGAAAAAGTGATTTTACAGCATGACAATACTCGGCCTCACGTTGCCAAACCCGTTAAAACCTACTTAGAAGCGCTCAAATGGGAAGTCCTACGCCACCTGCCATATTCCCCACATGGTCTGGCTAATGAGCAGTTCTGCTCATATGAAGACATCTCAAAATGGCTTGATTCGTGGATAGCCTCAAAAGACGAACACTTCTTCTACCGTGACGGTATTCGAACTCTGCCAGAAAGATGGGAAAATGTTGTCGCTAGCGATGGGCAATATTTTGAATGATTCATTTGTAACCATTTTTTCACCATAAAGTGGTATTTTCATTAAAAAAAAAACAGCGAGAACTTAATTGCGCACCTAATATATTTTTTTATTATCGCTGCATGCAATTTTCTACGTCCTGTGATCATAAAAACTCACAATTACTGTTATCTTAAATTCACTTGATTAAAAACAAAATTTATTTACACTAAAGTTTTGTGGTGTATTAAAAAAAATGCCGAGTTATTATGATAGTATTAAGAAACGTCGAGAGTTAAAACGATGACAAAAATTAGAATACTCTTTACAGCAGGTTAGGATCAGAGGCAACGAAACAAAAAGACATGTAGATAGTGAAACAAATTTGGAAACATTCCACGAACAAGTGATTGAGCATAACGATATAAGTGAATCTAATAATTCTTTCGATGAGCAATCATCGAGCACAGAAACTTGTGAATCTGATCGATTGTTGGTTAAGCATTGGGTTGTTCTGACAGCCCTACACTGGGCCAACACTGGCCCGAATATTGCGCCAACAATATGAAGCCGACCTTAACCCTACTATGGGCCGGTGATCACGCCAACCGTCTGCCAATGATCGTGATTTCTTTAGCCCAATGTTGGGCCAATACCCGGCCAACTGTTAGGATTTCCGGTAAGCCTACTATTGGCCAACCGTACATCCCAGCGTTGGGCCGAAGAGATCACTCCTACCGTGGCGCAACATTAAACCGGTAGTGCTGCCGTTCATCGGCCAATGGCAGAATGTGATTGGCGTGACGCTGGCTCGAGGTTGGGTCGGTTGCGTCGTTTTTCACGGGATGCTTGACATGTATCGAAAACACCTGAATAGAGTAACAACTTTTACAGCGTTGCCACGGATATTGCCAGAATTATGAAATGGCGGCCTGTGACGACTCAAGTAAAATCTGGTTGCGATTTTACTTCACTTACCAAACTATAATGCAATCAGTTATCACATGCACTTCTCAAATAATTATTTTCTGTATCATGTTTATTATTGTACCCAAATACATTACCGTTTTGCTCTTTTCAGTTTCGATAATTTTCAGATTTTCTGTTGGCTAGTCAATCCCCCATGCGGAAATTGATCTAGGGCTTTGATCGGGCCCATATAGAATTTCCCTAACTTTAATAGGGCCCTAATCGGGTAGCCTCATATGGGCCCTTAGTGGCCGGTCACACTTTGCTACTGGGGGCCATTAAAGGCAGAATAATGAGGGCCTTCAAGGATGCCTGATCGACGCCTCGTGTAAGCCATGGTGTGCCCGTAAGTTATCTCTGTCAATGGATATGCTCACGTGTGTGTAAATGTATGTGTTTCTGCGTATATGTGTCCGTTTATATAAGGTCACGATACACTACCAAATTTTTTTTCAATTTTTTTAAATAGGATCATTTAAATGAAATAGGTTTTCCTCGTTTCACGGCCTACTACGATCTTATTTGTTCCAAAGATATTTCTTTATTCGTTTCAGCTATTCTTTTTAAATATCAAATATATTCAAATCGAATAAATAGAGATTCGATTCAAATAAATCTTTATTTGCTATAAATCTAAGTGTACTATGTGCCTAAAATATTTCATAAATCCAAAATGAAATTAAGCACTTAATTGAGAGTTTACCACAACGATTTTGTATGGTAATTCGTCATGCCCTGGCCTTTCGGAATGATTTTTTTTCGAAGAAAATATTTCACCTATATCGGTATTGAACCTAGTACCAACCTACTCATGGCTACGCACGCTGCCCCTATGCTACCGAGTGCTTGTAACAAGTTACGGTAGCTTGTTACAAGTTACCGTTACAAGTTACAAGGCATAAGAGACTAAATTAATTCCCATAATTATTTGCTGTATCACATAAACAATATCAATGAGTTAATATCATTGTGATATTAACTATCACAACGCGAAATAATTTTTCATATGGAAAGTATTCGGCGAAAATAGTCACTATAAAAATGTTTTAAAAAACCGAATGGGATTGTTCAATCATACGCGCTGGCATCACTGCATGAGTGAATAAGGCAATAAGAATCATATGTAATTTTATGAAGGATTTGTAAGTGTAATATACAATAATTTTTAATGCCCTCATGTTTTTATCCTATTTTACCTATTATCGAATAATTGAGTGCAGTAATTAAAATGCCACAAACGATTTAGTCCAAGCTATGTATACTGCTCCGTTTCCTATAATGCCCAAACCTGGTCCTCTTGTGGTAATCCCTGTCGGGAGTGCCATAATAGGACCCGCAAAGGCCCTTATTATGCCAACCCCTATCGGGATTGCCATATAAGGGCCTTCAAGGTCTTATTTGAGGCTTCCCTGATAGAGAAAGCCTCAAATAAGCCCTTAAAGGCCCTTATTTTTATGAGGGATGCCCTATCAATTTTCCACACGGGCTGCTAGTACTACCTTGAATGGATGTTGATTTACAAAAGAAAGCATGCCAAAGTAACGACGGAGCAGTAATACAATCAAATAAATCAATGGTCTATGAATATGGTAGTTAATAAAGAGAAAAATACTAGTAGAGGCATTTAGCCTTTATAAATAAATATTATTTGATATCATACCAAACACCAGAATTATAAGGAGCAAATAAGTGTTCCATCTTCAAAAGTTTTGAGGAATTGTGATTAAAATAAATAAGTATAGTCGAAATAAATCTCCGCAATACAAGAATCGAATCTAAACAAATGATTTTATAAAAATGTTATCAGTCTAATATCGAAGAGATTGTAATATGATAAAGTATAATTTGACTTGTCTGTATAGTGAATTTTCAGTGGGATGAGTCTTTGTCCTTAAAATCCGCAAAATATTGAGACAGTTTCAGTTTTTTTCTCACATTGACTTGCTGGGAAAAAAACATAACGCGTGAACATATCCTGCAAAATGTATGTCAGCTGTGACATGACTTTTCTTCTAATTCTCTGTCGCAAAGAATGTAAACGATTACCAAGTACTTTTGTTTCCGCTTAGCTTGACTTTTTCGACTCACCGCGAATATGGTTGAGGATTACGTATTTCGGTTTGTTTGGCTTCGATGATATTACGCCTCGGGATCAGCCGTGCAGTTCTGGCGAGTTCTCATGTGTCGATGAAATTTTATTTTTCGAATTTTCCCCAGTGTCCTCGCAAACCAATGACAATATAATTACTTTTGTCAAAGTCGGTTATCGACGTTTTCGATTCCGTATTGTTATCATTAGGCTCCCGATACCTACGGACAGGCCAAAAATCCCGACCCTCTTAGCCATAATTTGCAGCCGGCGGGGCCGGGCGATTGCCGCGACTGGTTGCGCTCGCTCGTCCATACAGTTGCGGTTTTGGCGCTTCCACGACCCCCAAAAACCAACCCGTTGGAGATTACGCAAGGTTTTTTTTTAACTTTATTTTTCGTGCACATTTATTTTGTTTCGCTTTGCGGAAATGGACGTAGCTCCACGTAGCCCCCAGTCACACCGGATGCTAACCCGGTGGAAAAAAGTTGGCTGGTGCCTCTCGGAGCATGAGGGTGCATTGGCGATTTTGAACGGTCGAAGGTGGCTCGTTGGTTTTTAAGGATCGAAATATACGCACTAAATCCATCACAAAAACATAGCAATTTTTTTCGCTATCGTTCCCCAGTTGTCCAAATGGTTACAGATGCTTTTGATTCAACAGATTTCACTGTTTTTTTCAGGCTGTCGTTCTCACACATCGACTCAGCATGACAAATAATCCAGCGGTCTTGAATGTATAGCGTCATTATCTTGGTTCACGGTACGTCTCCTACTCACAGCTTGATCATTGCCGTTTACTACAGAATTCGGATGAAAACTTTCAGCAGCTTCTTTATTACAGATAACATGTTTGTTGATCCTTAAGAGGTTTTCTCACTTTAGACGCTAAAAAGGCTATTTTCATTATTTTTTTTTGGATAGGTTTATATTGTAGATATTGATATAAAAGTTGTTACACTTAATGAATACCCTTTCGAAATACATTTAAAAAATGTTTTTATGTATTTATGTAAACCAAACAAACTTCAAACGAGTTTTTCTGGAAGCAACGTTTTTCGACAGCCTGTTGAACCTTCTTCGAAACTACTGAACCGATTCTTATGAAATTTTAACCACATATTCTTTACGACTATAGCTATTGCGCATATGAAGGATTTTGTTAAATTTTGACATTTACTTTTTTGCAAAAAACGGTGAAAAACAGGTTTTTTTCGAAAAATGTCCGCCGTTTTATTATTTTTGCTCATATCGAAAATCGTATGATATGCGCTATAGCCATTAACATACTGAATCTGAAACCGTTTGATTTTTTTTTCTTTGGGATGATCCATCTCCGAGATTTCATCAACAGCGCCGACCTACAGTTTTTGTAGGAAATTTTTTCAACTATAAACAGTGACTCAAATAAATCATTTTTTTATTGTGTGTAACAACTTTTATTTCAATATCTATAATATAAACCGATAAAAAAAATCATGAAAATAGCCTTTTTAGCGTTTAAAGTGAGAAAACCCCTTAACATCTCTGGAACTCGTTGCGCTTTCGATTGGTATATTTATCTGATAGCGAAATACCAATGCAAATAAATACGATAATGGTCATGATTTTTTTCCCCAAGAAAAGCTAAATCTCCTGATTTCGGATTTATTTATTTAGCCCAAACAGCTGGTAACTTGTCTTGACTTTTTAAATACACACGCCTATTTATTATTGCAGTATTTTAAATACAATCTGTAGTATTTAAAAAATATTCAGCAGTGATCTAATAGTCGGCTATGTGCTCGAACTACTCTGAGGTATGCCTTTGGCGGTGGGCCGTATGTTGTGGGGGCACGAAAGGGCCCTTGTGAACCAGTAGTTAAATTACAGTCGCGCTTAAAAAAAATAAGTCACAACCAATTACCATACCCAACGATAAACTGGATTAAAAAGATTGGTAGAAATTTTTAGAGTAAGGTTTAGTAGAGTTAGACATACCCAAATTTAGTAGAGTTATACATTTTTACATTATCTTCGAAAAGTCGCGGCTACGGAAAGTTTTCCGCTACCCATGTAGGATGATCGCTAGTGGCCAATGATTGGCCGATGCTCGACGCCGAGGTCGCCAACATTGGCACTCGAGCTCGGCCCGATCATCGACCGAGCCACGGGTGATAAGTGTGGCTTGATATTCGCAATCAATATTGGCCCTAGAATGGCTTATGAGAATCAGCCGAGCATCGCGTATAAGTTCGTTCGAGAATCGGCCAACAATAAGTCCATGCCAAGGTTGCCATCATTGGCACTCGAGCTTGGCCCAATTATCGACCGAGTCTTGGCGGATAATTGTGACCCGATATAGATAAGCAAAATTGGCCCTACACGGCAAAAAAAAGAATTATTTTTTATTGTAATTCCTCATTACCTGGTCTTTCGAAACAATTAGTTCGAAGAAAATATTTCACCTAATGGGAGCCGAACCTTGAACCTACCTACTCATAGCTACGCACGCTGCGCTTATGCTACCGAGTGCTTGTAACATCTAGGTCGCAGATATGGCATAAGAGACCAAATGGATTCTTATCATTATTTGTATAACATAAACTATTCCAATTAGTTAATATCATTGTGATAATTAGAGAGTTTTATCGAATGGCATGGAATTTTCTGGCTATGGAATTTTCCAACATAACATATATATAATTCCTCTCTCTCCACCCCCACACTTCTTTGATATGTGTGTTGCAATAATGACAGACCATTAGTTCAATCAAATAGAAGAATGGTTGACTCTACGAAAATTCTATTTAATTTAAATGTAACAAAATCAAATAGATCCGTTTAGTGTATTCAACTAAATTGTTTTTTGAACAGATTAAACTGAATCACAGATTTACTAGGATTAAATGAAATATTAAAAATGAATAATTCCAATAATGGAATGCAATAGGAAAAATGTGATTTCACGAAAAGTCTAGTTAATTCAAATTAAAAGAATTAAATAGACACGGTTAGTTAATATCAATAGAATTTTTCTGTCAGTGTAGAATGGTTCATAAAAATCGGCAGAGCATCGCGTATGACCTCGTTCGAGAATCGGCCAACAACGAGTGCATTGATTTGGCAGTATATTTGTTAAGCGTAATGTCCAATGGACTAGTACAAAGTATTCATCTCTTCTCTCAATGACTTCGACGCGTAACAATGAATCGTCAATATACGACTTGCGGTTCGATCATGCATTACTCGGCGGAACATTGGCCTCGTATCGGCGAACCAACGTTGGCGAGTCTATACTGCTCCAAACATCGGCCTCGTATCGAAAAGACAATGATCAGCGAGTGTATATTTTGCCGAACATTAGACTCGTATCGGCAAAAACATGATTGGCGAGTCTATACTTCGCCAAACATCGGCCTCGTATTGATAAGCCAATGATTAGAGAGTCTATACCCATGTAGGTTTCGCCAATCGAACCGTAACGGCCAATACTTGGACCAATGTTGGCGGGGCGATAATCGGTTACCCAATTGTACGCCAATGCTCGGCTGAGTATTGACTAGCCAACATTGGTTTGCCGATACGAGGCCGATGTTTGGCAAAGTATAGACTCGCCAATCATTGGTTTGCCGATACGCGGCCAATGTTCGGCCAAACATAGACTCGCTAATCATTGGCTTGTCGATACGGGGCCGATGTTTGGCGAAGTATAGACTGGCCAATCATTGGTTTGCCAATACGAGGCCAATGTTTGGCCAAGTATAGACTCGTTCATTATTGGTTTATCGATATGAGGCCGATGTTTGACGAAGTATAGACTCGCCAATCGTTGGTATGCCGATACGAGGCCAATGTTCGGCAGAATATAGACTCGCTAATGATTGGCTTGTCAATACGAGGCCGATGTTTGGTGAAGTATAGACTCGCCAACGTTGGTTAGCCGATACGAGGCCAATGTTCGGCCGAGTAACGCATGATCGAACCGCAATTCGTATATTGACGATTCATTGTTTCGCGTCGAAGTCATTGAGAGACGAGATAAATACTTTTTACGGGTCCATTGGACATTACTCTTAACCAATATACTACCAAATCAATGCACTCATTGTTGGCCCATTCTCGAACGAGCTCATACGCGATACTCTGCCGATTTTTATGAACCATCCTACACTGATAGAAAAATTCTATTAATATCAACTAACCGCGTCTATTTACTTACTTTTTATTTGAATTAACTAGATTTTTCGTGAAATCAATTTTTTCCTATTGCATTCCATTATTGGAATTATTCATTTTAAATATATGTATTTATTCAAATTAAACTTGAACTAATGAACTAATGGTATGTCTATTGCCACACATATTAAAGGGTTGTGGGGGTAGAGAGGGTAGAGAGAGGAATTATATATATATATATATATATATATATATATACACACATAGGTTATGCTTGAAAATTCTATAACATGTCATTCGATAAGACTCTCTAATTACCACAATGATATTAACTAATTGATATAGTTTATGTGATACAAATAATGATGAGAATACATTTGGTCTCTTATGCCATATCTGCGATTCAGATGTTACAAGCACTCGGTAGCATAGGGGCAGCGTGCTTAGCTATGAGTAGGTAGGTTCAAGGTTCGAGTCCCATATAGGTGAAATATTTTCTTCAAACTAATCGTTTCAAAAGACCCGGTAATGACGAATTACAATACAAAAATAATGAATTTTTTTTTGCCAGTGCAGGACCAATTTTGGTGATCTATATCGGGTCACAATTATCCGCCAAGACTCGGTCGATAATCGGGCCAAGCTCGAGTGCCAATAATGGCAATCTTGACGGGGACTTATTATTGGCCGCTGCTCGAATGAACTCCTACGCGATGCTCGGCCGATTCTCATAAGCCATTCTAGGGCCAATATTGATTGCGAATATCGGGCCGCTCTTATCATCCAAGGCTCGGTCGATGATCGGGCCAAGCTCGAGTGCCAATGTTGGCAAGCTCGGCGTCGAGCATCGGCCAATCGTTGGCCACTACCGATCACCCTACATGGGTATTTGGCCGAACATTGGTCTCGTATCGGCAATGATTGGCGAGTCTATACTTCGCCAAACATCGGCCTCGTATCGATAAGCCATTGATGAATGAGTCTATATTTGGCCGTACATTGGGCTCGTATCGGCAATGATTGGCGAGTCTACACTTCGTCAAACGTCGCCCGCGGATCGACAAGCCAATGATTGGCGAGTCTATATTTGGCCGAACATTGCCCTCGTATCGGTAAACCAATGTTGGCTAGTCAATACGCAGCCGAGCATTGGCGTACAATTGGCTAATCGATTATCGTCCCACCAACATTGGTCCAAGTATTGGCCGTTAAGGTAGGTTTACACTATGACACTTTGGTGTATACACTCAATGTACACATCAAGTGTCCGTGTGTGACGCCCACTGTCTGATTTTTCGACATTTATTGCGACATCTCGCTAGGTGTCGCGCCGAGCGCCGTATGAACAGGTTGTGTCGGAGTGTCTGCCGCAGTGTTCAAGTTTTCGAACCGGCGCGAAATTATCCAGACACTCGCGACCCGCGTTAAATCAAAATAGCCATTACGTGGAGCAAGGAGAGCATTAAAAATTTGATATCTCTTGTGGAAGGACAGCCTGAACTTTGGCAAATATCTTGTGCTGATTATAAAAATACTGTAAAAAAAACAGGCAGCACTTAATGCTTAGCGGAACAGTTTAGCACAATATCGGCTAAAGTTGGCAGAAAAATTCATAATTTAAGAACACAGCTTAAGGGGCTATACCAGTGTGAACGCTGGAAATTTGGGTGATTTTCGGGAATTTTTTGGAAGAAAAGTACTCAAGTTTCGGAAAATTTAAAATATATTTGGCTATATTTGACCTATATTACATAATTTTTTCATAGAAAAATATTGAGATCCAAGCGACTTATGCGCTACCTTCGGAGGCGCCAAAAAAAGTTCCTCCACTGCTGACGTGATTCCGGCTGATTGAGTAGCTGAAACCGAAAAAGGAAAAAAACTGTCGTTAAACTGGAAGGTATTTCCTGTACAATGACGTAGGATTTTCGAAAAATATCAAAATCTAACAAAATGGCGTAGTTATGAAAAAAGTCCGTTTTCTTGCCTATAAAATGGTCGTTTTTTTCAATGCCAAATCGTGCATTTTCATCCAATCAAAAATATCCTACGTCATTGTAGAGTAAATATATTCAAGAGTACTCAGTTCAATTTTCAAGTTGATCGTATAATTGCTCTTTCAGTTACAATGGCAGCAAATTTGAGAAATCTCATTTCGAGAAAAATGCGTTTTTAGATTTAACTATCGATTTTTGGAAGATAAAATGATATTGATATAAATAATATGAATGATAATGATATTCTTGAAGAAAATAAAACTGTCGAAAAACGCAAAAACATCGATTTTTTAAAAGTGTCACACTGATATACCCCCTTAATAACAGCGCACAAAATTACGTCTGCCGCTGCACGGCGTCTCTCCATGGCATCCGAGCGAGTACGACAGACGTGTCAGTAGTTTTGTGTGTGAACATCTGAGACACTTGTGTAACGACTTCACAGTACAGACATTTTCTGGGACACCGAAACCGTCTTATGTGTGAACGGAACGGACATTAGTTTCAGACATTTGTGTCACAATTAGTGTCGTAGTCTATGCAGACCTTTACGGTTCGATCGGCGAAACCTATATGGGTAGTCGATTTTTCTAAGTTTCATCGTTAATATTCTCTTTAAACATTCGATGACTCGCTGTTTTTGTTGTCGTTACGGAATCGTGATCTTTTTTTACCCGCGTGAGCAGTTTATATCAGGCATCAAGAGTTATTTAGTGTATAAATTATTAGAGAGAAATCAACCGATCTGCTGGTCTAGTGGTTAGCGTGCTTGCCTCTGAAATCAGCACATCGGAAGGTCGCGGGTTCAAATCGTCGTCTCGTAGTTTCGGAAAAAATAAAAACACGTGCGTAACGCAGCTCCAGTTCTACACGGATGTCGCGTACACGGACCGGTACGTGTGTGTGTCGTTTGTGTAGGACTGTAGCCTGTGAGCTATTTCTCAACGAAACGCGACTAGCTCCGAGTATTGGTATAGGTTTGCCGCAGTTTCCCTATACCCATGGCAGAAAAATGTCATGGTGAATGCGATACAGAGGAGGAAGTCGGCTGCGGCCGCAAGGTGGGGATCATTTCGGGATTTGGTGTAGAGGAAAATGGTGGGAAATGTAATGAGGGGAAATACCCCGTACATGGAAGATACAATAAGCGAAGCGTTAGCCGTAGCAGAAACCATGAAAATATTTGAGAGAAATGTGGCTAGCGTATCATCTCCATAAAGCGCCTTATAAATGAGACGATTTTTGGAGTCGTAATTTTGCGTTCAAAGTTCGGCAACTTGGCTTGAAATTTTACTGTTATGTTGGGACGTAGTGTTATTTAATTGTAGATGAAAATCAGTTAATTGTTGAATATTCGGATTTGTGAAAGGAATACCTTAAGGGGCTACATTTATCTGAAGGCCCGAAAAAATTGCCAAATTCCGATTTTTTTCTAGGAAATGGTTGGTGAAAAATAAACGCATTTTTTTAAACACATAGGTACATATATTGAGCCTTTTAAAAAATCACAAAAAATTACATGAAAACAACAAAAACATGGCCGCCGGCATTTTTTTCGCGGCATTTGGCGGTAGACACTCTACAGCATAAACAGTCCATCTGAAATTTAAAACCCAAACGGGTTTGTCAAGTTAACAATAAATACGGGTTGCTGACGATCGTGGATTTTTTAAATAATATTTTTCAGTGTGGCCATGAATTGTAAGCCGAGCATGTAAAATCTATGAAAAATATCGCCGTTTTTACGTTACTATTGAAAAACGAAGATCTATTTTAAAAAAGTAAGATCGTCAACGATCTTTAAATGTTTGTCGTCATATTTCCTGTAAATTCGAAAACAATCTATCGAGTGGTTCTCGAGATATCAGCTCCACCGACTTTGAAAACAGTTTTTCGAGAAAAACGCGTTTAAGGTAGAACGAGCGCGCGCTCTTGAATTCTATAGATTTTGTTCAAATTTTAACCAACCATTGTTCATATCATTATGCATGTTTAAGTGAAATTTTAGAACAGTCGAGTATTTAGATTGGGAATAATGGGTTTTGAAATTGCAACTTTCAACACTGCTGCAGGATCTGCATTGAAATTTAGACAAAATAATTTTCCGTGAAAATATTTGTCCCCTATAATTAGAAGTCATGTGGCAACACCGCATCGCTCCACGTATCCAATGACGTAAGTTTGCGCGGCATATTTAAAAAAATACTGCAACACAAATTTTCATTTCGAAGTAATTTTTAATCGAACAATGTTTTTAATTAGTTATGAATTAACGAACACTTTGATTTGTTAATGAAGATAACATAAACAATATAAAATATTAATATTTATAACGCAAATATTTTTTTCGTGATAAAAGTTTTTAACTTTAGGAACACGACAATTATTTTTTTTTTTTCTCGAAATATTAAACAGCACTGTTCTGCGGTGTTGCTTTATGTCTTCTTATTATAGGAGACACATATTTTTTACGCAGAATTATTCTGTATTTACTGAACGTATTTAGCAAAACTGGATAGTAAAGGCAATCCAAACGTTTTTCACTCTTTTTCTAACTTGTTTGCGATCTAAATATAATTTTTTTTCACAATTTACAAACATAATAAAATGGTACGACGAATTATGTGACGTGACTTTCGGTCAATGCACACCCTCCAGTGTTACAAGTTGCAATTTAAAAACCCATTATCTCCCAATCTAAATAGTCGACAGTTCTGAAATTTCACTAAAACATGCATAATGATACGAACAATGTCTGGTTAAAATTTGAACAAAATCTATAAAAATCAATGGCGCTCGCTCGTTCTGCCTTAAAAGTTTGAGGTACGGTGCTGTTACCACTCGCCCGACCGACTGTTAGAAGCTTTAGCCCATTCAATTTTAGGAATATGTCAATTAAATTTTCAGGGAATATAGCTAAAAGATGATATCATCGAATGAAAATATTTTTGAAAAATAATTTTCTTAATCCATCTAGGTAGATGTAGCCCGTTAAAAGGACACTGAAGTGAAACTGTTCTATTACGGCAAATGTCAATTGTTTAAAAAAAACGTATGCAACGGGATTTCCAGCAACCAAGCGGCTGCCACCTTTCCCTGAGACCTCATTTTTCTCTTCAGGTACCCAACGCTCTCTCCCTCGCCCTGTCCCGCGCCCAGTCTCTTATTTTCGCCAGCAGTTCCAGCTCGTACTTCAATGATTGATAGGGAAAGTTGGCGTTGAGCACGCTGTAAAGAGATCTCAACTTAAATGAAGTTAGGGTCTTAGTCTATACCCAGATCTCTTGGCTTTCATACAGCGCTATAGACAGCCAGGGACAAATTTCATATAACCGGAATACCGCAGCAGCGGGTGAACGAAGCAACACCTAAGAAAATATATATATACGCGCCCACTACTGCAGACATCCTGGGATATCAACATTTTAGGAATATAAGGATTGTATGCACAAGCAGGCTCGGCCTTTTCCCTCTACCTCTCACTCTCTCTTTCTGTTTGCTCCTTGTTCTTCGTCTTTTCATTCTGATTCATTTGCGGTTACCTAGCCTCCGTCTATATACAGCGAATATTTCTTGATATTCTTTCTTCCTCTCCATTCATTGCACCACACAATGTTCTAATTCAAACGCAACGGCAGCCTCTTTGAGAAGTTCATTAAGCTCACGTCATTGCTACTGTAATTTGTTGCTTTCATTGGCACTTAGGATGACGTGCCGTATATACACGAAACAAGCAAATAGGAACCGGAAATAATCGCGAAACATACACAACACATTCCAGAACAAATCAGCAAACCCGCAATCCTCATAGTTATTTTCTAGATCATTTTTTGTACGACTTCTTCCATCGAGGTACAGTATGTAGTTTTCTCTGCACAATGCCGTGACTAAATTTCGTTCCACCAATTATCCATTTCTACATGTAATACATGCCAGATAACCCTAGAAATAGGACTGGATGTTGTTCGAGTACTCACTCGAACAACATCCAGTCTTGAGGGGCTACATCTACCTAGAGGCCTGAAAAAAATGCCATATTCTGAATTTGTTTTCCGGAAAACGGTAGGTCAATACGAAATGCATTTTTTTTAACACAAAGGTACAGATATTGAGAGCCTTAAAAAAATTACCAAAAAATACAGAAAAAAAAAACAAAAAGATGGCCGCCGGTGTTACATCCTAGCAAATGTGCCTTCTCTCGGTTACTCCCAATATCCTCATTTGCCGTCATAAGCGTATTAAATGTATAAATCTAAGAATAAAACGCGTAACAGCATTAAACGGAACGTGCGTACGTTCCGCGAGCATAGTCGAATCACAGCGATATATACACGATAGCCGCACCGCCACAGTCATCGACTTTTCCTATCCCATTGGCTGTCAACAAGATCACGATCTCAGGCACATATAGTCCAAGAAGAGCTGTCGAACGAAAAATCAACCATCAACTCGATCAACAGACTCCAAAAACTCTAGTCCGTCTCATCCGCATGGGGACCAAGAGAAGCCTCGACCCTAGATTATTTAATCATAACATAGACCAGACGGGTCCGACAAATGTATACCTTTGATTAAAAAATAAGACATCAGGTCTCGCAGCGTAGTCCGATATATAAACCTCTCGACATGAGAAGTCAAAATCGCCATAAATCGACATAACAC
Organism: Ophion ellenae; assembly: GCA_963210295.1. Lineage (NCBI taxonomy): Eukaryota > Metazoa > Arthropoda > Insecta > Hymenoptera > Ichneumonidae > Ophion > Ophion ellenae. Next base: position 18,207,175 of record OY723389.1, read on the forward strand.
AAACCATGCGAATGCTTAGATCTCAGATATCGAACTCTATATCCCATGCGCTTTTTCGCCGAAGCACGGAACAAAGGTCTCCTTTTCTTCATACGCATATTAGTCAGAACCGATGCCCTAGAATAAAGCCACGCACGTGACTAACGAATCTGTAAAGTATTCGTACACTATACGTTGATTCGCGACCAATCACGCTAATCAACTGATATCTTCACGATCAATGGTCCAATCCCTGCAGAACTAGATGACCAAAACCGCACTCTCCCTGAGGTTGCGTCTTCCACTATGGAACCCCTCCTAATTTTCATATCAAGAAAGACTTCCTTCCTGAAGTCAGTCTCCCGTCAACTACCATCGACTCAAGTTCATCTATCAAGTCTCAATCCCAGTCTTCCGACAATCTTCATCAAATTCAGAGCTCAGTCTTCCGTCAACCAACATCGAATCGACTTCTTCTTAATTTAGAAACCAAACGAATATCTCCAATCAACCTTTATACGAACAGTCTTCATTTTACCGTGAATATCAGTCTCAATTCATCGACCTTGCGCGCCGTTCATATTTCCATCTACGCATAGTGCCCGTTGGAGTAAACACGTTGATTATACACAAGACCAGCGTAAAATCCTGCGAGCGCCTTACCAGCAATTGTACCAGCGAGCGCACCAGGCCAAGAGCGAAGGCCGTTGTAACGCGAGCGACAACAAACATCCACGCGAGCGACCGAGCGACCGAGCATCAAACACGACCAATGTAAGCTAACCATACCTTTTCCTTTTCTGTATCATTCATCGTAGGCCTGATCGCTTCAAACCGTCTAGTAATCTTATAATAAACAACATAGTGTCAATCTTACACCAAGTCTATCGAATTATCCCTCAATACCGAAATATCGGGTAAATTCCTTAGTAGTAGAACTAGGGGAGTTCTGGATAAAGTGTTGGCGAGGGGGGTGCGGGGACGGGGGATTCCGGGACGGGGTAAGGGGAGGGGTTCGATCATGTGGTGGGGGAAGTATGTGGCGCGGAGTATGCGGTGAGGGGGAGGGGGTGAGGAGCCTATAGCAAGGGGAGGGAGGTGTCTGCCTGTCGCGGGAAGGTCTAGGGCCCGTTTGGGGAATTGGGGGAGGGGGATTTGCGGCTCGCGGAGAGAGGTGCGGAGAGTGACGTCACGCGGGGAAGAGGATGCCCAAAACCATGGGTCAATGACCAAAAGCACGAGAGGATAACAGTTGTAGGTACGGGCCAAGGGGGCACCGGCAGCCAGGGGACATCATACACGATGCGTCGCTTTTCTAAGGGGCGTTATTGATACAGGTGAACCGTTTCCAGATAATGGAGGAAAATTTCTCTCAAGCATTTGGATATGCATGTGAAAGCCAGCGTCTATGCTACACTCTCGGCAACGTAAGGCAATTGTAATGCTAGTTGTCAAATGAGACTTTACAGATAAACTTTTTATGCAGCTGTAGTACCAAAAGCTAGCTCTTATGAAATTTAATTGCATCCGGTCTTGTATTAATTCCAAAAGATAACATCAGAATGTTTGCATGTGTGAGTGTGCATGCAGTGCACCCGCACAGAACCCAATGTGGCGGGTTGCGGAGGTGTGCGAGGAGTCTAGCGAGTAAGCCGTGTGGGTAGAGGATGCCCGAAACCACGGGGCCCATGGAGGAGTGGATAGCAGTTGTAGGCGCGGGGACACACGGTAGGAGGGACGTTGGTAGCTAGGGAGACATCGTAGACGATGCGTCATTTCTCTGAGTCGGAAAAGGCGGCCTTATTGATACAGGTGAAACGTTTTTCCAGAGAAAGGTGAGAAATTTGCCTTAAACATGCGGACATACATATGAACGCGTATAGGAGACTCGTTTGAAAAATGAATGCATTAGAAGTAGGTATTCCAGCACAAATTTTGGATAAAGGGCCCAGATCTTCCGCGCTCATGCACCCAATCGAATTCATTTTGTTCCCATGCTTCCATACTAGTCTTGTAACCGTGTAATATAAAAACTATGGTGAGGTGGCATACTTCTAAGATAGAGGAGAAAGACAGAAAATAAATTTTCCGAATGAAAACGACTTCCAGCACCCGAAGCCGCACACTTTTAATCGAGCAGTCACTTTGCTCGCATCGTTTCTTGGCGCCTTCGTTTAACGCGTGTGCAAATGGCTGAGAACGTTCCGCAATTAGAATAAAATCTGCGCGATCAAGCTGCACTAATAAATTCGGTGGATGAGTATATAGTGTGGGAGCAACAATGTGATCAATGTGTAGAGTCGTTGGAAACGCAAAGTCGAATTAAGCGACCGCGATTATCGCTTGGAAATCAGCAATCACTGGTAGCACAAATTGCTCGCTTAGAAGGTTTAAAAAATGTTCTACGCAAACGATTTTTACATGTGGGTGCGGGACACAGTGATCACGGTTTGATTTGGCGAGAGATTGATACAGCGTTCGAAAATCGTATCCTGACTGGCTGCGTCATCAATAACGACCATATTGAACCTCGTCAGTTTCTCGAAGACGCATGTGATATAATGCTTTCACATGTGCAAAACATTATCAACAAACACATCAGTGTAAAAGTGAATACAGTTTTCAATGGTGAATTTGAGGCAGGTGACAAACGTGCAAATAAAAGTATCAACACGAAAAACTTTGAACTTTTTACCACATCCAATTTACGGGAGTGGTATACACAACGAGTTGCCGAGCCTACCTTAGCATCCCTCGAAGATTTTCAAAAACGTGATAGCGGATGGACATTGTCGCGGATACTGAATTTAACTTTAAATATCAACAAATACAATCCAATGCGTGTCGGATGTCAAACTGTTTTGTCGCGGGAAATATTCATGAAGAAAGCGGTGGTGAATATAAAGTCGAAGGATAACGCGTGTTTTGCGTGGTCAGTGGTAGCTGCTCTTCATCCAGCAAAAACAAATGTGAACATGATATCTTCGTATCCTCATTACTCAACTGTACTGCAGCTTCAAGACATTGTTTTTCCAATGACTCTAAACCAAATAAAGAAGTTTGAATCGCAAAATAAAGTTTCAATTAATGTATATACATTTGAAAAGAAAAACATCGTTCCGATTCGAGTATGCAGCCAAAAGCTGGATAAACACATCAATTTGCTGTACGTGGAGGATTCATCGGACCACAACGTGGGACACTTTGTATGGATCAAAAATTTATCCAGGCTTGTGAGCAGGCAGCTGGCAAAAAAAAACGGGAAAAAACACATCTGCGATCGGTGAGTAAAAACCCCACTCGAAAATATACCTATGAGTAATTATGTACTTGATAATATAAAAGTGATTTCGCCGTTTTGTTACAGGTGTTTGCACTACTTTTACACGGAGAACAAATTGCGATCACATGAGGTGGATTGTGGAAAATTGAATGATTGCGCCATTCGATTACCTAGTGCAATGGACAAATGGCTGACATTCAAAAACTTTCAACGAAAAGAGCGACTTCCATTCGTGATTTACGCCGATCTCGAGTGCGTTCTGGCAAAGGTTGCCGACAAAAATATATATCAGCATCATGAAGTGTTTAGCACTGCGTACTATGTACATTGTTCGTATGACAATTCATTATCAGGATACCACTCACGTCGCAGTGCTGACTGCGTTTCATGGTTCGTTGAGAACCTTAAAAATTTAGCTCTGCGCATCAACGATATTTTATCGGATAATGTTCCCATGATACCTCTAACACCAGATGAATGGGCAGAATATCGAAGCGTCACTCAGTGTCATATATGCGAGAAACCATTTGTCGAAGACGACATACGTGTTCGCGATCATTGTCATCTGACTGGACGTTATAGAGGCCCCGCTCACTCTAATTGCAATTTGAATTATAAGCAGTCGTTTTTTATTCCTATAGTTTCTCATAATTTGTCTGGTTATGACGCACATTTCATCATCAAGGAGGTAGCCACCGCGTTCGAAGGAAAAACCGATGTGCTTCCCATAACAAAGGAGAAATACATTTCTTTCACAAAAACAGTTCAAGCGGCAGACAAGTCACAACATCAGATTCAATTACGTTTCATCGATTCATACAAATTCCTCAATGCAAGTTTGGATAAACTGGCATCATTTTTGACAACGGACAAACTCAAAATTTTGCGGTCACAATTTCATGACATACCGGCAGATAATTTTATGCTATTAACTCGGAAGGGTGTCTTTCCTTATGAATATATTGATAGCGTAAATAGATTGGATGACTGCCACCTACCACCACGAGATGCATTCTACAGCAATTTGACCGGTGAGACTGTAAGTGAGAACGAATACGGTCATGCTGTGGATGTATGGGATCGATTTTTTATTCAAACGTTAGGTGAATATAGCGACTTATACCTGAAGACCGATGTTTTGTTACTGGCCGACGTTTTTGAGAAATTTCGTAATACCTGCATCGAAAGTTATAGGCTCGACCCCGCGTATTACTACACTCTCCCCGGATACACCTGGGATGCAATGTTGAAGCAAACAAAAATTAACTTCGAATTGCTTACCGACGTTGACATGGTACTATTTGTTGAACGGGGCATACGAGGTGGTCTCAGTCAGTGCTCAAATAGGTACGCGCGTGCCAATAACAAATACATGGAATCGTACGATCCATCGAAGTCTCCATCATACTTGATGTATTTCGATGTAAATAATTTGTATGGATGGGCAATGTGTCAACCATTGCCCTATGCTGATTTCCAATGGATTGATGACTTATCAACATTCGATTTATCATCGATCTTGCCAGATTTACCCAAAGGCTACATTCTTGAGGTTGACTTAGAGTACCCGGAATGTCTACACGATGCCCACACGGATTTGCCGTTTTGTTCAACACATGGTAAACCACCGGGTAAGCAACACGAAAAACTGCTTGCAACCGTGCACAACAAGGAACGGTATGTTATTCATTATGGCAATCTGCAGCAGAGTGTACGCCATGGTCTCAAAATCAACAAAATTCAGAGGATACTTCAATTTTCGCAATCACCCTGGCTACGAACATATATTGAGCTTAATACGCAGTTTCGAACCCAAGCAAAGAATGAATTCGAAAAAAATCTTTATAAATTGATGAATAATGCAGTGTTTGGGAAAACTATGGAAAATGTGCGCAATCATGTAGACGTTAAGCTTTTGACACGATGGGAGGGCAGGTACGGTGCAGAGGCAATGATTGCGAAACCAAATTTTCATAGCCGGAGCGTTTTTTCAGAAAACCTTATTGCTGTCGAATTACGCAAACTGGAGGTGAAATTCAATAAGCCGATATATGTGGGTATGTGCATACTCGACATATCGAAGACATGTTTATATGACTTTCATCATGAGTATATGGTACCGCTGTATAAAGACAAATGTACGGTGTTGTACACCGATACGGACAGCCTCATATACAACATTGAGTGTGAGGATGTGTATGATGATATAAAGCGCAACATTCATCGTTTCGATACTAGCGACTATCCCGCGGATAATGGGTATGGTATACCGCTTGTCAACAAAAAAGTCCCTGGACTAATGAAAGACGAAAATAATGGTCGGATAATGACGGAATTCGTCGGGCTTAGAGCAAAAATGTATGCGGTGCGAGTCGATGTCAAAGACGATACAAAGAAAGTAAAAGGTGTTAAGAGTAACATCGTTGCAAGAACGATCTCGTTCGAGGATTACACGAAATGCTTAAACGAACAGATCGAAATGACTCGCCAACAATCGTGCATTAGATCGAAGTTACATGAAGTGTACACCATGAACGAGACAAAAATTGCTCTAAGCCCGCACGATGACAAACGGTATATCATACCCGGAACCACGAAAACGTTACCGTGGGGGCATTTTAGGATACAGTCGTAGCATGTATTTTGTAATGTTTCATGAATAATCGACTCTATAAATAATTGTGTTGTAAATAATAAATTGGTTTATCAATTTTTTCAACTGAAAAATAAAGAAAAACACCATTATAATTTGCTATGTCACATTTTTCACTACACTTTCCCGACACACGTTTGTGAGAAAGACATGTTTGAAAGAGCCAGCAGGAGCAAGCTTGCTGAGTGGGAAAAGACATGCTACGCTGAAGAGAATGGTCAACCCTTTGGAAGACAAAGGCCTCATCATCTGAAATGAGTAGAGAGAGAGGAGAATCATCAAATATAAAACATTCTTTATTGTTTGCTACAAATCAGATTTGCTTATCCAACTATTGTGGGTACTATCGAAGCCCAACCATTTTACAAACATTCGATTACCACGCTTCTTCAATACTTTTTCAATGAGATAAATATCAGGATGTTGAACTTTCAGTAGCTTCTGATCGTAGAAACCACCTGCAATGGGTTCATCGTCATAGTCCTTGAGATGAAATGTTACAGGTTTCGTGTTTTTCACTCTATATATGGTAAATATTTCCGTTGTCCAGTTCGGTGTGTAACCCTTTTCGAAAACACTCTTGAATTTACTGATTCTTACTTTATCGCCAATTTTGAATTTTGATGTCGATGACTTTTTCAATGGAGTCTTATGACAAACATGTTGTAGTAGCTGTTTCTCATTTTCAGCGTTGACATTTCTCGGTTTCATCTTAATCGTGCGGTGCACGGAATCATTATACTCGGCTACTAATTTATCAACTATATCGATCCACATATAATTACCACGAATACTAAATTGTACCCACATCTTATTTTTTAATGTACGATTGAAACGCTCGCAAATGGAAGCTTTTAAATTGCTATATATTGAATACATGTGGATATTGTACTTTTTCATTAGGGTTTTAAAGTCACGATTATAAAACTCTTTTCCTTGATCCACGTGTAATTTCTGCGGTATGCGTCCCTTTACGAGTATCGACTTCAGTGCGGTTGCTGCATCTTTACCATTCTTACTCCGCATCGGTACGGCCCAGGCGAATTTTGAGAAAGTATCGATGACGGTTAGGAGAAATTTATGTTTGGAGTTATGATGTGCGTACGACGACATATCGACGAGATCAGCTTACCAGGTCTCATCCAAACCACGGATGTCCACATGCCGACGCGGATAGTTTCGGCGAGCAGGTTTGTGCAGCTCCCGCACGAGAGCGTTCTTTTTCTCATTCATTTTCCAGTCTTTTTAGTCGTGCATCCAGTTCAGCAATGATGTGTGAATTGCGAATCACCAAGTCTTGTAGAGTTTTGAGATCTGCATCGAGCGTCCTCGCAATATCTCTCATCGTAGCTTCCAATCCATTCACCAACAACAGGTTACTCTCATTTATTTCTTTACGTATGTTCTTAATGATTGTTCGAGATCTTTTATGTAAAGCACTTAGATTGATAGCATCATCTTGTTCTTCCGGATTGGCGATATTACACAATCGTTTTTGCCCCAAGTCATAATGACCATCTGCGGTAGTTCTAAACCCAATCCCCGGTCTGCCTGGAGGACCTTGCTTATTGAGGACGATATTCTTTTTCAGTTGGCGTCCGAACACATCGACACTCATGTTGATAATGCGTGAAATTTCAAATGTTGGGTTAATAAATAATTTTGGCTTCGCGCAATTCCTCAACAATCGATACAATTTCATTTGAATGTGACGAATTTCCAGCTGCTTGTGATGCTAGAAGTAAGCGAAGACGATCCACTAGCTCATTGGGACTATCCCAATAAATGTAATCCAAATGGGTATTTTTTCTCGCCACCTTATACTTTGGCATACCCTTTCCCATGTGCTTGTGATGATCAACTATATTTGCGATATAAGTATCGAATTTGTGACCAACACTATGTCGTATAGCCTCACCAGGCTTGTAATATTTTTTGTGAGCATTCGTAGAGATAATGATTTTTTCATAGTTTTTCAAGTCATCCGGTGTCAGAGCTTCGACGTTGGGAACTTTTTGAAACAATAGCTCTGCTAATCCAACAGTTTTCGGATAGGTTGAATCTCGCACACGAATATTTTGAGAATCGAAGAATATAGGGGAATCACCAATCATTAATTTGTTGTTCGCGAGGTTCCGTACACCATATGAGACATCTAAGCTTGTCTTTCTATTTGTACGTAATAACAGAAGATATTCACTGATTAAATCATCAACATTTTGGGTTGGTGAGTCATCATCATCGTCATATACCAGCTTAAAAGAGTCTTGTGTTTCACTCTTGAAAGAATCTTGTGTTTCATTCTTGAATTGGGGCTCGACACCATTCATCAAATATTCCACATCATTATCCATTACTTTTTCATCTTTAACTTCCATCTTTACCACCTCGTTGTTTTTGTTTGACACTAATTGTTCCAATGGTCTCACTATAGGTTTAAAGACCTTTTGCATTCTCTGCTCATCGATGTCTCTTCCGATCTTGAGTATTCGATGCTTTTGTCTGATTGCATCGCTCGCCTTGGAGATTTCACGCAATACATCTTTTTCCCTCAACAGCTGTTCGCTCTTCATGTTGTCGCTATCGGTGTGTACATGATACTGTCTTTTCGCAATCAAGGACGGGTCATTTATCAAGCGTCAGGAAATAATCAAAACCTTGCCTATATCGACCCTCGTTAATATTGGTATCCTTATCGATTGTGATGAATGCATACTTGTCGGAATTCCAACATTTCATGCACATGTTTTTAAAGCATGTATAAGACATATCCGTATTAACATGATCATTGTACACGTGCTTGAGATTCGTATCATCCTGCTTGAAAAGCACCACAAAATTCGCATTATCTCTCACGAGATGTTTGGGGATACGAGTGTATGTCTGACCAAGATAGAAACTGTCAACAATCTCATGTCTTCCCATGGAAAAGAAGGCTCTCACATTATCCTGTTTTTCACACGCTATATCATCAAAAATGAATATAGAGTTGGGTTGTGCGTCACTTGGTGCTATAACTTGTTCATGCTCATTGAATGGATAATACTCAACGCCACTCACAGGTTCGAGTAATCGTTCGAGCAACTTATATTTTGGCTGTTTCAGAGACTTGGAGTACAGATAAATATTCTCAAATCTCAAACCATTTGGGTGTATTATGAGAGTGAGCAGTGCATTCGTTTTCCCACAATTCGATGGACCACAAAAAACGGCGCGTATGCTATCCGGCAATATATTTCCATGACGTTTTTGCCTCTTCATTCTTCCATCGTCAACAAATTTATCAAAATTTATTACGGGAAGCTCGCCTCCGAAAGTTTGTTTCTTGGACGCCATCTCACACACGACTAATGGAAAATGAATATAAAAAGGCATTTTATAGGGATTGTCCATCAGTCGAGTATTGTCCTTAGTCATGATCGTTCATGGCAAGAGCGGTAAAGGTTTTGTCAACCAACTAATCAACAAACTCCCTGTTGAACTACATTTGTCTGGGTACCAGTATTGTGGGCCGGGTACAAAGCTGGCTAAGCGCCTTGCACGTGGTGATCAGGGAATTAATCCGTTAGACACGGCTTGCAAACAACACGACATTGCATATTCAAAAAATCCAGATAACCTTGAAGCGAGACATTCAGCAGATAAAGTGTTGGCCGAACAAGCTTGGCACCGCGTTACCGCTAAAGACGCTAGCATCGGCGAGAAAGCAAGTGCTTGGAGTGTGTCAAATATTATGCAGACAAAGAGAAAATTTGGCATGGGGATGAAGGGAGCACGTAAGGGCGGCGTTTGTTTGAAAAAAATTATTCGTGCTGCGAAGAAAACGATGATTCAAAGTAATGATCCGCATACGGTTATTAAATCGGCTCTAAAGGGTGCTCGTGTAGCGGTAAAGACTGAAGGTGGTAAAGTGCGCGCACCGCGGGTTCTACCTATACCTCATAAAATTGGTGGTTTATTGCCGTTTCTGATACCTATATTTGCGGGTCTCAGCGCTGCTGGGGCTTTGTCGGGTGGTGCGGCTGGTATAGCCAAAGCTGTAAATGCTGCTCAAGCGGCAAAACGTGGATTGAATGAAAGTAAACGACATAATCGAACAATGGAAGCGATTGCTTTAGGTAGAGGGTTACATCTGAAACCGTATAAGTAAGGATTGGGTCTTCATATCAAGCCAAAAAACGTAAAGTAACGCTACCACACCGACCGTTGACCGACATCGACCTACTCAAATATGCAAGAGTCGTGAAGGTTCCACATTTCCGTGGCGTGTACATGCGGGATACATTACCAATGAGCGGGCCACTCAAATATGAATCAGCGATTGTGAACTTGGATGAAAATGTTGGCCCTGGCACACACTGGGTTGCCTACAAAAAGACTGGATGGAAAGTCATGTACTTTGATAGTTTCGGCAATCTTCCACCACCATCTGAACTCATGAGATATTTTGGTGTAGGTAGCGTGAACTATAATTATAAGAGATATCAAGAATATGATACGATTGAATGCGGACATCTATGTCTCAAGTTTCTTTGTCAACAATTACGATACAAAGACAAATACATGTTATATATACGTGGAGTATAAGGCTGAGAGTTTAGTTGTCAAAGTACCAGCGTCATGGAAGATAGTTTAACATTGACCATATCTGGATCGTCATCCATACTCGAGGCGCAATACTTTCCCCCTATAGAACTCTCGCCAAACAAAAATTATACTCTCGGTCTCGTGGAACTACTAACATTCAACTCTATTCCCAATATAGACATTAACCACAACAAACTTTACGTGGGAGATGAGGTGTTGACAATACCTACGGGTAGCTATGAAATAGAGGATATTGATACATTTGCGCAAGCCGAGCTGTCACGAAAAAACATCCAAATCAACATCAAACCTAATAATAATACTTTGCGCAGTGAAATCGAGTGTGATCATGGTGTAAATTTTGAGCCTGAAGATTCGATCGGACATCTACTGGGCTTCACAGCACGTAAATTGGACGCGAATAAAATACACGAATCTGATCTTCCAGTAGCCATTCTCAAAGTGAACGCCCTACGGGTTGAGTGCAATATAACCGCTGGTGCCTATATTAACGGACAAAAAGTGCACACTATTCATGAATTTTTCCCATCGGTCCCTCCAGGATATAAAATCATTGAGGTTCCATCACATGTTATTTATCTACCAATCACAAGCCGAACGATAGACACAATACAACTTCGAATAGTGGATCAGGACGGTGACTTGGTGAATTTCCGCGGTGAAGTAATCACAATACGGCTGCATATAAAATCATAATGGGTATACTCTTTAATAGAGTCACTAATAACACTAAACAACCATGGGTAAAAACAATCAGTCGTCGGCCTTCACCCAAAGTGCTCACACCTCAAAACGTGCTACTCTTGAAGAATTTGGGTCTGAAAGTGCGTGGGGACAGCGTGTAAAACATTATCCATTTTATGCTTTGTGCATCTGCTGCGTGCAATGGAAGAAGAAATCGTAAACATTCAGGAGCCCGTAGTCTTCGACGAATCCATAATACATTGTGAAATTCACTCTCATCAACCATATGCATCTTCGACCTTTAATAACAGCGATGAAATACGTATTGCCATTCAAAATCAAGATCTATCCATCCTGCCAAGCAAAAGTTCCTTGCACATCTGTGGAAAATTATCTAAGCGTGATGGGATGCCAACCTCTGCCACAAGTCTCGTCAACAATGCCATCTGGCATTTGTTTGAAGAAGTGCGATATGAGTTGAATGCCATAGAAATCGATCGTAATAAGAATGTCGGTATTACGAGTGTAATTAAAGGATATTCGTCTCTTAGTCCAGCTAAGAGCTCTATGCTCGAGAACACGGGATGGCTCGATGTTGAAGAGACGAAGCAGATTGTTGATGTATCGGGAAATTTTGATGTGTGTATACCACTGAGCATGCTGCTTGGATTTGCCGAAGATTATCGGAAAATTGTGGTAAATGCCAAGCATGAGCTAATTCTTACGAGATCGAAGACTGATGATAATGCCATCATGCAAACAGCTCCCGAAGACTACAAACTCATATTGCATAAAATCGAATGGCTTGTACCGTATGTAACAGTCTCAGATCAACGAAAAATTCAGCTATTGAAATTTCTCGCCAAAGATGCGCCAATTTCCATGAGTTTTCGAACGTGGGAATTGTATGAATATCCACTACTCCCCGTCACCTCTAAGCATGTGTGGTCTGTCAAGACTTCCAATCAGTTGGAGAAACCACGATATGTCATTCTCGCGCTGCAGACGGGGCGAAAAAATATGAAAGAGAGGAATGCGAGCCACTTTGATCATTGCAACATCAGCGATGTCAAGCTATACCTAAACTCCCAATGCTATCCATATGGAAATCTAAACCTAAATATCAATCAAAATCAGTATGCTTTACTCTACGAGATGTATACAAACTTTCAATTCACCTATCACAACAAAGAAGCTGAACCATGGCTAAATAAGACGGAATTCTTAGAAAAAGCCCCCCTCGCCATCATTGACTGCTCAAAGCAAAATGATTCTCTTAAGGCCGGCCCCGTGGATGTGCGTCTCGAATTTGAATTGAAAACGAATATTCCGCCGAAAACTGCTGCATTCTGTTTAATCCTCCATGATCGTATTGTCGAATACAATCCGATTAGTGGTGCGGTTAAAAAATTGGTATAAATCTTGTCAACTGTCTGCGGACTCTTCAGTCAATATGGAGCTCGTCGTCGATGTGCAGGGGTTCAAGAGACCCATCAACGATTTTGTCTTGAAGGAGATTTCCATCGTCAGACTCCACGACAAGAAGGCTGAACCGCTGACGTTTTTCTTCAACCCACCATCTGCATGGGACTCGTTACCAGACAAATACAAAAAGAAAAATAAATGGTTGGAACGCAATTTTCATGGATTACGATGGGATCACGGTGATATACCATACGAGGCAGCTAGAACGATAATTCGAACCATCTTGCAAGGAGCTCCTACCATCTACGTGAAGGGATTCGAAAAATGCTCATGGATTTCAAGATTCACGGATCCTGCAACCAAAATTGTTGACTTGAAGACCCTGGACTGTCCCTCGCTGCAGAAATTGTCAAACATCTCCGACTTTGAATGTCCCCATCATTTCTTCAATATGAAATACAATTGCGTCAATGCGAATGTAAAATCGCTGAAAATCTGGCTGAGTGTATATGAAGCGCTGCGAAAGCGGAGGATTTAAAAAAACATTTTTAAATAAAAAACATTTTGATATATATCTTTTTCGATTGTATTTATTCTTACATCCAACAGCAACATGGAACATTTTTATATTCAATGAAAGCTATCCTTCATACATTGTTGTGAGCATGTTGAAAACTCAACGATATTAGCGACCGATGATCCCATTGAACTCATCATTTCCCACCAGCAGAATGGTGTGCTCACTGTTTATTGAACGCGATGCTGCTGTATTGTCCGCCATAATAGTTCATGTATAGTTCGTCATTGCGAGCCATTTCTAATATATTCTCGAACATCTTTGGACCGTGACTGAAGGCCTTCATGAGCCGTGCTGGTAAGAAGACGGCGAACTCGTCCGTGATCTACGTAACGCTTTGCTAATTTGCTATGGGCAGCCCTCATGTCGGAGATTGGATAACACGATGGAACCTTGAGACAGCTTCTTGGTTGGGAAGAATTCCGCCGTTTTGCTGACAATGAGAAATCCATTTTTCATCGACGAAACAACTTCAAATGTTTCGAGGAACGTTTATTTTTTCTCACGAATAGTATTGTCTCCCTCACAACACTTTTCACAATTCCGTTGCGGTGGTGGGGGGCCATCAATATGATCCAACATCTCAGATGTATTGTAATGCTTCATGCATGGAAGATATGATAATATTTCACTGTCGTTTCGATGATGTTCCGGCAAACGATCCCACAGCATACCAATGTGTCGACTCCAATATTTTATGAGCAAGGTCTTTGGAACGTGTTCGAGCTCATTCTTCGTCAAGTCCCACGGGTTCTTGGCTGGGTGCACTGCATACATACTCGCACATGCAAACATCTCGACGTTATCTTTCGGAATGAATACAAGACTGAATGCAATGTAATTTTATAAGGGCCTCCATTACTATAACTGCATAAAAAGTTTATCGGTAAAGTCCCATTTGACAACTAGCATTACAATTGCCTTACGTTGCCGAGAGTGTAGCATAGACGCTGGCTTTCACATGCATATCCAAATGCTTGAGAGAAATTTTCCTCCATTATCTGGAAACGGTTCACCTGTATCAATAACGCCCCTTAGAAAAGCGACGCATCGTGTATGATGTCCCCTGGCTGCCGGTGCCCCCTTGGCCCGTACCTACAACTGTTATCCTCTCGTGCTTTTGGTCATTGACCCATGGTTTTGGGCATCCTCTTCCCCGCGTGACGTCACTCTCCGCACCTCTCTCCGCGAGCCGCAAATCCCCCTCCCCCAATTCCCCAAACGGGCCCTAGACCTTCGCGCGACAGGCAGACACCTCCCTCCCCTTGCTATAGGCTCCTCACCCCCTCCCCGTCGCCGCATACTCCGCGCCACATACTTCCCCCACCACATGATCGAACCCCTCCCCTTACCCCGTCCCGGAATCCCCCGCCCCGCACCCCCCTCGCCCACACTTTATCCAGAACTCCCCTAGTTCTACTACTTTCCTTAATTGTACTCTTTCGCACGCACTACCCCTTTTTCCCTAATCCCGTGCTATTGCGCTAGGTGTAGGCAACAAAGAGGGAAACGAAAATATTATGCTCTCATCCCTCCCGGATGTGACAGCCGGCAGCTAGTGAAATGTTTTCCGCGAGTTTTGGCAGTGGGCACTGTTCAGTTTAAACGGTTCATCCAAAATCTGAAAACCAAACGAGTTATTGGAGTTAACAATAAATACAAGTCATTGGCGATCGTCGATTTTTTTAATCATTTTTTTAAACAACGTGGCGACGAACTTAAACTCGAATATACAAAATTTATTTAAAAAGTCGTCATTTTTACGTAACTATTGAAAAATAAAGATCGTTGACGATCTTAATTTTGTTCAACCTTTAAATGTTTCTCATCGCGTCTCCTGTAAATTTGGATACAATCCATCAGGTGGTTTTCGGGATATCATGTGCGACGACTTTGAAAACAGTTTTTTTTCGAGAAAAAGGCGTTTAAAGTTTGAAGTATGGTGCTGTTATCGCTCACCCGACGAATTGTTAGGAATTGTAGCTCATTCATTCTTAGGAATATCTAAATAGAAATTTCAGGGAATATAGCTAAAAGGTGTTACTATCGAATAAAAATATTTTTGTAAAATGTAATTTTTTGACCAACCTAGGTAGATAGGATAAACATATTAAAAGTGATTTAGACTTTTTCTCGTTCTGCATTTAAACTAAAAATGTACAGGATTCTTGACAGATTTGCGGATTGTAAAACGATTGCGGCTGGCTGATCATGATTAAATTATAGTTTGAAAATCCAGTAAATCAGGGTTTAGTTCGGTGATAGCTTCTTGTGATTTACGCCCGACAACATGACTTTGTGGTTGAAGATAATGACAAATCATCTGTGTTTGCAACAATAGTCAAGAGATCTCCAGTATATCAAATATATGGGTTTGGCATGGAATACCTTGTATATGTACCGTACGGAATTTTTAGCGACTTCCTTTGATGGTTAAATAGAAAAACGATTGTTTTCTGTTGCGAGGCTTAACGGAAGAGTTGAACATTTGTGCACTGTTGTAAGTACTTCTCGAAAAGAGCTCATTTCATCTGTGAATGGCAGGTAGAGAAATGAGGTCGACAGCAACGACAAGTTTTCTATGAAAAACGTCGCTCCTTGCAGCAACATCCCTAAAGAAATGAGGCAAACAAGCATGTTTTGGTAAGAGAATTGTTCTCTTCCTCCCTCTGTTCCTCGCCCTCCCTCTCTTCGTCCCTCCTCTTCCTCTTTCGTCCTTACGCCTCCTCCCTCTCTGTCTTCCTGTGTACGTGTCTGTGATATAAGCGAATATTCACGCTGGAAAATCGTATTTTTCGAATGCTCGAAGAATTTATTAAGAGTGTGGTCAAGACTGCGAATTTTCTATCGCTCGCCGGTGCCGAACCTGACACAGAAATCTTAATATTTCTTGTCTCCTGCATTGGGCGAATATTTCACACCAACAATCGTACCACATATGTGTTTTTTTGTGTACATGTATGTAAATACACAAAATATAATATATGCATTTATTATATTTATGTACTATATATAATTTATATACTAACCGACAGAGGTAGGCGCGCGATCGGGGTGCGGGCTCGGCGGTCACTGAAGTTAAGCAGCATTGGAGACTGTCAATACTTGGAGCGGTGACCGCTTGCCCGTGCACTGGTTTGCGCGTCCACCTCTGAGCGGAAGGCAGTTTGCCTGAGTTTCTGATGGTAAAACAACTGAAACTCAGCCAAATATAGCCGCCTGTATCGGCCCAGGTTTTCCGCAGTTTCCCTGGGCCCTCGTGCAAATGCAATCCAGTGGTGCATTAGGAAAGAATGGCTGCGGTCAACACTCTGGGGGGGGGGGGGGCTCTGAAAGGATTGTGAATGTCGGAAGGAATGGAAGGAATAAAAGAAGGGGATGGTAAAAGGGGATGGACCTCTGAGCAATACATAAAATTTTTTTTTTTTAAAGATATACATTATTTATATACTATATCTCAACACATAAAATATAATATATGCAATGTCAAAAACAATGACAATCGTACGAGTTGCAATATGCCCTACTCCGTTGCAATCTTCGAAAAATATATAGAGATAAGTAAGGTGAAGGCCGCAAGGTGGGGATCGATTGGGAATGTGAAGTGGAAGATGGTGGGGAATGTAATAAGGGGAAGTACCCTGTATATGGAAGCTACAAAAATATTACAGTGGCGCTCAATGAAAAAATATATATAGAGATAAGTACAGTGAAAACATGAAAACATCAACAATGCGACATTAATGAGACCGCTGAGAACTGTGAGTTGTATAAATATTCATATATTTCAACAAATTCCATAGGACAAAAGGTCAACAGGATGCTAATTCTCATTTTCCCAGTGCTTACCAGTCACCAATTATAGTTACCATGGTTATTTCAACGACTGGTTTTTATCTCGAATCGAAACGTTTATTCTACTCCTTTTTTGCCATAAGACGGAAAAAAAAGAAAATGTACCAATTTCATTGTGAGAACTTCGTTTAATTAATCTGGTATTGATAATAATGAATTCGGAGTTTATGCGGAGCCCAAACGGCCCCTCGTTAATTACAGATTTGCAAAGACGGCAGAGCAAAAAAGATCCGACGCGTTATTGTCGGGGCTCTTTACTTTCGAGTGGCAAGTCGAATACATTTTGTAGAGTGGACCTATTTAGGCCTGAGGTTTGGAATATTTAGGTGAGCGATGAAAAGAGTGCCCAAAAAGATGCTTCAATTAACAGTAAAGAGAAGCCGCACCGGTACGACGGTAACGATGATATTCGTTAGCAAGGAGTTGGAAGCTTTTACTCACTTAGTATGAACGTTCCGTTCAAGTACTCCTCTCGCTTCGCATTCTGCATCATTTACGCTGGTCGTTCACAGCTCTCCGGTCCAATGAATTTGCTCTCTATCATCTCTCTCTCTCTCTCTCTCTCTCTCTCTCTCTCTCTATCTCTATGTCTATCTCTATCTCTATCTCTGTCTCGGTCTCTGTCTCTGTCTCTGTCTCTGTCTCTGTCTCTGTCTCTGTCTCTGTCTCTGTCTCTGTCTCTCTCTCTCTCTCTGTCTCTGTCTCTGTCTCTGTCTCTGTCTCTCTCTGTCTCTCTGTCTCTCTGTCTCTCTGTCTCTCTGTCTCTCTGTCTCTCTCTGTCTCTCTCTGTCTCTCTCTGTCTCTCTCTCTCTCTGTCTCTCTCTGTCTCTCTGTCTCTCTGTCTCTCTGTCTCTCTGTCTCTCTGTCTCTCTGTCTCTCTGTCTCTCTGTCTCTCTGTCTCTCTGTCTCTCTGTCTCTCTGTCTCTCTGTCTCTCTGTCTCTCTGTCTCTCTGTCTCTCTGTCTCTCTGTCTCTCTGTCTCTCTGTCTCTCTGTCTCTCTGTCTCTCTGTCTCTCTGTCTCTCTGTCTCTCTGTCTCTCTGTCTCTCTGTCTCTCTGTCTCTCTGTCTCTCTGTCTCTCTGTCTCTCTGTCTCTCTGTCTCTCTGTCTCTCTGTCTCTCTGTCTCTCTGTCTCTCTGTCTCTCTGTCTCTCTGTCTCTCTGTCTCTCTGTCTCTCTGTCTCTCTGTCTCTCTGTCTCTCTGTCTCTCTGTCTCTGTCTCTGTCTCTGTCTCTGTCTCTGTCTCTCTCTCTCTCTCTCTCTCTCTCTCTCTTCTCTCTCTCTCTCTCTCTCCCTCTCCCTCTCTCTCTTCTCTCTCTCTCTCTCTCTCTCTCTCTCTCTCTCTCTCTCTCTCCTCTCTCTCTCTCTCTCTCTCTCTCTCTCTCTCTCTCAGTTCAGTTCCTGCGGTGAGTCTTGACACACGCTATTAATTTCGCTCCGTCTCTTTTCTTCTGTAATTCTGCGTACCTGTGCCTGCGGGCGTTTCTTTTCAGACTCAAAGCGCGCCACTATTCGCTTTCCACCGATGTAGCTGAGTCTCTCATCTTTGAGCTGTTCTACGTCCGCTGGAATGCGAAATCGATAAGAATTTTATCAGATTATCATCGGCTCCATTATCAGTCCGGCGTCCTCTTCATCTACCTCGCTCGTCCTCGGTTCCGCTCGGGCAGCTTCGGCTGTAGTCGGTCATCGGTACGCGCTACTACATGCGTGGGTCGCTCTATTTCTGGCTCCCACACACGTACGACTTCAAGCCTCTCTCCCCCTCGGACCACGACGCTCGCACTCGGGCTATTGTTACGCTGCTCGACACCGTCCCGCCTATGACCACATCGTTGACACCTACACAATTATCATCGCTGTGCCTATGTGACGTTTGGGTATATTCGGCATTGCTCGTGTCGACTGGCTACTGGTCCCTGTCTGCACACTAACCTGAGGCGATCTTCTCTGTGTGTCCATCGTAGTCGGTTCACACTCACACTCATATTGCCTATCTCTGCGGATTCTCCAGTCGGTAATGTAACGACCGACCTATGCCTCCGATCTGTACTAAGTGCAATAAGGCTATTGCTCGTGACTCATTTTCTTGTGGTCTGTGCCGACGTATATTCCACCCCGGGTGTGCGCGTAGCTTTTATAAAAACTCTAACATCGACCCGTGCTGTAAGACTTTTCTGAAAACCATGTTTGACGGATCACACTCACCCGCTACTATTGCCCCTTCTAACACTCCGTCTGACATAAATTTGCAGTCGGTGATGGCTATCCTTAAAACAAATGAAGCTAATATTGCTGCCCTCACTACTTTTGCTAATGAGCAGAGGGAAACGGCTAATCGTACTAATGAAGTTATAAATAAAATGTCCGAAACACTTAGCTTGCTACCTAAATTAGTTGAGACGGTTTCGAGCCATACATTTCAGATTGAGCAACTCCGTACAGATAATGCGAATTTGCGTCGGGAAGTTGCTGAGCTAGATAAAAAAATCGTGTTGCTTAGCTCATCCCCAATCCCCATTTCGAACGAAATTGTAATCGCGGGTTTACCCCACGGAGAAACCGATCAACCTAAAGCGCTTGTCGAACGGATACTAACCGCTCTCGGGGTAGCTGACCTCTTAAGTCACGTGATAACAGTGCGAGTTTTGCAACGCAAACCTACAACCGCAGAGACTTCCTCCTCTGCTGATGCCCAGCAAGCTCCGCGGTCGTTTTCCCTAATCGTCGCTTTAACCTCGGCGGTCGTGCGCGATGCGATTATTAATGCGAAGCGTGCCAAACGGGCTCTGCCCATCCATGAAGTATTCGGTGGATCTGCGCGCGGGAATATTTTTGTCAATGAATTGTTGCCATCAGCGCTATATAACTTGCTCCGATCAACTAGGACTCGCGCGCGTCTTGCAGGCTACCAGCATGTTTGGTTCAAATTCGGCCGAATTTTTGCTCGCAAGGCTGAGGGTCAACCTTCTATTTCCATAACTAATATGGAAGATCTCAATAAGCTGGTTTGACCCTTCTCATACTCGGTCTTCCAACGGCACGCGGAGTCCACGTGTTTCATGTCCTTCGAAATTGCATGGCTTCACCTCTCTTTCTGCTGCCCATTTTAACGCGAACTCATTACTCGCTCATATCGATGCCATCCGTTCAACTTTTGAGTCGCACCCGGTCCATATAATTTCTGTCTCTGAAACATGGCTCAACCCTCGTATTACGGACGAATTAATAGCTATGGGTGATTATTATATTATACGGAATGATCGTATTGGGCGCATGGGAGGTGGTGTAGCGTGCTATATTCACACCTCAATTAAGGCTAAAGTTCTGGACTCCTCTCCCTCACCATTTTCGAACTCACCAGAATTTATCATCCTCGACCTCACATTATCAAATGGGCAGTCACTTCTCTTCGCATCGATCTACCGCAGACCTAAAGGGCTACTGTTCGCCGAATTCATAGATGCTTTTTGTCGCCATAGTCACGCTTACTACAACATTATCATCACTGGGGATTTAAATTGTAATCTCCTCTCTCAGAACCATGAGTCACGAGCACTTAAAGATTTATTATTCTCACAATCACTCTTTCTCGTTCCCTCTGAACCCACTTTTCATACGGCTTATTGTGACTCATGGTTAGACGTGATGATACTAGACTCGGAGACTAAACTTGACTCTTTTTCGCAAACTAGTGTTCCTTTTATTGCGGGTCACGATTTACTTAAACTTGTGTACCGCGTTGAAAGTCCCGCTTTATCTTCCAGACTAATCTACAGGCGATCCTTACGTGATTTCGATGAACATAAGTTCGCAGCTGAACTTGACTCCAAGCTGAGTATTCTTTTGTCTTCAAGTGAGTTGCCTGCCACCACCGGCTCAATAGATGATTATGTGGGGTCGATCCTATCGGTGGTCTCTGAAACTTTCAACTCTCTTGCGCCCTTGCGACCTTTCCATACTCATCGACGACATGTGCCTTGGATGACCGAAGAATTGAGAGCCCAAATTCGTGAGCGCGACCTCTTATACCAGCGCTCTAAGCGTCAACGAAGTGTGATTAATACCCTAGCTTATCGTGCGTGTAGAGACCGAGTCACAACGGCACTTCGCTCAAATCGTCAACGTTTTTATTTGGATAAATTGAGCTCCATAGCTGAACCGGCATGCCTGTGGAGGGAGCTCGCGAACCTAGGATTAGTTAAGCCAAAGCATGCTACACCTTTTAATTTCTTTACTCCTGATCAACTTAACAATTATTATATGTCCGTTTCAGCCGATCGTGATCCAGTGTCCTGGGATGATTTTCATGAGGGTATGCGTGACGTATATGCTCCTCCCCAGCGTGTTCCCTTCGAATTGTCGACGATCTCTCCGGCGGCTGTCCTGAAGGCTCTGTCAGAAAATCCCAGTTCCTCCCTAGGCGTTAACGCTGACGGAATCGTTCCATTTGCCATTTGCAAATCTATAGTTACTTTCGCTGGATATCTTGCGTCCATTTTCAATACATCGATCACCCATTCACATTTCCCGACAATTTGGAAGCGAGCCTTCATAAGGCCACTCTCAAAAATAAGAACCCCGCTCTCACCCTCTGACACGAGACCGATCGCCAACCTTCCGTACCTCTCTAAGGTGTTCGAGCGCATAATTTACTCTCAAATTTCTGGATTCCTCGGCGAATATAACGTTATCCATGATCGACAGTCGGGTTTCCGGGAAGCTTTTAGCACCCAGTCAGCATTGCTTCGTATAGCGGAAGATGTTCGCCGTGGTATCGATCAAAAGATGCTCACGATCCTACTCCTATTTGACTTCAGTAAAGCATTCGACACTGTCTGCCACCTAAAATTACTTCAAAAACTAAAGTCTATAGGATTTGGAGCTAAGTCATTGGAGTGGATCTACTCTTATCTGACGGGTAGAAGTCAGGCGGTGGTTGACGGCAGGGGACTGAGTTCTGAGTGGCTCCCCACTACCATGGGGGTCCCTCAGGGTTCGGTCCTCGGCCCTCTGTTATTCTCCTTGTATATCAATGATATTGGCGTCGGTTTGCGTTACTCCAGCCTTATGGTCTTTGCTGATGACACGCAGATTTATCTGCATTGTCATCCCTCTGAACTGCGTGAAGCCATATCAAAAATTACATATGACGCTAATGTAATAGCCGAATTTGCCGTCAATAGCCGTCTCTCTCTTAACGCCACAAAGTCAAAGGCCATCATACTTGGTAGCTCCGCCTATATCCGCACTCTCGATCTTTCATTGTACCCTCAGATCACGGCCGGCCTATCTTCGATACCCTATGTTGATGTTGTATGCAATCTTGGGGTGCATTTTTCCAGCGACTTAAATTGGCAAAAGCATGTTGCTCTGATATCTCAGAGAGTAAATTTTGCGCTCTATCGCCTCAAATATCACAGACGCTCACTCAATGCAGAACTAAAAGCTAAATTGGTAATGGCCTTAATTTTCCCGTTCCTAGATTATTGTTGCCTTTTATTACTTGATCTACCGAACTACCTGAACCTCAAACTTCAGCGACTCGTTAATCATTGTGTTCGGTTTGTCTTTGACTTGAGGCGTGACGAACATGTTACTGCTTACCGGCATCGATTACGTTGGCTCTCGGTGTCGAATAGACGTCTCTACTTCCTGGGTTGTCTCACGTACCGCATACTGCACCTAAAATCTCCGTCCTATCTTCGCGAGCTTCTTCCCCTCGCTGACCGCTCTATTCGTGCTTCTAACCGCTTACCACCCCTAACGTTCGCGATTCCGCTTCATAGGACGTCCGCCTTGCACGGCTCATTTAGTCTGTCTGCGGCCTACTTCTGGCACTCCTTACCGCTAATCATAACGCGTGCGTCATCTCTACCTCAATTTAAAGTGCTACTACACGAGTACCTATTAGCTTCTGAAATGCATGGCGAATTAGCGGCGTATCACTAAGCGTGCGGAAATTTCCTGTTGTAATTCTATTCTAATATTCTTATTTTCCCTATTATATTGCATTATATTATATTACTCAAAGTTATAATTGGAACTGTTAACTTAGTGCTAGCAATGAACAGTCAATAAGACTCACCATTTATTAATAATTTGTAACAAATTGCCCTATAGCTTGCTTGGGCATAATAATAATAAATATATCAAATCAAAATCTCTCTCTCTCTCTCTCTCTCTCTCTCTCTCTCCCTCTCTCTCTCTCTCTCTCTCTCTCTCTCTACATGCGTCACCCTTAAAAATAGCGCATTTCAACGCGAACTCCTTGCTCGCTCACATAGACTTAGTTAGAGCTCATCTCTTAGATAATTTTTATCATATTATTTCTGTCTCAGAAACCTGGCTTCACTCGGCTGTGTCCAACGACCTTGTTAACTTACACGAGTACTTACTCATTCGTAATGATAGGGAGGGTAAGCGGGGCGGAGGAGTGGCTTGTTATATTCATAATTCTCTTAAAGTTCGTATTCTTGCTACCTCGCCAAGCCAGTTTTCCAACGCTCCGGAGTTTATTCTATTAGATGTGCGAGGCACAATGAACAAGCCTCTTCTATTCTCCACTATATACCGAAGACCCAAAGGGCTTCTTTTCCGAGATTTTATCGAATGTTTTTCTCGTTTCGCATTTTCTTATGAGAACATCGTTCTCACTGGGGATCTTAACTGTAACCTGCAAAGTCATAACTTTGAAGCCGGGTTCCTTCGGGATTTTGTGCTCGCGCAATCACTACATATCGTAGAATCGGAACCTACATATCATACGGCCTCTGTCGATTCGTGGCTGGATGTGTTCATAACGGATAATGCCAATAAAATTCTTGACTTCAAAAAATCTGTAGCCCCGTTCATCGCTGGTCACGACTTGATAGCTATAACATACGACTATAACAGTCAAATTGTAACACGTCGCACCATCACCAGGCGTAATTTTAAAAATTTTGATGCAGTTTCTTATGCAGAGACCTTATCAGACTTCTTGGGTGCTGATAATTCTACCTTAGGCTCTGATATGAATTGCGACGCAGTTGATGGTGCCACGCGCGATGCGACCTGTGCGATCCTTGCGTCTATCGACAAACATGCTCCGTTATCTACATTTATAGTCCGCAGACCTCGAGCGCCGTGGCTTTCGGAGAGTCTATTTACCAGAATTAGGACTAGAAATGTTCTTTTTAAGCAAGCTAAGCGTTCTGGTAATATTCTCAGCTTTGCTGTTTATAGGCAGTTTAGGGACAAGCTCACAGTCGATCTACGTAAAGCCAAGGATGACTACCTCCGTAACAGACTAGCGAGCATTACCGATAGAAGCCGGTTGTGGAAAGAACTGGTTGCATTGGGATTGGTCAGACCTAGCCAGGGCTTCACCTTCCAATTATTTTTCACTCGACGAACTCAACACTTATTTTGCAAGCATTGTTAGTGCGTCTGCACGATGTGATAAGACCGTATTCACCGAGAGTATTATGGAGTTACCGCTGGGTCAACCTGAGTTTGATTTCTCTCCCGTTACCGCCGAAATGATAGCTTCTCTGATTGCGTCTACCACCTCTCTGTCTCATAGTTCTGGACCAGATGGTATCTCACGATTTGCCATCTACAATGCTCTACCTAGGTTATCACAAACATTTGCGGAGCTATTTAATAGATCGCTGGAGTTAGCGCATTTTCCCGCTGATTGGAAGAGAGCCTACATCCGTCCCCTTTTAAAATCTAACCCGCCATCTTCACCTTCTGATTGTCGGCCCATCGCCAACTTGTGTGAGCCCTCTAAGATTTTTGAAAGAGTGGTGCATAAGCAAATCGTTAAAATTTCTGGCCATCAACAATATCCTCGGACTCTCGTCAATCTGGCTACAGAGAACTCTATAGTACACAAACTGCTCTGCTGAGGATTTGCCATGACGTGAGGCTTGCAGTAGATGATCGTAAAATCACGATTCTAGTGCTGTTCGATTTCAGCAAGGCGTTTGATACTGTCCCTCACTTAAATCTCTTAACTAAACTTCGGAATTATGGTTTTTCAACCAGAGCACTTCACTGGATTTTTTCATACCTCACTGGCAGATCGCAAGCAGTAGTCGACAGTTCTGGCAGGTGCTCTAAGTGGCTTGATACCACAACCGGTGTTCCTCAGGGATCCGTTCTCGGACCTCTATTGTTCTCGCTATTCATCAATGATATTGGTACGGTTTTATCTTTTGCTCAATACATGATTTTTGCTGATGACTTACAAATTTACCTTAGCTGTTATCCATCTGAAATTGAGGACGCCATTGCAATGTTATCACGGGACGTTCATGAAATAGCAAAGTATGCCCTGAATAATGGCCTTACTCTCAACCTAACCAAATCCAAAGTCATCTTACTTGGTAGTGGTGCCTACATTAATCAAATTAATATCGATGACCTACCAACGATTAAGATTCATAGTACGATTCTTCCTTATGTTAGCAAGATACGCAACCTTGGTTTGACTATGTCCTCTAATCTGTCTTGGCATGAACAGATCATAAGTATTTCTAGTAAAGTCAATTTCGTACTCTTTAAACTGAGGTATCATGGGAGAGCCCTGTCGAAGGAACTGAAGACAACACTTGTTGTTTCCCTCATTTTTCCGATACTAGACTATGGTTGTCTAGTATATAACGATTTGACTAACGAACAAAACGTGAAGCTTCAAAAGCTTATTAACTGCTGCATCCGGTTCTTTTTTAATTACGTCGTGATGTTCACATCACCCCGTATCGTAGAGAGCTGGGCTGGCTCTCAGTTAGAGCTAGGCGTCTCTACTTCATGGGTATCTCGGTCTACAATATCACTCATGGCAATGCACCATCATATCTGACAGAGCTGTTCCGACCACCCCGTCTCTCGGCAC
>OY723389.1:18233319-18463319 GCA_963210295.1 Ophion ellenae
AAATGTTATGGAAAAGCTTGCTATCTGGAACGACACGCTGGAAAAAAATTGAAACGAATTAGCCTGTGAGAAATGATGCAATGTATAATAAGTCAACTGTTACCGGGACTCAGCTATTAATGTAAGCATTTCGGTATGTAGGTTACTGAGGAACATAAGGGCGTAGCTGTCATAATCTCACTTATGGTATCTTACTTCTTGCCCGCAAGTATATAGGAGACATTCCACGCTATTTTACCTAGCCCCTGACCATTTTTGGTTTTCCTGATTTTTTTTAGTAAAATTATACCTATAATACCTATAATATATATACCTATAATATATAATATATATATACCTATAATATATACCTATAATATAATTTTAAGTTATAATTTTCCAAAAAATGTCGATTTCAGAAGTTTTGGAAAATATATTTAATAATACAATTGAAAAAAGATTTTTAATACAGAATAATTTTTTTTTCGATAAATACAGCCCAAATAAAAAATAAACCTTTTCAGGCCTGCCGAAGTCGAATTGGAAACCACAAAATCATCTTTAGCATTACTGGAGATTAAAACGATAAAAATATTCTC
Source organism: Ophion ellenae (assembly GCA_963210295.1). Taxonomy (NCBI): domain Eukaryota; kingdom Metazoa; phylum Arthropoda; class Insecta; order Hymenoptera; family Ichneumonidae; genus Ophion; species Ophion ellenae. The sequence continues at coordinate 18,233,898 of OY723389.1, forward strand.
AAAAAAGATTATTAATTCGTAAAAAAATACAAGGAAAAATGGGCCCACCATGAGACTAGTCTTAAAAATCATAGAATGGGTCACTCTATTGTAGAGAATTTTTTGAAAAAAGACAATCATCTTTAAAAAAAATTAATTTTCACTTTAGAATAAAAAAAAATGTTGACATTGATCATTGATAATTTTTTTCATATTTTTTAACAAAAGTGTGCTTCCAAATGAAAATAAATTATATGGAGACATTTGTCGATATCTCAATTAGTTCAGGAGTTATCAGCGTTTAAACGTTTCCAAACCTTCCGCAATCGACATTTTTTGAAAATTATAACTCTTAACAGAGACGAGATTAAAATCTAAAAATTGGTGTGGATATCCCTTTCGTGGGGTACCATTTTACAAGAAAAAAATGAGGAAAACTAAAAATGGTGTAGGTCACGGGTTCGGTGAAATAGCGTGGAATCCCCCATAGACGCCACACTTATTGTTCGGGTGCGTAGTGTATAGAGAGTTTAATAGGATGCTCAACGTATGAACGAATTAGTCACCATAGACGACGTTCAGTGCTACCATGGAGGACTCGCATCTCATCTTGTGCACGGCCATCTCCTAGATTTCATCACCAGCTATTTCTCCAGGTTCATAGTGTCGAACTACTTCCGTCATTGTCAAGAAAGCTATTTTAGCCCGTGTTACACAATTTCGTATGAACATTTTCACTTCGGGACAACCACCACAGCAATTTAGAATTACGGTGCCCTACTTTATAAATAAACGTTGCAACAGTTTACATTGCGCGCCTGATAAGGAGGCAAGGTCTTTGTATGAATTATCAAAGAAATTATTATTACAGGAGCTTACCAGTCTCGAGCACTACAAAAAGGTAAATCTCGACTTTTTTTGTGGATACCCACTTAATAAACAAAATATCGATTGGTGGTCTTCATTCGACATATCTTCAAGTATCTTTAAACATGTTGGTACAAGCTAATTTAACAAAATAGTAGCGCTGAAGCTGGATGGAGCAAGTCACCTTTGGCTGATACTGTCCTGTACCCCCTTAAGTTTGCTATCCGAAAAAAATGCAAGTGTTACATCCGTATTTTATTTTCTATTTTTTTCCATTGTATACATGTTATACCAATCTATTCTCTTCACTTCGGAGTTACCTCGTTCGAACTTTACATTTCGAAACCATAAAATTCTTTCGAGTATACGAAATCATCATTGCGAAACCAAAATCCGCTCTGGCAGTTTCAACTTTGATTTGCTTCACAATGCTGAGTCTAACAACTTGCAATGCGAATGACACTCAACAAGGGCACAGAACAAGCCTCGGCTGTTCAATTCTGCACCCATTTCGAAATTTGTTGCTCAGCGACAATTAAAACTGCTAATTTGTACCAAAATCAAGAAGCAACCCACCATCGAGTCGCAACCAAATTAGTCAGTCCCTCGCGAATCTTAGGACTGAGCGGAGCTCTACAGAGGCCTAGGCACTCTGTACCCCGAGTCTCTTTCCGTGCCCTTCGAAATTAGTTCCGAGTACGCGTCTTCGATTCTTCGCGATCAAGCATCACTGCCCGAGGGTTAAGTGAAGCACCGAGGTGCAGCGTCTCATTACACTTCGCAGGCTGATGAGAACTCATTAGTAGTGTGTAGAAATAATGATTCGTTCAACCTATCTCTCAACCACCAAAATCCATATTGTAACTTGCGTACGTCAGTGTCACACCACTGCGCTGTCTTCGAGGAGACCCGAACGTCTAGCGTCATCACGATATCGAATTACAAATTCATCAAACCATAAGTTCAATCCGCCGTATTTTATGTAATCGCATGTAACTTTGTTAAGGGGTCTTCTTACTTTAGACGCTAAAAGAGGCTATTGTCGTGAATTTTTTTGATACGTTTATATTATAGATATTGATATAAAAGTTGTTACACTTAAAAAATACACCTTCGAAATGCATCGAATTTTTTTTTTCAGTCACTATTTATTGATGAAAATGGTAGTTAAAAAAATTTCCTAAAAATTTTAGGTATGCGCTGTTGATGAAATCTCGGAGATCGATCATCCGAAACGAAAAAATCAAACGGTTTTAGATTCAGTAGAGAGTGCAAGTACTCTTTAGAGTAAATCATGTCAAGGGCTGATTTTGCAATATCACTCGCAAGCAGTCCACCGATTTCTATGAAGTAAAAATGAAAACTCTTCTAGTGTTAAAATTAACGGACATACCACTCCCTCATTTTTCTTTCTCTCGCCCTACACTTCAAAGGAGCACATAACCTAAAATGAAACGGGTACCGTTCTTATGGGGGATAAAATTAAAGTTTACGTATTCTTGTGTCATGCCCGCTCGTGTCAAAGAGCGGGCTGAGATTGATTTTCTGAACGACTGTGGAGTATTTGGCCTTCCAATCTATCTCAGAAGATATCTTTCGGGTTAGCTATTAAAGCACTATAGGCGCACCTATCTATTAGGTTAATATAAAGGAGTGGAGGAAATTAAATAAAGGCAAAGAGTATACCCATAAAAGATTCGAATGATAAAATACAAATATATATATTGTTATACCAAATCTCAGAAATTGATAATGACGCTTACAATTTTGTCACAATTGTTTATTATCGCAGTTTCCTTCCATACATGAATTCGATTGCAGTTTTAAGGGGTCTCCTCACTTTAGATGCTAAAAAAGGCTATTTTCCTGATTTTTTTATAGGTTTATATTATAGATATTGATATAAAAGTTGCTACACTTAATAAATAGACTTTCGACATGCATAACATTTTTTTTAAATCTATTTATGTAACTCAAACAAACTGTAAACGCGCTTTTTTCGAAACAACGTTTTTCGACGGCTTGCTTGCTTGGTGGAAAACAGTTTGGTTTTTTGTTTCGGATGATCCAATGAGATTTCATCAACAGCTCAGACCTACAATACTTTAGGCCACTTTTTAACTACCATTTTCGTCTATAAATAGTGACACAAAAAAACTAACAATTTTTTTTAATGTATTTATTAAGTGTAACAACTTTGATATCAATATTTACAATGTAAACCTATCAAAAAATTCATGAAAATAGCCTTTTTTAGCGTCTAAAGTGAGAAGACCCCTTAAAATGAAAAGCACTTTCACCATGACCATTTAAACAAATAGTGTTATGATATTTTACATATCACCATTCTGTCGCAGCCTGAGCTTGAAAAAACAAGCCGCAGAACTTCTTCGTTTCGCCTAAATCGCCCTTTCGTTCTCCCTTCCAGAATCCCGGTATCATCACCGTGTATCCAATCGTTCGGCAGTACCTCTCAGGATGGTCCAGCATACAGGGACTAGCTTGGACCTACCTATTTTCACAAGTTCCATTCCGCAGTACGCGACGAACGGAGTGGGTATAAGAGTGCGGCATTTTCAGCTCTCTTCGTCGCTTATATCGCTGCTCGTGCTGGCTGACCCACTCGTAGATTCAAGACCCACTCGTTAAATTTCCGTCCAGAGCCTTGAGCGTTCCAAGATCGCGACCGGAGCACGAAAGTGGTCGTTTCGCGCATACAAGTATCTGCAAACGGCCGGGAAGTATGGAGGACGATGTAGAGTCTCGAGGATGAGAGAACAGGATGAGAATGAGACGAAGAGAGGGAGAAAGAGCAAGGAGTGGAAAGATAGCAATGAAGATGGGCTAAAAGGCAGCGAGAAAGCGAGAGAGAGAGTTGCGTTGCTGGAAATGGAGCTTGGGACGATTCGACCCATCCACCCCATCCGGAAAGTAGACTGTTTCCGTTAAACGTTGTAAATTCCACATGAAAACGTATGAGACGGTTTTACGACGAGTGGGTCCCCCTCCCGCCCAGGCGAAGACACGAAAAAGCAAAAACCTGGTGAACCACCAACGAGCACACGATTCCACTTCGGTATAAACCGTACGGTCGAATTCTTTTTTCATAAAGCTTCGGTGCAAAATACTCTTCTTTACAGCGCCATTCATATAGCGAGTTTTCGCGACTTCGTCCAAAGATCGCGGAAACTCTTTTTTATATCTACCATACTCGAGCAGAGTACCAGGTCCGAAGGGAAACCACTGTAATATCGCGCTACACTGCGTAAACTCACAACTCGTTTGCGCCTTCTCCCGATAAAATGCGCGGGAAGCATAGTTTACGTCACGAAAAAAAACCATTGGCTGTAATCGTAAAGCGCAGAGGAAAAGATTAAAATAAAATCAAAAAAGCTATAACAGCGAATAAAAACAATCGTTCATTGCAATGCTGGATGCGGGATAAAATGTTGAAGAAAACAGAAATTAACTTATCAAACATAATCATATTTTGAATCATACTAAAGATAATACGAACTATCGACGTAGTATAAGTTTAGGCCGGTGGGACACGTGTCGCGCATTGAAGCTTGGTGGGTTGGCCCGCCGCAGTTGGTACAAAATATCCCCTGGATGTTGTTAAACCGTTCGCTGAAGTGGCCACATCGCTGAATTAGTCGATCAACCACGCCCCGCATATCAAAGTAGCACAACACGCAAAATTTCGCCCGATCATTTTCGGTGAGATATTCGTAGTTCACACAGCTCATGACGCCCCGGTTCAACCGATTTATTTGCTGCTGGTACACTATGATTTCACGCACATAATGGACTCCCTTATCTAAGGCATCACCCAATCCACTATCAAATGATTCCGTATCACTGTCCATCTCGGCCAGTTCCATGTTATCATGTGCAAGCACTTCAATGTCCGTCCACTCATCATCGTCATCATCGGCGATATCAATAACGTCTTCGTTTACCCCAACATCCACTTCGTCGTCATCGGCGATATTCACAACAACCTCCATCTTATCATCGACGAGATCGATCACTTCAATTTGGTTCCACATTTTTCTTAACTGATTTTCCGTTTTCCGACTCTTCCACAATGACACCTCGGAGGTTGAAGACTGGAATGGCGAAAACTGCTGTTCCGATCCTTCTTCAGATTTCAATTTTTGGATCCTCATAAGCTTATAGTAGGATGGGGGATGACCAACAGGTGTGAAATAGTTTTCAACATTAGTTGGGACTTGTAGGAAAAAAACCTTGCAGGATGGTGCATCCTGGCCAGGGATAAACGAAAAGTTTTTTTTTTTTAACTATCCCTGTGGGGTAGGCTGTGAAGAAAAGTGTGCACTCGTGGAGGCGAAAGCTGGCCAGGCTCGCCAATCGTTGACTTTTGCGATCTCTACAGAACAGCGTCTAGGTCATGGAGACTGAACTGGCGTATTATAAAGAGCATCTTAGAGTTTTCAATATATATTGCCACGTGTTCCAGTACGTATGAAGTCCAGCCTGTCACGAATCATAGGGCTCTTCGCAGAGCGACATCAAACCTATTCAAGTGACACTTGAGGCTATACAGTTCTTACCAAATCAGCCATATTCTTAAGGCATTTTTTTTCTTCGTCCACGTTCGAAGCCAGCCTCCGTGCATAGGGAACATTTTGATAAAATAACATTCCGCTCAAGTAATGTCTTGGCTATCCAAAAGACATATACGAAAACGACGTATTTATTATAAAACAATCAACTTTATGGATCTATGACCGTAGCATTTTTTTTTTAGGCTTCGACCGCTGATCCCACTGCATGCACCATTTGTGCATAGATGCACTCGCGGTCTGGAATATTCACAAAATACTTTTTTTTTTGCTCCCGTTGAACCCCGACCGGCTCGTTCTGTGTATGTATTTATTTTTCATGTTTTCCACAATAAAAGATATCAACGCGATATTAAAAAACTCTGGTGGAGGTGTTTCTTTTACATTTTCCGAGCTAGAAGGGAACGACAAAATTTTTTTCTGATGGGAGACCATTTTTAATCATCCACAGCGCTCAAAAGTGGCCACACTTTGAATAAAGCAGTGAGTTAACATATCTCTCTGGGAAGACTTTTGGACTCGTTAATATAGAGAACAAAACAATGAACCATCAGAAGAAATCTTGCACAACCACGCCACGCTCTTAAGTTCGATCGACGACTGTGCTGTGTAGGAGCAATAGATCGTCGAGTTCATCGAAGTACTGAAAACGCAAAGCCGAATTAAGCGGCAACGATTATCAACTAAACATCAATAGTCATTGATAGGCCAAATACCGCATTTGGAAGGATTGAAGTATTCCATGTACAGGCATTTTATATGCATGGGTGCAGGACACAGCGGTGATGGGTTAATGTGGCGAGAGCTCGACTTGAAAGCGTGATGGTCTATACTTTAACCCGTGCTCGATGAATTTCAACAACGTGGAAGTAGTTGAGCTTTACGAAAAATACGTAATCTTGCAATAAATGTAAATAAGTATAAATCAATACGCGTTGAATGTTATATCTCAGTGCCACGGGAAATAATGATTATGGGGGCTGCGATTAATGTGCAATCAAGAGATAATCCACGTTTCGCATGGGTGACAGTCACAGCTTTACACCCAGCTGAACGAAACAGTGACCACGGATCTTCCCACATTCATTATTCGACGGTATTGAATCGATCGAATATTGGATTCCCAGTAACTATAGGTCATATTTTTAAAAAAATTGTGCTTCAAAACAATTTATCCATCAATGTGTATACCACCGAAGAAGACATTGCTCCGATATGCGTGGCTCAGCATAAGAAGAAGAAAAGCATATCGATTTGCTATACATACAAGATACCGAAGATAACAATGTATGACATATCACATATATAAAGAACTTGTCAAGCCTCGTGCGCGCAGAACAGAGGCAACCATTAAAAAATATATATATATATATGCCATCGGTGTGTGGAGTTAACACAATTACTATATCGTCATATGTGGGAGACGAATTGAACAACAATCCATTATTTCGCAGGTGTCTGCATTACTTTAGATCAACGGATAAACTACAATCACATGAGATCGATTATGGAGCAATAAAGCACTGCGCCATCCGACTATCAAATGATGCCGATAAGTGGCTCCAAATCATCAACTCCAATCGGAAAGCAACACATCCATTTACTGTAAATGCCTATTTGGAGTGTTTTTTTCACTAATTATAGAGAGAAGATGAGAGTGTGCAAAGTCTGAAGAGAAGAACGTAGCAGAGGATATGTATCAATATCATAAAGTATTTACTATTCATTACCACATGTGTTTTTCCTACGATGAATCGCTATTATAGTATCGATCCCATCACAGCGCCGATTGCATATCATAGTTTGTGACGGAACTGGAAAAACTAGTGCTGTGCATAAAATACATTTTCTATGAAAATTGATGCTCGTCATGAGTTAATTCTAATACCTCCACGCAATGGCACTCGTTGTGCATTCAGTCATCATTAACCACTAGAGGGAGAAGTCGAATTACTCAAGATATAATGGCGTATGCCCCACATAATATTAGATGAGATCAATAAATTATCATTACTTCGAACATTGGAAAGTGGGCGATACTTGAATATGAGTTTTCGCTCTTGGGATCTATACGACTGTCCAACGCTTCAAAGTCCTACGAAACATTCATGGACCGTAAAAGCTGCATCCTAACTAAAGAAACCAAAATATGTAATTGGTGCGGTGCAGACTGGTAAAAAAAGATAATGTATGGCAAAGGACATTATATTATTCACCGACTGCAAACTCACAAGTGCTAAACTTTATCTCAATTCATCATTTTTTTCTCAAGATGACTCGAATTTGGACTTCAAAAAAGTTTCAACATTTTGTTCAAAATGTACTCTCGAATTTGTAAATACCATGATGACTGCAACAGTGATCGTTCTGTACTAACCATCGCCAAGTCTTAATGTAACGACCCTCTCACGGTTAATGATTGAACGAATCAGAACGAGCATGTAAAAAATGCTACCGTAGATGTGTGAATAGAGTTCGAATGCGAAGAAGATTCACCACCGAATACAACTGCATATTGTTTTAATCTTAAATGATCGCGTTGTTGAATAATGTCCATTGACCGACATTATCCGTAAAATTGCATAGATCAGCAAAATCTGCGAAATACGAAGCATCGTGGTTGATTCGTAATCATCATGGTCTAATTTGGGCATATGGAAACGTTCCATATAGCATAGCTGGAGATTCAATAACAGCTTAAGTTAAAGGTTCAACGGACGACGACATGTGTCCTATCGTATATGTTAAGGGTCATGAAAAACGAGAATAGCTAGCTGATATAATAAATATGAAAAATGAGCTATTTATTGAGTCGTTCAATATAGACTTTGACGATATGGATGTCTCAAGTAAATTAGATGGAAGTTTTACTCTACGATGTGAAAAGCATAAAAACAGTTGTGCCTTACAAAATGTATTTGAAATATTTAATTGGTGGCTGAATCATAAAGATTCATGCAAATAAAAGAAATGTAACATTATGTACTTTTTATTCTCCTCACCCCGTACTTAGTTATGTCAGCATCACCTGATATTGGATTGTGCAACTGAATATAATATTACTTTCGAATGTGAAACTCATTTTTTTTGTATGGAATTAGATTGAAAATAAATTAATATAATCGCCCAATGATAATCGAAGACATTCATCAGTATGCGTTCGTTAGATGTTCGTGAGCCATTTGTTGGAAGTTTGCGAGGCATTCGAAGATTTTCGATAGTCGTTCGTGAAGCGTTCCAGAGACTTCCGAAGACATTCATAAGACGTTCGAAGCCATTTAAGAGACGTTCGAAAACATTCATAAGGCGTTTGCAGACACGCATGAGGGGTTCGAAGAGTTTCAAGAGACTTTCTACGACGTTCATGATACGTTTGAAGATGTTCGTGAAACATTCAAGAGACTTTTGAAAACGTTCATAAGACGTTTGAAGACATTTATGAGAGGTGCGAAGATCTTCGGAGACTTTCGAAAACGTTCAAGATATCTGTGACGATATTTATAATTCGTTTAAAGACATCGATGAGGGGTTCGAAGACGTTTGAGAGACTTTGAAAGACATTCACGAGGGGTTTGAAGACGTTCAAGAAACTTTCGACTAAATTCAAGAGACTTTCGACGACATTTATAATACGTTTGAAGACAGTCATGAGGGGTTCGAAGACGCTTAAGAGAGGCTTTCAAAGATATTCACGAGGGGTTTGTCCAAAGACATTCATAATACGTTTGAAGACATTCAAGAGACGTTTGAAAACATTCATAAGACGGTTGAGTACACGCATGAGGGGTTCAAAGAGTTTCAAGAGACTTTCTACGACGATGATGAGACGTTTGAAGATGTTAATGAGACATTCGAGTGACTTTCGAAAACGTTCATAAGAAGTTTGAAGACATTCATGAGAGGTGCGAAGACCTTCAGAGACTTTCGAAGACATTCAGGAGATCTTTGACAATATTCATAATACGTTAGAAGACATCGATGAGAGGTTCGAAGACGCTTGAGAAACTTTCAAAGACGTTCACAAGGGGTTTGAAGACGTTCAAGTGACTTTCGACGACATTCATAAGACGTTTGAAGACGTGCATGAGGCCTTCAAAGAGTTTCAAGAGACTTTCTACGACGAACATGAGACTTTTGAAGATGTTCGCGAGACATTCAGAAGACTTTCGAAAACGTTCATAATACGTTTGAAGACATTCATGGGGGGTTCGGAGACGTTCAAGAGACTTTCGACGACATTCATAAGTCGTTTGAAGACGTGCATGAGGCCTTCAAAGAGTTTCAAGAGACTTTCTACGACGATCATGAGACTTTTGAAGATGTTCGTGAGACATTCAAAAGACTTTCAAAAACGTTCATAAGAAGTTTGAAGACATTCATGAGAGGTGCGAAGATCTCCAGAGACTTTCGAAGACATTCAAGAGATCTTTAACGATATTCATAATATGTTTGAAGAAATCGATGAGGGGTTCGACGACGTTTTAGAGACTTTCAAAGACATTCACGAGGGGTTTGAAGACGTTCAAGAAACTTTCGAATACGTTCAAGAGACTTTCGACGACATTCATAATACGTTTGATTACATTCATGAGGGGTTCGATGACGCTTGAGAGACTTTCAAAAACATTTACGAGATGTTCGAAGACGTTCAAGAGACTTTCGACGGCATACACAATACATTTGAAGACATTCATGTGGGATTCGGAGACGCTTCAGGGACTTTCAAAGACATTCACGAAAGGTGCGAAGGCATTCAGAGACTTTCGACATCGATGAGGGGATCGACGATGTTTTAGAGACTTTCAAAGACATTCACGAAGGGTTTGAAAACGTTCACGAAACTTTCGAATACGTTCTAGAGACTTTCGACGACATTTATAATACGTTTGAAGACATTCATGAGGGGTTCGAAGACGCTTGAGAGACTTTCAAAGACATTCACGAGGGGTTCGAAGACGTTCAAGAGACTTTCGACGACATTTATAATACGTTTGAAGACATTTATGTGGGGTTCGAAGACGCTTGAGAGACTTTCAAAGACATCACGAGGGGTTCGAAGACGTTCAAGAGACTTTCGACAGCGTACATAATACATTTGAAGCCATTCATGTGGGGTTCGAAGACGCTTAAGGGACTTTCAAAGACATTCACGAAAGGTGCGAAGGCATTCAGAGACTTTCGACATCGATGAGGGGATCGACGATGTTTTAGAGACTTTCAAAGACATTCACGAAGGGTTTAAAAACGTTCAAGGAACTTTCGAATGCGTTCTAGAGACTTTCGACGACATTTATAATACGTTTGAAGACATTCATGAGGGGTTCGAAGACGCTTGAGAGACTTTCAAAGACATTCACGAGGGGTTCGAAGACGTTCGAGAGACGTTCGACGACATTTATAATACGTTTGAAGACATTTATGTGGGGTTCGAAGACGCTTGAGAGACTTTCAAAGACATTCACGAGGGGTTCGAAGACGTTCAAGAGACTTTCGACAGCGTACATAATACATTTGAAGCCATTCATGTGGGGTTCGAAGACGCTTAAGGGACTTTTAAAGACATTCACGAGAGGTGCGAAGGCATTCAGAGACTTTCGACATCGATGAGGGGATCGACGATGGTTTAGAGACTTTCAAAGACATTCACGAAGGGTTTAAAAACGTTCAAGGAACTTTCGAATGCGTTCTAGAGACTTTCGACGACATTTATAATACGTTTGACGACATTCATGAGGGGTTCGAAGACGCTTGAGAGACTTTCAAAGACATTCACGAGGGGTTCGAAGACGTTCAAAAGACTTTCGACGACATTTACAATACGTTTGAAGACATTTATATGGGGTTCGAAGACGCTTCAGAGACTTTCAAAGACATTCACGTTCCACCAAAACTGTATGAATGTGAATGTCTTTGAAAGTCTCTGAAGCGTCTTCGAACCCCACATAAATGTCTTCAAACGTATTATAAATGTCGTCGAAAGTCTCTTGAACGTCTTCGAACCCCTCGTGAATGTCTTTGAGAGTCTCTCAAGCGTCTTCGAACCCCTCGTGAATGTCTTTGAGAGTCTCTCAAGCGTCTTCGAACCCCTCATGAATGTCTTCAAAAGTATTATAAATGTCGTCGAAAGTCTCTAGAACGTATTCGAAAGTTTCGTGAACATTTTCAAACCCTTCGTGAATGTCTTTGAAAGTCTCTAAAACATCGTCGATCCCCTCATCGATGTCGAAAGTCTCTGAATGCCTTCGCACCTCTCGTGAATGTCTTTGAAAGTCCCTGAAGCGTCTCCGAATCCCACATGAATGTCTTCAAATGTATTGTGTATGCCGTCGAAAGTCTCTTGAACGTCTTCGAACACCTCGTAAATGTTTTTGAAAGTCTCTCAAGCGTCTTCGAACCCCTCATGAATGTAATCAAACGTATTATGAATGTCGTCGAAAGTCTCTTGAACGTATTCGAAAGTTTCTTGAACGTCTTCAAACCCCTCGTGAATGTCTTTGAAAGTCTCTAAAACGTCGTCGAACCCCTCATCGATTTCTTCAAACATATTATGAATATCGTTAAAGATCTCTTGAATGTCTTCGAAAGTCTCTGGAGATCTTCGCACCTCTCATGAATGTCTTCAAACTTCTTATGAACGTTTTTGAAAGTCTTTTGAATGTCTCACGAACATCTTCAAAAGTCTCATGATCGTCGTAGAAAGTCTCTTGAAACTCTTTGAAGGCCTCATGCACGTCTTCAAACGACTTATGAATGTCGTCGAAAGTCTCTTGAACGTCTCCGAACCCCCCATGAATGTCTTCAAACGTATTATGAACGTTTTCGAAAGTCTTCTGAATGTCTCGCGAACATCTTCAAAAGTCTCATGTTCGTCGTAGAAAGTCTCTTGAAACTCTTTGAAGGCCTCATGCACGTCTTCAAACGTCTTATGAATGTCGTCGAAAGTCACTTGAACGTCTTCAAACCCCTTGTGAACGTCTTTGAAAGTTTCTCAAGCGTCTTCGAACCTCTCATCGATGTCTTCAAACGTATTATGAATATTGTCAAAGATCTCCTGAATGTCTTCGAAAGTCTCTGAAGGTCTTCGCACCTCTCATGAATGTCTTCAAACTTCTTATGAACGTTTTCGAAAGTCACTCGAATGTCTCATTAACATCTTCAAACGTCTCATCATCGTCGTAGAAAGTCTCTTGAAACTCTTTGAACCCCTCATGCGTGTACTCAACCGTCTTATGAATGTTTTCAAACGTCTCTTGAATGTCTTCAAACGTATTATGAATGTCTTTGGACAAACCCCTCGTGAATATCTTTGAAAGCCTCTCTTAAGCGTCTTCGAACCCCTCATGACTGTCTTCAAACGTATTATGAATGTCTTTGGACAAACCCCTCGTGAATATCTTTGAAAGCCTCTCTTAAGCGTCTTCGAACCCCTCATGACTGTCTTCAAACGTATTATGAATGTCGTCGAAAGTCTCTTGAATTTAGTCGAAAGTTTCTTGAACGTCTTCAAACCCCTCGTGAATGTCTTTCAAAGTCTCTCAAACGTCTTCGAACCCCTCATCGATGTCTTTAAACGAATTATAAATATCGACACAGATATCTTGAACGTTTTCGAAAGTCTCCGAAGATCTTCGCACCTCTCATAAATGTCTTCAAACGTCTTATGAACGTTTTCAAAAGTCTCTTGAATGTTTCACGAACATCTTCAAACGTATCATGAACGTCGTAGAAAGTCTCTTGAAACTCTTCGAACCCCTCATGCGTGTCTGCAAACGCCTTATGAATGTTTTCGAACGTCTCTTAAATGGCTTCGAACGTCTTATGAATGTCTTCGGAAGTCTCTGGAACGCTTCACGAACGACTATCGAAAATCTTCGAATGCCTCGCAAACTTCCAACAAATGGCTCACGAACATCTAACGAACGCATACTGATGAATGTCTTCGATTATCATTGGGCGATTATATTAATTTATTTTCAATCTAATTCCATACAAAAAAAATGAGTTTCACATTCGAAAGTATTATTATATTCAGTTGCACAATCCAATATCAGGTGATGCTGACATAACTAAGTACGGGGTGAGGAGAATAAAAAGTACATAATGTTACATTTCTTTTATTTGCATGAATCTTTATGATTCAGCCACCAATTAAATATTTCAAATACATTTTGTAAGGCACAACTGTTTTTATGCTTTTCACATCGTAGAGTAAAACTTCCATCTAATTTACTTGAGACATCCATATCGTCAAAGTCTATATTGAACGACTCAATAAATAGCTCATTTTTCATATTTATTATATCAGCTAGCTATTCTCGTTTTTCATGACCCTTAACATATACGATAGGACACATGTCGTCGTCCGTTGAACCTTTAACTTAAGCTGTTATTGAATCTCCAGCCATGCTATATGGAACGTTTCCATATGCCCAAATTAGACCATGATGATTACGAATCAACCACGATGCTTCGTATTTCGCAGATTTTGCTGATCTATGCAATTTTACGGATAATGTCGGTCAATGGACATTATTCAACAACGCGATCATTTAAGATTAAAACAATATGCAGTTGTATTCGGTGGTGAATCTTCTTCGCATTCGAACTCTATTCACACATCTACGGTAGCATTTTTTACATGCTCGTTCTGATTCGTTCAATCATTAACCGTGAGAGGGTCGTTACATTAAGACTTGGCGATGGTTAGTACAGAACGATCACTGTTGCAGTCATCATGGTATTTACAAATTCGAGAGTACATTTTGAACAAAATGTTGAAACTTTTTTGAAGTCCAAATTCGAGTCATCTTGAGAAAAAAATGATGAATTGAGATAAAGTTTAGCACTTGTGAGTTTGCAGTCGGTGAATAATATAATGTCCTTTGCCATACATTATCTTTTTTTACCAGTCTGCACCGCACCAATTACATATTTTGGTTTCTTTAGTTAGGATGCAGCTTTTACGGTCCATGAATGTTTCGTAGGACTTTGAAGCGTTGGACAGTCGTATAGATCCCAAGAGCGAAAACTCATATTCAAGTATCGCCCACTTTCCAATGTTCGAAGTAATGATAATTTATTGATCTCATCTAATATTATGTGGGGCATACGCCATTATATCTTGAGTAATTCGACTTCTCCCTCTAGTGGTTAATGATGACTGAATGCACAACGAGTGCCATTGCGTGGAGGTATTAGAATTAACTCATGACGAGCATCAATTTTCATAGAAAATGTATTTTATGCACAGCACTAGTTTTTCCAGTTCCGTCACAAACTATGATATGCAATCGGCGCTGTGATGGGATCGATACTATAATAGCGATTCATCGTAGGAAAAACACATGTGGTAATGAATAGTAAATACTTTATGATATTGATACATATCCTCTGCTACGTTCTTCTCTTCAGACTTTGCACACTCTCATCTTCTCTCTATAATTAGTGAAAAAAACACTCCAAATAGGCATTTACAGTAAATGGATGTGTTGCTTTCCGATTGGAGTTGATGATTTGGAGCCACTTATCGGCATCATTTGATAGTCGGATGGCGCAGTGCTTTATTGCTCCATAATCGATCTCATGTGATTGTAGTTTATCCGTTGATCTAAAGTAATGCAGACACCTGCGAAATAATGGATTGTTGTTCAATTCGTCTCCCACATATGACGATATAGTAATTGTGTTAACTCCACACACCGATGGCATATATATATATATATTTTTTTTAATGGTTGCCTCTGTTCTGCGCGCACGAGGCTTGACAAGTTCTTTATATATGTGATATGTCATACATTGTTATCTTCGGTATCTTGTATGTATAGCAAATCGATATGCTTTTCTTCTTCTTATGCTGAGCCACGCATATCGGAGCAATGTCTTCTTCGGTGGTATACACATTGATGGATAAATTGTTTTGAAGCACAATTTTTTTAAAAATATGACCTATAGTTACTGGGAATCCAATATTCGATCGATTCAATACCGTCGAATAATGAATGTGGGAAGATCCGTGGTCACTGTTTCGTTCAGCTGGGTGTAAAGCTGTGACTGTCACCCATGCGAAACGTGGATTATCTCTTGATTGCACATTAATCGCAGCCCCCATAATCATTATTTCCCGTGGCACTGAGATATAACATTCAACGCGTATTGATTTATACTTATTTACATTTATTGCAAGATTACGTATTTTTCGTAAAGCTCAACTACTTCCACGTTGTTGAAATTCATCGAGCACGGGTTAAAGTATAGACCATCACGCTTTCAAGTCGAGCTCTCGCCACATTAACCCATCACCGCTGTGTCCTGCACCCATGCATATAAAATGCCTGTACATGGAATACTTCAATCCTTCCAAATGCGGTATTTGGCCTATCAATGACTATTGATGTTTAGTTGATAATCGTTGCCGCTTAATTCGGCTTTGCGTTTTCAGTACTTCGATGAACTCGACGATCTATTGCTCCTACACAGCACAGTCGTCGATCGAACTTAAGAGCGTGGCGTGGTTGTGCAAGATTTCTTCTGATGGTTCATTGTTTTGTTCTCTATATTAACGAGTCCAAAAGTCTTCCGAGAGAGATATGTTAACTCACTGCTTTATTCAAAGTGTGGCCACTTTTGAGCGCTGTGGATGATTAAAAATGGTCTCCCATCAGAAAAAAATTTTGTCGTTCCCTTCTAGCTCGGAAAATGTAAAAGAAACACCTCCACCAGAGTTTTTTAATATCGCGTTGATATCTTTTATTGTGGAAAACATGAAAAATAAATACATACACAGAACGAGCCGGTCGGGGTTCAACGGGAGCAAAAAAAAAAAGTATTTTGTGAATATTCCAGACCGCGAGTGCATCTATGCACAAATGGTGCATGCAGTGGGATCAGCGGTCGAAGCCTAAAAAAAAATGCTACGGTCATAGATCCATAAAGTTGATTGTTTTATAATAAATACGTCGTTTCCGTATATGTCTTTTGGATAGCCAAGACATTACTTGAGCGGAATGTTATTTTATCACAATGTTCCCTATGCACGGAGGCTGGCTTCGAACGTGGACGAAGAAAAAAAATGCCTTAAGAATATGGCTGATTTGGTAAGAACTGTATAGCCTCAAGTGTCACTTGAATAGGTTTGATGTCGCTCTGCGAAGAGCCCTATGATTCGTGACAGGCTGGACTTCATACGTACTGGAACACGTGGCAATATATATTGAAAACTCTAAGATGCTCTTTATAATACGCCAGTTCAGTCTCCATGACCTAGACGCTGTTCTGTAGAGATCGCAAAAGTCAACGATTGGCGAGCCTGGCCAGCTTTCGCCTCCACGAGTGCACACTTTTCTTCACAGCCTACCCCACAGGGATAGTTAAGAAAAAAAAAACTTTTCGTTTATCCCTGGCCAGGATGCACCATCCTGCAAGGTTTTTTTCCTACAAGTCCCAACTAATGTTGAAAACTATTTCACACCTGTTGGTCATCCCCCATCCTACTATAAGCTTATGAGGATCCAAAAATCGAAATCTGAAGAAGGATCGGAACAGCAGTTTCCGCCATTCCAGTCTTCAACCTCCGAGGTGTCATTGTGGAAGAGTCGGAAAACGGAAAATCAGTTAAGAAAAATGTCGAACCAAATTGAAGTGATCGATCTCGTCGATGATAAGATGGAGGTTGTTGTGAATATCGCCGATGACGACGAAGTGGATGTTGGGGTAAACGAAGACGTTATTGATATCGCCGATGATGACGATGATGAGTGGACGGACATTGAAGTTCTTGCACATGATAACATGGAACTGGCCGAGATGGACAGTGATACGGAATCATTTGATAGTGGATTGGGTGATGCCTTAGATAAGGGAGTCCATTATGTGCGTGAAATCATAGTGTACCAGCAGCAAATAAATCGGTTGAACCGGGGCGTCATGAGCTGTGTGAACTACGAATATCTCACCGAAAATGATCGGGCGAAATTTTGCGTGTTGTGCTACTTTGATATGCGGGGCGTGGTTGATCGACTAATTCAACGATGTGGCCACTTCAGCGAACGGTTTAACAACATCCAGGGGATATTTTGTACCAACTGCGGCGGGCCAACCCACCAAGCTTCAATGCGCGACACGTGTCCCACCGGCCTAAACTTATACTACGTCGATAGTTCGTATTATCTTTAGTATGATTCAAAATATGATTATGTTTGATAAGTTAATGAGATGCATGATTTTTTATGTTCCAGGACAACGGATCCGCCGCGGATATTCAAAATAATATAATTTGAATGAATGAAAAACAAGCCAACACACACACACACACACACACACACACACACACACACACACACACACACACACCAATGACTTTTTGTATAATATATACTATGCAAGGTTATTGTTCAATTTAATTATTAATAAACTATTGTTTTATTGTCATTTAATTCGAAGCATTCTTTTTACCCCCCTCCCCCTTCTTTCCACACAAACACAAACACACACACACACAAAATACTCATCGACGCCGGCTTCCCTCTCCCGCCAGTCTCTTCACGGACCGTATGGCCCCCCTCTACAGCGGCCCTTCTGTGACGTCACACGCGCCCGGCGACCCCTCCCCCCTCCGCCGTACCGCCGCACTTAGCTTCCCCGCGCTGGAGCCCCCCGCCCCGCTCCCCCCTGAGATCCCTGGGTTAGAATCAGTCCTGTTATACTACTTACGAGCCTGGTGAATGGAACCGTTCAGATGCAACACACCATGGAAACATCAAAGCACGCTTGCTGAGGCCATCGGTCACACCGTTATCACTCCGTTATGCAATAAAAGGAAACAACAGAGGAGCAGAGGGTGATGCAGAAAAATGACCATGTGTAATCTAGCCTACCCCGAGGGCAGAGATGGGCAAAAAGTAATTGAATTAACAACTGACAATTACAATTACTAACGTAATTAATAATTTAATTACTTTGTAACAGATTACTGACATAACTAGTTACCACAAGTACCAAGTGCAATTAATTACTGTGTAATTTAATTGAAAGCTAATATGATACGAATCAATCGATTCCATATTAATTCAAATAATGTCATTGTGCGTGTTACAAAAATCCGAGTTACAGTTCTTGCAATTCACGAGCGTGAGTGGACCGTACATGTGGTAATTCGTGTAATTGCACGTTACAGTAGTGTGCGCTGTTTGCGTGTCTACCAAGCACAAAAGTTGCGTGTTTCTAGAGTTGACAGTCGCGTACACACTACACTTCATCCAACTTTAGAGGTTAAGTGGTCTTCTCACTTTAGAGGCTAAAAACAGGCTATTTTCATGTTTTTTTTTAGGTTTGCATTATAGATATTGATATAAAAGTTATTACACTTAACAAATACACTTTCCAAATACATAAGAAACAAAAATTCATTTATTTAAGTCACTATTTCTAGACGTAAAAGGTAGTTAAAAAATTGTCCTAAAAAAATTGTGGGTCTGCGCTGTTGATGAAATTTCATAGATGGATCATCCGAAACAAAAAAAAAAACAAACGGTTTTAGATTCAGTATGTTAATGGCTATAGCACATATCATACGATTTTTTTATATATGCAACAATAACAAATTGGCGGACATTTTTCGAAAAACCAAACAAAAACGTGTTTTTTCACCGTTTTTTGGCAAAAAAACAGTAAATATCAATAATTTGCACAATCCTTGATATGCGCTATACCTATAGTTGTAAAGAATATGTGGTTAAAATTTCATAAAGGTCGGTTCAGTAGTTTTGAAGATTTCATCAACAAGCCGTCGAAATACGTTGTTTCGAGAAAAACGCGTTTAAAGTTTGTTTGGATTACATAAATACATACATATAAAAAAATGTATTTCGAAAGTGTATTTATTAAGTGTAACGACTTTTCTATTTTATTTTTTGTTTTTTCCCTCAGGTACACGCTGTTCGCGTTTGTTAGCTATTTTTCTCTTATTGTGACCGATTCTTTCCTTTACTGTTTACTCCTTTTTTCTTCACCTTTTCTCCGCCCCACCCCCTGCTTGCGGCCGCAGCCGACTTCCCCCTCTGTATTATATTCATCATGACATTTCTGTCATGGGTATAGGAAAACTGCGGAAAACCTATACCAATACAGCCGGTCATCAAGTTCGTCCCCATAGTCGTGGAACTAGTCTCATTTCGTAGCGAAAATGCCGAATAAAAACATTTCATGACGAAATGTATGCGACTGGGATTCAAACGCGGGACCTCCCGATCCACTGGTTTAGTGGCGAGCACGCTAACCACTAGACCATCGCACTGGTCAAGAACTTTTATGTCAATATCTATGATATAAACCTAATAAAAAAATTCATAAAATAACGTCTAAAGCGAGAAGACCCCGTAAGATGATATTTTCTCCTATATTATGCCATAAATAATAATAACGTAAAAAGATAACAAAGTATTTGAATATATTCTAAACAGATTACTTTGTATTTAAATACATTATAACAGATTACATAATATGTACGGAGTAATTTAATTACAATGTAATTTACTTGTGTCCATCACTGCCCGAGATCACGTTGGTAATTGTTATTGGACGTGCAATTTGCTAAAAAAAGATTCGAATATGGGTAATTCTCTTGAAATTATCATTTTGCATGTAATCTGACTTTTTTTTAATAGATGCTATTGGATTACTTTGTAGGTTTTTTTGGAATACAACAGTTTAAAATATTTCGAAATCTTCCTACAAAACAGATTTGGCAGAAAAATCGTCATTGTCCTTTTTTTCTGCATTCTGAGTATGGAAATCATTCCTCTGGAGTGTAACTCTCCAGCCTTCCTATACACTAGCAAGCTGAAGAGATACTAAAAATTCAAAGACATCACAAAAAACATTCTTTGAAACCATTGGGCATTTATTTAAAACCTTCCTGAAAATTAAAAAAATTACAGACACAAGGTTAACATTAAATAACGAAACTTTGTAACCGTTTTTCTTAATCATTCATCTAGAGAGCTGTAAATCAGCTCCTATATTCTCTTACAGGTGCATCTAGCCGATCATGCTTGCCAGAGCAGTGCCTTTTACATCTATTTTTCCGAAGAGACTGATTGTGTCGTAAATTTTTGTAGCTTGAACGTTTTCCTGCAGACCTTGTGAGTTATGAGGTGGTGTCATAGGCGAGATAGTCATGCCTCTGGTCAGTCTTAACTGTACCATTTTTCAATTATATAAGTCACTCCTTACCGATTCAAGTGGAAGTTTTAGACACCTAGTCACCGCCCGATTTTGAGGTTAGCAAAACGTAGCATGCCACACTGTGCATATAAGCCCATTTAAATCGTTATTCCTCTGGCATAATTTTTCTGGGTTTCTCCCGACATGTGAGATCCAGAGACATGCTGGATACGCCAGAGGTTACATAAAAATGATTCTCTTCGATTATTGCGATGCCACTATCGAAAGAAGAAAGACTCCGTAAAAAAGAGACGCTGGAAAATGGAGATACCAAAGGCTTGAACAGGATCCTATTGGAAGAGAGAAATTGAAACAAAAATAGCGAGATCAATATTCAAAGAAAAAGCAGAGGAAGATATAAAGCAATAAAAACTTGATAAGAAAAGGTTAGCACAATTCCTCTGGCCCTAGTACTTCTTTCTATCATGATCAATCTGTAAAAACTTAAAAATCAGTGTGATCCACAGGGAATTATATTATATCGATTTGAACTAAAGCCAATAGCAATTTTTTTTTAATGAAATATTTTTGTTTTAAATTTCGTTATCCTGCAAAATTATCTTTTCGTGATAATCGCCCATATATAAATAGTGCAGCAGACTTTTTTCGACAGGCGTGGATGATTAGAACTTCAGGGACCTGCGGAAATGGTTAGAGTGATGTATATCGTTTGTCATGTTTGTTTAGGTTCGTCAAAGTTCAGATAAAAAATTGTAAAGCGTGTAGTCGAAGGGTAGGGTAATCCATGTTCTGGGTTCCGAAGAATTATGACGCCTTACTTCGTAACAAAATAATCGAAGAATATTAGGTTGTATTATTTATTTCTTAAAATATCATAATCATGTTGCGATACCTGGCGTGGCCGTACACAAGGTATCCCACTTGTATTGAGATATCGGAGAAACTCGAGAACAAAAACACAAATTGCTTCAGTACACTGATGAAAGTTAATAGGTTGTTAATCGTGATAACAGTTATAACAGTGAACTTTGAGGTAAATATCGTCGTTCATATTGCAATTTATTCTTTGTAATCTTCGGACGACTTCACGAGAAAGCCAAAAAATGGAAAACCTTAAATATGGAAAACCTTACTGCTGTAGGAAAAGTTGAAAAAGTTTATTTACGAAAAAACAGGATGAAATTTCACACTGCGTTGTACATGTACCGTCCAGGAAATTTCTTTCCTGGAAATGGTAGTATTAACAAACAAAAAGCGGAACGGGAAATAGCCAGGAAAGAAAAACGCAAGCGCTGTATTAGCTGCAGCTATTCAAAATTAAAACATGAGATTTCGACCGACTTTCCGCTCGAGGTTCGAGGTGTTTCTGATTTGGGATATCTTGAGACTATTGCTGATCTGGAATATTTCGAACGTCATATCACGCCAGTATTCAACTCTTTGGCGATATAATTACCTGTACTGCTAAAGGAAATAAGCCTGGGTGATAGAAGGAATATATTGTTCCAGCAGGACCGTTGCCCCGCTCTCTATTTATGTATTGCACATCAAATATTGAATGAAAATTACCCGAGTCGCTGCATTAGTGGGGTAGATCCCGGTAACTGGCCGGCGAGATCACTAGATTTGACACCGCTGAATCTGTATTTATGTGTCCTGTTTTAACAAAAGGTTTATCAGGATCGACCAACTGTTCCTGAAAACATGAAAGCACGAATCCGAAATGCCTGATGTTGTCTGTCGAAGGACTTTTTACTAGCGCACCGATCTTTTATCTCTCACTTGAACAAGTGTTTGGAAATGAAAGGTCATCACTTTGAGTATTTATTGATATTTTTAGTTTATTCGTTTGCAATAAAAACCGAAATTATTTTGTACATCTCTATACGTATTATCAAATGAAAAAAATGTTCCAAGGAAAAGAGGATTCAACCTAGAAGATAATCCTGTCATTGAAATGTAGATTCTCAATAAAAAATACCCAAAGTTAACCGTAATAGAACCTTGAGGACGTTCTCCAAATGAAAAACACATCATGACATTTTACTCGCCCTTCGAATCGGTTCGATGTGCATTTCAGTGATTCTACACTTTTCGAGTAATTTTTTCATCAACCCAACTGTTTTTGTTTAATTTGTATCCATTTCTGTATGTACTCTGATTGGTCTCCTACGAAACCATCGCTTTTCACTTCACGTATCCCGTACAGAAATGTGGCCGGGCATTCCCTACATTGTGTCTGGGTCCAACCAGACTTGCTTTTTCTGATGTACCTGACCGGGCCCTCCCATGGAACAAACCGGGAAGATCGCAAAATCGTTTGTTTATGGCTTACCCTCTATGTTTAGAAATCACAATCTTCTGGCCGGGTTACAATGCGAGCAAGTACATCTTCACGCAATATCTACCCGGCCAGAACATTGACATGTTCTGAAAAGTGGAGCGTGTTTTTAGGAACTAAGGAAAAGCTAGTTTGCTTTTCGCCTTATCAAAGATATTTATAATTGATTGGGATGAAACCAATACATCTGTTGTAATTCTATTTATCATTAAAAGCATTCATTTTATCAATACTAATCGACGAGGATTACAATGCTTATCATACATACCGGAATTACGATAACTAATGATTTGAGCATAAAGAATAGCCAAATTATTTTATGAGACAAACAAGTAAAGCAGGTCATTCGTGGTTTTTGAACGCCTTGTCGCCATGTTGGGAAATATCAATGTTCTGGCCGGGAAGACATTACCTGAATGCATTTCGCCAACAATCCGCCAGGTGGCTACAAGGGAAGCGCTCCACGTAAGCGAGGTACCATCGTACGAGGATAAAAGTTCATTCTGTGAGTTGTACTACGTACAGAAGTGCTATGCATACGGCGTGCACTTACGCTTATGATTATGCGATACTCGCGAAATAACCCGTTGCACTCTAGGCCTTTTTCGCTCGGATAGTGATCGGTGTACGATTTTCTGTCTCTTTGCCTATCAGAAAAGGCGAGCAAGCGCATGTATACACTCACATACTACCCTAGCAAGTAGATAACCAACAAACAATATGTTGTGGAAATACTAAATTGAATACACTCCCGATTTTACCTTCTCAAGCATTCCAAAAACGCTGAATCGTCATTTTTAATTTCCTCGTTTATTCCTGGTTATTTCCCGATTTATTCCCTAAAACTTTCCTGGTCATTTACCGCTTGTTCTCCGGCCCGGTCCTGATCAGTTCCCCAGAACGGGAACGGCGGATCGGGAACTAGCCTTAGACCCGTTACATTGCAAACCTATTCCAGGGTGGAAGGCCCGATCAGAGCCTGATATTCTATAGGGAAGGGGGATCAGGTGCAGTACTTTTTCCCGACTCAAATTTCTATACGGGTATCACCGTGTTACGAACCTACCCCGTGTAGAAATTTGAGTCGGGAAAAAGTCCTGCCCCTGATCTGCCTTCTCTAAATAATATCAGGCCATAATCAGGCCGTCCAGCGTGGATCAGGTTCGGCACGTCTTAGGCCGAGCCTCGAACCGCCGTTGCCAAAGGAACCGATTAGGAACTGGACAAGGAAACGATTGAAGGGTATGCATAACCTTGAAGGTAAAAAAACAGATCGATTTTTAATATTTTTTCCGTCTCAGGTATTGGGATGATAAGGTCGATCTTCCGCACACAGATAGTACATAGTCTTGCCAGGTTACCGGTTTTTTTTTGCAAAATATATATAAACACGTAATCATTGTCATTTATTCTCAGGACTGTAGCGTTCGCACGGCTCGGTCGCGTACATGATTCCGGTAACTAGATTCATCTTAAGTAAAAAATGGAAAAATATACTTTTAGTACAATGCATTTGGACTTTACACGTTTGTTATTGACAAACGGAGAAAGATATGGAAGAAACATCCGGTCTGTCTATTGAATATGTTATAAAGTATGTTCAGTCCAAATTTGAAGTAGAGCCAAATTGCAAAGTATACTTTCGAGTATAAATTTCTTTCTTTGTACAAATTCTGACTTTACATGATTGAAAATACCCGTAAATGTCGAAAAACTATTTTTTCTTAACAAAATCAAAACATTCATAATTTGGGCTACAGGGAAAAAATCGGGACAACTTTACGCTTAGCATACTTTTTGTCGACACTATCAACTTGGAGGAAATGCCTAAGCATAATATTCACGATAGCTATCCGCAAAGATGTCGTAACTTTTGTAATTTAAAGAGTAAACGACATTTTTGAAATTTTTAAGTGCACATCTCACAGAAAACAAATTGATCAAAAACGGATTTTTTCTTACCTTGAAGAGCATACTTTCAGCTTTCCAGAACTGCCCTTTAAATTCGTGTACGATGATTGGTTCATAAGTTATTGATTGTTGGAGTCAAAAGCGTCATTTGACTTTGATCGTGTAATTGATATATACTTGTCTCAAAGTTCAAAATAGAAAAGGTGATCCAAGGAAAATACGGCTGATTGCGTCATTAATCAAACAAATTTTTCCTTGTCTGTACACCTTTCCGAAACAAAAATCGGTAATTTTCCGTTGCGTCGTTTCTTTTGATTTATTAATAACAAAGCAGCAAACAATTATTTTAAGTGGAAGCTTGAAATCTAGAGATTCTATCCGTTGAAATGCTTTTTAAAATTTTCTCCTACGATGATTTTGCGTGGAGATAGAGCAATTTGAAAATCACTGAAAATTTTTCATAATTTTTTTGTGCTCTTAAGGCCATGTGCCACACGCCTCGGACCGCTTCGAAATTTTGAAATAGGAATTCTCCCAAACGGAACAATCAATTGGAATGAAATTTGTTGTGTGCATGCAGGACGCTTGCTCCGAGAGCATGATTCGCGAAATTTTCCAAAATTTCAAAAAAAAATTTGCAGTTTGTGGTTACCATGCGAAAAACTGTGCATTATTGACCATTGCATCGCATTGTCGTTAATTTGGCGCGAATCATGCTCTCGACAGTGAAAAAGCACACATTTTGAGCTTTGTTTCACCTGATTTCATGAACAAATGGCGGAGAAAAAGCATTTTGAAATTTTTACATAAATGTAGCAAATATGTACCAACAAAGCTCAAAATATCAGGTACCGGAGCGAGCGTTCAGTTCATCCGTTTTCTCACTGGCGGCGCGCAGCTCACTTCGACTGTTTTGACCGACCGCGCTCGCCTCCTTCCGGAACAATTTATTTTTTGACAGGTCGAAAGCCGGAGCCTTAACCTCGCACATTCGTTCGAATTATATTTCATACGATGTGTGTGATAGAGTGTGGTATAGAATGTGAATAGTGGAAATAGTGATAGAGTGCAGTTTGTTTTCGTCGCGCTTTGATGAGTTTTTTTTGCTGTGAACAACGCCTCAGGACGCAGGCACACCACCGACGATAAAACCCGACAACGAAATAATCAACGAGAAAACCGCCGCGGCCGATTACACGAAGAAGATCGAGGAACATCAATCGAGGAAAACACCGGAAGTCAAGGTACGTACGTGCTATAACCTTATAACCTCAATTTACGTACTTTGGAATTTGCCACGATCTTCCCTCGCATTGCTTTCCCGCTCCCTGATGTGTCAAATAGCCAACGGCTCGGATGAAGAAACCCAAGTTTATTTGCTCTTCGCAGAAATACCTCGGTATTTATTCGTGAAAAAATCGCAGATCGCATATTTTTCATTTCCTGAGCAGTGTGCGACTAAAATGAGGCACGAAATTCAACACCCTTTGCCTACGAACGCTAAACTATCACGTCTCAAACACGGATGATTTGTGGACCTGTGGCGATTCCTCGATAGCTTCACCCTGAGCACCATACTAATGTATGGTGCTCAGGGTGACCTGGGCTATCATGTAGGAACCAGAAATAATGTAGCGTCGGATTTACCATCTAGATGGACCATTGGATTTATCCACGGCAGCAAGTACGTACTGCCGAGGATGAGAAACTGCATCAATCGTCGCGGCGACAATATACAGTCCCGGTGTCGCCAGGATATCACCGCTGTCTCCAATCTCTCTGAGAGCACCAGCAAGGCTGACCGCAAGGAACAATATCTTGCCATGGATCGCACTACCAATCTGTGCAAGGCCTTTCACTTACGTATGTATGTTTCAAAACAAAGGGCGAGGACGCTAGAGCCTTCTTGCATCTTCTTCAACAGAATTGAATGGTCAACGGTTGAACGTGTTAAGGTAGAACAAGCATGCGCTCTTGATTTTTATAGATTTTGTTCAAATTTTAACCTGACATTGTTCGTATGATTATGCATGTTTCAGTGAAATTTCAGAATAGTCGACTATTTAGATTCGAAGATAATGGGTTTTAAAATTGCAACTTTTAACACTGCAGGGTCTGCTTTCCGTAACAAATATTTGTCCTCTATAAAAAGACACAAGGATAGCAATATGAAATATTAATGTATATAACGCAAACATTTCTTTTTACGTTAAAAGTTTCTAACTTTAGGAACACGATAATTATCTTTTTTCTCGACATATTGACCAATACTGTTCTACGGTGTTGCATAATGTCTTCTTATTATAGGGGACAAATATTTTTTACCGAGAGTTATTCTGTCGTTACTGAACGTCTTAAGCAAAACTGAATAGTAAAGACAATCTAAACTTTTTTCACTCGTTCCCTAACTAGTTTGCTATCTAATCATAATTTTTCCTCAAAATGAATAACCCAAAAGAATGGTACGCTGAATTATGTGACCTGATTTTCGGCCAATGCAGACCCTGCAGTATTAAAAATTGCTATTGAAAAATCCATTATCTCCCAATCTAAATAGTCAACTGTTCTGAAATTTCACTCAAACTTGCATGATGATATGAACAATGTCTGGTTAAAATTTGAACAAAATCGATAGAAATCAAGAGCGCACGCTCGTTTTATCATAAGGGCTTACACCACTGTAAACGTCAAAACTTGAGTGATATTTCTCGATTTTTTTTTGTAGGACAAATAAGAGACTATTAATATTCAAGGATGTTATTAGTCTTATCTTCGAGTGACCAAAATGAAATGTATATTAAAAAATTATGCCAAAAGGTGAGGCTGGAGCTATTCTGGAGAGGCATGTTGAATTTGAGACGCTCTGCGGCACGCAGTATAGCTGACTCAAATTCGATTTTAGAATAAAATAAATAAATTTCTATTAATTTACACGAGTATAGCTAGAGAAATACGTAAAGGATTGTGAAAATATTAATTTTTGTGTAATTGGGGAGCATTAAACCAAAATCTTAATTTTCGACAGAAAAAAAAGGACAATCATTTAGTAATAACTAATGGTATAACTAACTCATAGAAAATCCCGTACGTATTCCTCTTTGGAATGTTATTTTAAACATGTACTCAAAATTTGGAGTGAAAATAATGAACATTTTTTAAGTTATGCTGCGTGCCATTTTGAAAAATTGTGTTTTGAGAAAAACCAACGTAACACAGAGTTTCTACTTCGTTCCTTGGTGGACTATGGACACAATATTTCCGATGAAATTTTTCGAGGAGAATAAGCCACTGTCCGGGCTGAATCTTCGTCGTCTGATGACATCAGCACCGTACCCATACCTTCGTGAGGCGAGCGGTGGACCAAGTGTATATGAATCGTGGTCGAGGTATTTGTTTAAATTTATTAAAACGGACGGTAAGATGTCACCACCTTTCCACAGGGCAAGTCTTTAGCAACTCGGAAAGCCTAAACTTGAATTGTTGTAAAAAAATATTGAAAACTTTCAATTTTGGGTAAGTCAGCATTTTACTTCAAATTCGTTCAGGTCAAAATGACGCAGTGTGTCAAGGAAGGAGAACACCACCGTCACTGCCCATTTTCGACCGTTTTTTGAAGATTTTTTTTAAAGAAACCAATAAAATACATGGTCAAAAGAACTTTTAGGCTTTATCAGGTATATATTGAAGTATGTAAAAAGAGTTTATTTGTCAAAAGAATAGAAAATCGCGGTGCACGAGTTGCTATAGCACTATTGGTTTTCAGTCAACTCTCTCCATACTGTTGAAGTTTGCATCGTTTGAACGCAACGAAAGCTTTTGCTTACATTTTATTTTTTATATTTTTATTGTTATAGAAAAACTTTTGTTTCAAGATTTATATTGTAGATCGCTAAAAAAACATCTTAAAAAATGGTTAGAAGATTTTTGTGAGCAAAGTTTGCCAAAATAAATTAAAGGAATTCACGAATATTAATTTTCGTTGCGTTCCAACGACATAAACTTCAACCTCATACTCTCTCTGCGGAACGCAGTACAACTATCGTTAATTTAATCCTGGAACTAAGAGCGAAATATTTTCGTTGATTATCTTAGTTTTAGAAGTCAAATACGGGGAAAAATTTAAAAATAATTTTCAAACAATCGTAACGAGGATAAAAAGTTTGTGTTTTCGACCATAATTTTGATATACTACTCCGAAAAATTAAAGGAACGGAAAATTTCTTCTTTTTTTGGACTGTTTTTTCGAAGCACTGTATCTATGTGAAAAATGGTCGCATCGAGATAAAAAAAAACCTTCGAAGCTTCAAGTTTCTAGTTTCGCGATTTTTTGGCAACTTTTTTTTGTGAGCTGCGGTTTTCGCGCTATCATAAGAATAGCGGAAGAAAATAATTACCAAATTTATTATTCTTTTTTTCAAGGGTTCACGGGCTAGTTAATTTTTTTTCCACGTAACTAAATGTATAGGTCAGTTAGCTTGTTGATTGAGCTTTAATTTGGTTTTTTGTCTCTCTACTTCAATTTTTTGCTGAGATATCCGACTTTAAATGAAACAAGATCCTTTTGTCTTTGATAATCGATATCTCAGCAACCAATGATTGCAACGGGAATTAAAGGGCAGCTTTGAAAACTTGAATAAATTTCCTACCACCCCCTTTCGTTGATCTTTCAGAAAAACATTTTTTCACTCTCAACATTAATTTGAAAAAAGGACAAAAAGTGACTTTTTATAGTTTGTCAGTAAATCTACTACTACTTTACAAATATTGATGGAAACACTAATGTTGCCGCGTTTTTTTTTTCAAGCGTAATGTAGCCCCAATAGCCCTGTTAATTTTCAAATAGATTCATCGAACTGTTTTTCCGGACTGATTAATCAATATTTTACAGAACAATGAAAGGCACAAGTGTATTGTTTCTAAACATCGTGTAATCATCATCAAAATGGAAAGACCAATTTTCTTCGACTTTTTTCACAAATTTGCACTAGTCTCTTGTTAAATTTAAACAAAAGAAATTCATAAAATTTCAATTTTTTAAAAATATTTCTTTAATTTTGTAAAACATTTCAGGAAACAATACTGACTCATTTTTTACCCGATTTGGCCTTTGCGCACTATATTTTCACTCATGTTTAACTTCATTAATTAAAAGTTGATAACCCCAAACTGTATTCAATAGTCGATCTGAGAACATTTATCCGATTAACTCTTGATATTTTCTACGAAGCTTATTAGGGTTCCAGAAAACAGTTTTTTTTCAAACTAGGCATGAATAAAAATTGAAAAACGTTACAGTTTACAAAAACTTTAGATTAATTTATTTACCGAAACGTAGAAAAACATTACCAAAAAAATATTAGTTAAAAACATGTTAATTGGTTTTTTCTTTAAAAAAAAGATTAGTTTTGGAAGAAATTTTTTTTTGTAACCCTAATAACCTTCGCAGAAAATATCGAGAATTAATTTCATACAAGTTCTCAGATCGACTAGTGAATACAGCTTGGGGGTTTCAACTTTTAATTAATGCAATTAAAGATGAGTGAAATTATGGTGCGCAAAGGTCGAATCGTGTAAAAATGAGTCAGTCTTGTTTCCTGAAATGTTTGACAAATTTGAAGAAAAAAAAATTGAAATTTTTCGAATTTTTTTTTCTTGACTTTAATAAGCAACTAGGTCAAAGTTGTGAAAAAAGTCGAAGAAAATTGTTTTTTTTTTCATTCTGATAACAATACACTTCTTCCTTTGTTTTGTAAAACTTTGATGAATCGAACCGAAAAAATGGTTCGATGGATCAAATTGAAAATGTACGGGGCTATTGGGGGTACATTAAGCAGAAAAACAATCGGGCAACATTAGTCTTTCCATCAATACTTAAAGGATTGTACATTTACTATAATATATAAAGTAGTAGTACAGTTACTGAAAAACCATAAAAAGTCAGTTTTTGGTGCTTTTTCAAATTAATATTAATGGTGAAAAAATGTTTTTTTCTAAAAATCAACGGAAGGGTCGTGTTGGAAATTTATTT
Source organism: Ophion ellenae (assembly GCA_963210295.1). Taxonomy (NCBI): domain Eukaryota; kingdom Metazoa; phylum Arthropoda; class Insecta; order Hymenoptera; family Ichneumonidae; genus Ophion; species Ophion ellenae. The sequence continues at coordinate 18,264,793 of OY723389.1, forward strand.
AAGTTTTCAAAGCTGCCCGTGCAATCATTGGTTGCTGAGATAACGGTGATCGAAGACAAAATGATCTTCTTACATTCAAAGTCGGATATCTCAGCAAGAAATTGTCGTGGAGAGACAGAAAAACCAAATAGAAGCTGAATAAACAAGCTAACTGACCTATACATGTATTTAACTGAAATAACATTCTCCAGCGCGTGGACCCTTGAAAAAAAAATCCAAAAAATTTGGAAATAAATTTTCTCTCGTTATTTTTTATTATTGCGCGATTACAGTAGCTCACAAATTTGTTTTGACGACAGATCTCGAAACTAGAAACTTGAAGCTTCATAATGCTTTTTTTCATCTCGATGCGACCATTTCTCACATTGATACAGCGCTTCAAAAAACACTTTGAAAAATTGAAGAAATTGGATTGGTCGAGGGGACGAAAACTGTTCAAGTTCTGCTGCGTCCCGATTTCGAAAACGTGGTTTGGAGAAAAACGTGTGTGAAGTTAACGGTTAGGCGATAGACCTGAAGAAGTTTTGTTTCCGTAATCTAATGCCACCTTTTGGTCGAAAATAAAACTATTTTTAGTCGGTGAATTTATCCCCATAGACAATAGGCTTACAAGAGTTGCGAATTGCGACTACCGGCATGGCATCGCCGAAGACGCTTTTCAGCGCCGGACACTCTCCTATAAAAATAGCTCGAAAACCACTTTAAAACTGTTTTTTTCGGCTATAAACGAATATTCATCATATTTTTGGAGGTTATAAGGATTTTTTAAGGGTTTCCAAAAAAAGATTTTTCGAAAATTTTCCACCGGTATCGTCCTTTAAACATATCGCGATCGTAAAATTTCACCGCTCTTCTGTAAGGCGAGACTCCTGCGATCGTCATTGCTAGAAAATTCGATCCTTGGAGGAACCTGCCGAAGATAAATCCCGGCAGAGAGAAAAAATTCTAAACGTATTTATTTTAACAATAATTATAATATTTTACCACTCTTTCGCAAAGTGAGACTCGGTCGATCTCGTTCGCTCGCGAATTTGGTCGGCCGCAGCCAACCTGCCGAAGATAAGCCATGGCAGAGAAAAAAATTCCGATCGCAATTGTTGAAACAAAGAGCAATGTAAAATTTTTTAAGTTTCCAAGGAATTTTGAAAAGTGCTTCCAACAAAACGATTTTTCGAAAATTTTCCACCGATGACCTCTAAACAATTTGCGATTGTAAAATTTTACCGCTCTTCTGTAGAGCGAGACTTCTTCGATCGTCATTGCTAGAAAATTCGATCTTTGGAGAAACCTGCCGAAGATGAATTCCGGCAGAGAGAAAAAATGCTAAATGATTTTTTTTTGCATAATTAGAAATAATTTAGTAATAATAAAATTTTACCACTCTTTCGCAGAGTGAGACCCGGTTGATCTCGTTCGCTCGCGAATTTGGTCGGCCGCAGCCAACCTGCCGAAGATGAGCCATGGCAGAGAAAAAAATGGCGAACGCAATTGTTTAAACAAAGAGCATTGTAATTTTTTTTAAGTTTCCAAGGATTTTTGTAAAGTGCTTCCAACGAAACGATTTTTCGAAAATTTTACACCGATGACCTCTAAACAATTTGCGATCGTAAAATTTTACCGCTCTTCTGTAGAGCGAGACTTCTCCGATCGTCATTGCTAGAAAATTCGATCTTTGGAGAAACCTGCCGAAGATGAATTCCGGCAGAGAGAAAAAATGCTAAACGATTTTTTTTTGCATAATTAGAAATAATTTATTAATAATAAAATTTGACCACTCTTTCGCCGAGTGAGACCCGGTTGATCTCGTTCGCTCGCGAATTTGGTCGGCCGCAGGCAACCTGCCGAAGATAAGCCATGGCAGAGAAAAAAATTCCGATCGCAATTGTTGAAACAAAGAGCATTGTAAATTTTTTTAAGTTTCCAAGGATTTTTGAAAAGTGCTTCCAACAAAACGATTTTTCGAAAATTTTCCACCGATGACCTCTAAACAATTTGCGATTGTAAAATTTTACCGCTCTTCTGTAGAGCGAGACTTCTCCGATCGTCATTGCTAGAAAATTCGATCTTTGGAGAAACCTGCCGAAGATGAATTCCGGCAGAGAGAAAAATGCTAATCGATTTTTTTTTAGCATAATTAGAAATAATTTAGTAATAATAAAATTTTACCACTCTTTCGCAGAGTGAGACCCGGTCGATCTCGTTCGCTCGCGAATTTGGTCGGCCGCAGACAACCTGCCGAAGATACGCCATGAGTAGTTGTAATAGGCCGGTTCTAACTCAGGGATCTCAGGGGGGGAGCGGGGCGGGGGAGTCGAGCGCGGGGAAGCCGCGGTATGCATGGCGGCGGGGGGGGGGGGGGGGGATCCTGCATGCGGCAGCCGAGTGCGGGGTTCCGGCGGCGGGAACGGGGAGGAGTGTTAGAGAGTGGGGAGGCTAGTTTTTGGTGACGATGTCTACCCGGTGATAGCTGGACCCGCGGTCGAGAGGGGGAAGCCGCTGTCGACTCTGTGGGGGAGGGGACCCGCGACATCATAGAGTCGCGGGTCCTTGAAAACCCATAAAATCCGATAATTAATTATCAACATTATTGATGTAAGCGGAGCATTTTTGTCTAGACTATTCACAAGAGTTTATATATATATAAAAAAAAACTTAGACAAATGTGCGGGATCTCAGGGGTGAGCGGGGCGAGGGGCTCCAGCGCGGGGAAGCCAAGTGCGGGGGTACGGCGGAGGGGAGGGGGTCGCCGGGCGCGTGTGACGTCACAGGGGGGCCTCTGTGGAGGGGGGCCATGTGATCTGTGAAGCGACTAGCGGGAGGGAGAAGCTGGCGGCGATGAGTATTTTGCGCGCGCGCGCGCGTGTGTGTGTGTGTGTGTGTTTGTGGAACGACGGGGGGGGGGGGGAGTAAAAAGAATGCTTCGAATTAAATGACAATAAAACAATAGTTTATTAATAATTAAATTGAACAATGGCCTTGCATAATATATATTATACATAAAATATTTGGTGTGTGTGTGTATGTGTGTGTGTGTGTGTTCGTGTTTGGCTGGTTTTCAATGTTTCACATTATTTTATTTTGAATATCCGCAGCGGATACGTTATCCTGGAACATAACAAATCATGAATCTTATTAACATCTAAAACATAATCATATTTTGAATCAAACTAAAGATAATACGAACCATCGACCAAGTATAAGTTCAGGCAGTTGGGGCACGTGTCGCGCATTGAAACTTGGTGAGTCGGCCCGCCGCAGTTGTTACAAAATATCCCCTGGATGTTGTTAAACCGTTCGCTGAAGTGGCCACATCTTTCAATTAGTTGATCAACCGTGCCCCGCATATCAAAGTATCACAGCACGCAAAATTTCGCCCGATCATTTTCGGTGAGATATTCGTAGTTTACACAGCCCATGACGCCCCGGTTCAATCGATTTATTCGCTGCTGGTCCACTATGATTTCACGCACATAATGGACTCCCTTATCTGAGGCATCACCCAATCCACTATCGAATGATTCCGTATCACTGTCCATCTCGGCCAGTTCCATGTCATCATGTGCAAGCACTTCAATGTCCGCGCACTCATCATCGTCACCATCGGCGATATCAATGACGTCTTCGTCTACCCCAACTTCCACTTCGTCATCATGGGTGATATTCACGACAACCTCCATCTCATCATCGACGAGATCGATCACTTCAATTTGGTTCGACATTTTTCTTAACTGATTTTCCGTTTTCCGACTCTTCCACAAGGACACCTCGGAGGTTGAAGAGTGGAATGGCGAAAACTGCTGTTCCGATCCTTCTTCGGATTTCGATTTTTGGATCCTCATAGACTTATAGTAGGGTGGGGGCTTATTGTAGAAAAAAACCTTGCAAGATAGTGCATCCTGGCCAGGGGATAAACGAAATTTTTTTTTCTTTAACTATCCCTGTAGGGGTAGGCATCTGCTGTCCAGAAAAGTGTGCACGCATAGAGGTGAAAGCTGGCCTGGCTCGCCAATCATTGACTTTCGCGATCTCTACAGAACCGCGTCTAGGTCATGGAGACTGAACTGGCGTATTATAAAGAGCATCTTAGAGTTTTTAATATATATTGCCACGTGTTCCAGTATGTTTGAAGTCCAGCCTGTCACGAATCATAGCGCTCTTTGCAGAGCAACATCAAACCTATTCAAGTGACACTTGAGGCTATACAGTTTTTACCAAATCAGCCATATTCTAAAGACAATTTTTTTTTGTTCGTCGACGTTCAATGCCAGCCTCCGAGCATAGGGAACATTTTGAAAAAACAACATTCCGCTCAAGTAATGTCTTGGCTATCCAAAACACATACGAAAACGAGGTATTTATTACAAAACGATCAACTTTGTGGATCTATGGCCGAAGAATTTTTTTTTTAGGCTTCGACCACTGATCCCACTGCATGCACCATTTGAGCATAGATGCACTCGCGGTCTGGAATACTCACAAAAATACTTTTCTTTTTTGCTCCCGTTGAACCCCGATCGGCTCGTTCTGCGTGTGTATTTATTTTTCATGCTTTCCACGTTAAAAGATATCAGCGTGATATTGAAAAACTCTGGTGGAGGTGATTCTATTACACTTTCCGAGCTAGAAGGGAAGGACAAAAATATTTTCTGATGGGAGACCATTTTTAATCGTCGGCAGCGCTCAAAAGTGGCCACACTTTGAATGAAGCAGTGAGTTCACATATCTCTCTGGCAAGACTATTCAACTCGTTAATATGGAGAACAACAATGAACCATCAGAAGAAATCTTGCACAACCAAGCCACGCTCTTAAGTTCGATCGACGACTTTGCTGTGTGGGAGATACAGATCGTCGAGTTGATCGAAGTACTGAAATCGCAAAGCCGAATTAAGCGCCGACGATTATCAACTAAACATCAATAGTCATTGATAGGCCAAATACCGAATCTGGAAGGATTGAAGTATTTCATGTACAGGCATTCTATATGCATGGGTGCAGGACACAGCGGTGATGGGTTAATGTGGCGAGAACTCGACTTGAACGCGTGATGGTCTATACTTTAACTTCTGCTCGGTGAATTTCAACAACGTGGAAGTGGTTGAGCTTTACAAAAGATACGTAATCTTACAATAAATGTAAATAAGTATAAATCAATACGCGTTAAATGTTATATCTCATTGCCACGGGAAATAATGATTATGAGGGCTGCGATTAATGTGCAATCAAGAGATAATGCACGTTTCGCATGGGTGACAGTTACAGCTTTATACCCAGCTGAACGAAACAGTGACCACGGATCTTCTTACATGCATTATTCAACGGTATTGAATCTATCGAATATTGGATTCCCAATAACTATAGGTCAAATTAAAAAAAAAATGTGCTTCAAAACAATTTATCCATTAATGTGTGTACCACCGAAGAAGACATTGCTCCGATACGCGTGGCTCAACATAGAGAGAAGAAAAGCATATCAATTTGCTATACATACAAGATACCGAAGATAACAATGTATGACATATCACATAGATAAAGAACCTGTCAAGCCTCGTGAGCGCAGAACAGAGACAACCATTAAAAAATATATGTATGCCATCGGTGTATGAAGTTAACACAATTCTATATCGTCATATGTGCTAGACGAATTGAACAACAATCTATTATTTCGCCGGTGTCGGCATTACTTTAGATCAACGGATAAACTGCAATCACATGAAATCGATTATGGAGCAATAAAGCACTGCGCCATCCGACTATTAAATGATACTAATAAGTGGCTTCAAATCATCAACTCCAATCGGAAAGCAACACATCCATTCATTGTAAATGCCTACTTGGAGTGTTTTTTTTAACTAATTATAGAGAGAAGATGAGAGTGTGCAAAGACTGATGCGAAGAACGTAGCAGAGGATATGTATCAATATCATGAAGTATTTACTATTGATTACCACATGTGTTTTTCATATGATGAATCGCTATCATAGTATCGATCACATCACAGCGCCGATTTCATATCATAGTTTGTGACAGAACTGGAAAAACTAGTGCTGTACATAAAATATATTTTCTACGAAAATTAATGCTCGTCATGAGTTAATTCTAATACCTTCACGCTATGGCAATAATTGTGCATTCAGTCATCATCAACTACTAGAGGTCGAAGTTGAATTACTCAAGATACAATGGCGTATGCCCCACATAATATTAGATGAGATCAATAAATTATGATTACATCGACCATTGGAAAGTGGGCGATACTTGAATGTGGGTTTTCGCTCTTGGGATCTATACGACTGTCCATCGCTTCAAAGCACAACGAAACATTCATGGACCGTAAAAGCTGCCTCCCAACTAGAGAAACCAAAATATGTAGTTGGTGCGGTGCAGACTGGTAAAAAAGATAATGTATGGCAAAGGACATTATATTATTCACCGACTGCAAACTCACGAGTGCTAAACTTTATCTCAATTTAGGATTCTTTTCTTAAGATGACTCGAATATGGACTTCAAAAAAGTTTCGACATTTTGTTCAATAGGTACTCTCGATTTTGTAAATACCATTATGACTGCAATAGTGATCGTTCTTTACGAACCATCGCTGAGTCTTAATGTAACGACCCTCTCACGGTTAATGATTGATCGCATCAGAAATATGTAATTGGTGGCTGAATCATAAAGATTCATGCGAATAAAATAAATGTAACATTATGTACTTTTTATTCTCCTCACCCCGTACTTAGTTATGTCAGCATCACCAGCTATCGGATAGTGCAACTGAAAACAATATTACTTTCGAATGTGAAACTCATTTTTTTTGTATGGAATTTGATTGAAAATAAATTAATATAATCGCCTCAGAGACTTTCGAAAACATTCAAGAGATCTTTGACAATATTCGTAATACGGTTGAAGACATCGATGAGAGGATCGACGATGTTTTAGAGACTTTCAAAGACATTCACGAAGGGTTTGAAGACGTTCAAGAAACTTTCGAATACGTTCTAGAGACTTTCGACGACATTCATAATACGCTTGAAGACATTCATGAGGGGTTCGAAGACGCTTGAGTGACTTTCATACATTCACGAGGGATTCGAAGACGTTCAAGGGACTTCCGACAACATTCATAATAGGTTTGCAGATGTTCGTGAAACATTCAAAAGACTTTCGAAAACGTTCATAAGAAGGTTGAAGGCATTCATGAGAGGTGCGAAGACCTTCAGAGACTGTCAAAGACATTCAAGAAATCTTCGACAATATTCGGAATACGTTTGAACACATCGATGAGGGGTTCGAAGACGCTTGAGAGACTTCCAAAGCCATTCACGATGGGTTTGAAGACGTTCAAGAAACTTTCGAATACGTTTTAGAGACTTTAGACGACATTCATAATACGTTTGAATGCATTCATCTGGGGTTCGAAGACGCTTGAGAGACTTTCAAAGACATTCACGAGGGGTCTGAAGACGTTCAAGAGACTTTTGACGGCGTACGTAATACGTTTGAAGACATTCATGTGGGGTTCGAAGACGCGTAAGAGACTTTTAAAGACATTCACGAGAGGTACGAAGACATTCAGAGACTTTCGAAGACATTTAAGAGATCTTTGACAATATTCATAATACGTTTGAAGACATCGATGAGAGGATCGACGATGTTTTAGAGACATTCAAAGACATTCACGAAGGGTTTGAAGACGTTCAAGAAACTTTCGAATACGTTCTAGAGATTTTCGACGACATTCATAATACGTTTGAAGACATCCATGAGGGGTTCGAAGACGCTTGAGTGACTTTCAGACATTCACGAGGGATTCGATGACGTTCAAGGGACTTCCGACGACATTCATGATACGTTTGAATACATTCATGAGGGGTTCGAAGACGCTTGAGAGACTTTCAAAGACATTCATGGGCGGTTTGAAAACGTTCAGAAATCTGCGACGACATGCATAATACGATCTTCGACGACATCCATAAACCGAAGACATTCATTACGTTTGAGTTTCGCTGGAATTGTTTGGGTTTGTTTGGGATTTTCACAGTTTTGGTCGAACGTGTTTGAGTTTGTTTGGGTGCTCACCCAAACACACCCAAACACGTTCTATGAATGTCTTTGAAAGTCTCTCAAGCGTCTTCGAACCCCTCATGAATGTATTCAAACGTATCATGAATGTCGTCGGAAGTCCCTTGAACGTCATCGAATCCCTCGTGAATGTCTGAAAGTCACTCAAGCGTCTTCGAACCCCTCATGGATGTCTTCAAACGTATTATGAATGTCGTCGAAAGTCTCTAGAACGTATTCGAAAGTTTCTTGAACGTCTTCAAACCCTTCGTGAATGTCTTTGAATGTCTCTAAAACATCGTCGATCCTCTCATCGATGTCTTCAAACGTATTATGAATATTGTCAAAGATCTCTTAAATGTCTTCGAAAGTCTCTGAATGTCTTCGTACCTCTCGTGAATGTCTTTAAAAGTCTCTTACGCGTCTTCGAACCCCACATGAATGTCTTCAAACGTATTACGTACGCCGTCAAAAGTCTCTTGAACGTCTTCAGACCCCTCGTGAATGTCTTTGAAAGTCTCTCAAGCGTCTTCGAACCCCAGATGAATGCATTCAAACGTATTATGAATGTCGTCTAAAGTCTCTAAAACGTATTCGAAAGTTTCTTGAACGTCTTCAAACCCATCGTGAATGGCTTTGGAAGTCTCTCAAGCGTCTTCGAACCCCTCATCGATGTGTTCAAACGTATTCCGAATATTGTCGAAGATTTCTTGAATGTCTTTGACAGTCTCTGAAGGTCTTCGCACCTCTCATGAATGCCTTCAACCTTCTTATGAACGTTTTCGAAAGTCTTTTGAATGTTTCACGAACATCTGCAAACCTATTATGAATGTCGTCGGAAGTCCCTTGAACGTCTTCGAATCCCTCGTGAATGTATGAAAGTCACTCAAGCGTCTTCGAACCCCTCATGAATGTCTTCAAGCGTATTATGAATGTCGCCGAAAGTCTCTAGAACGTATTCGAAAGTTTCTTGAACGTCTTCAAACCCTTCGTGAATGTCTTTGAAGGTCTCTAAAACATCGTCGATCCTCTCATCGATGTCTTCAACCGTATTACGAATATTGTCAAAGATCTCTTGAATGTTTTCGAAAGTCTCTGAGGCGATTATATTAATTTATTTTCAATCAAATTCCATACAAAAAAAATGAGTTTCACATTCGAAAGTAATATTGTTTTCAGTTGCACTATCCGATAGCTGGTGATGCTGACATAACTAAGTACGGGGTGAGGAGAATAAAAAGTACATAATGTTACATTTATTTTATTCGCATGAATCTTTATGATTCAGCCACCAATTACATATTTCTGATGCGATCAATCATTAACCGTGAGAGGGTCGTTACATTAAGACTCAGCGATGGTTCGTAAAGAACGATCACTATTGCAGTCATAATGGTATTTACAAAATCGAGAGTACCTATTGAACAAAATGTCGAAACTTTTTTGAAGTCCATATTCGAGTCATCTTAAGAAAAGAATCCTAAATTGAGATAAAGTTTAGCACTCGTGAGTTTGCAGTCGGTGAATAATATAATGTCCTTTGCCATACATTATCTTTTTTACCAGTCTGCACCGCACCAATTACATATTTTGGTTTCTCTAGTTGGGAGGCAGCTTTTACGGTCCATGAATGTTTCGTTGTGCTTTGAAGCGATGGACAGTCGTATAGATCCCAAGAGCGAAAACCCACATTCAAGTATCGCCCACTTTCCAATGGTCGATGTAATCATAATTTATTGATCTCATCTAATATTATGTGGGGCATACGCCATTGTATCTTGAGTAATTCAACTTCGACCTCTAGTAGTTGATGATGACTGAATGCACAATTATTGCCATAGCGTGAAGGTATTAGAATTAACTCATGACGAGCATTAATTTTCGTAGAAAATATATTTTATGTACAGCACTAGTTTTTCCAGTTCTGTCACAAACTATGATATGAAATCGGCGCTGTGATGTGATCGATACTATGATAGCGATTCATCATATGAAAAACACATGTGGTAATCAATAGTAAATACTTCATGATATTGATACATATCCTCTGCTACGTTCTTCGCATCAGTCTTTGCACACTCTCATCTTCTCTCTATAATTAGTTAAAAAAAACACTCCAAGTAGGCATTTACAATGAATGGATGTGTTGCTTTCCGATTGGAGTTGATGATTTGAAGCCACTTATTAGTATCATTTAATAGTCGGATGGCGCAGTGCTTTATTGCTCCATAATCGATTTCATGTGATTGCAGTTTATCCGTTGATCTAAAGTAATGCCGACACCGGCGAAATAATAGATTGTTGTTCAATTCGTCTAGCACATATGACGATATAGAATTGTGTTAACTTCATACACCGATGGCATACATATATTTTTTAATGGTTGTCTCTGTTCTGCGCTCACGAGGCTTGACAGGTTCTTTATCTATGTGATATGTCATACATTGTTATCTTCGGTATCTTGTATGTATAGCAAATTGATATGCTTTTCTTCTCTCTATGTTGAGCCACGCGTATCGGAGCAATGTCTTCTTCGGTGGTACACACATTAATGGATAAATTGTTTTGAAGCACATTTTTTTTTAAATTTGACCTATAGTTATTGGGAATCCAATATTCGATAGATTCAATACCGTTGAATAATGCATGTAAGAAGATCCGTGGTCACTGTTTCGTTCAGCTGGGTATAAAGCTGTAACTGTCACCCATGCGAAACGTGCATTATCTCTTGATTGCACATTAATCGCAGCCCTCATAATCATTATTTCCCGTGGCAATGAGATATAACATTTAACGCGTATTGATTTATACTTATTTACATTTATTGTAAGATTACGTATCTTTTGTAAAGCTCAACCACTTCCACGTTGTTGAAATTCACCGAGCAGAAGTTAAAGTATAGACCATCACGCGTTCAAGTCGAGTTCTCGCCACATTAACCCATCACCGCTGTGTCCTGCACCCATGCATATAGAATGCCTGTACATGAAATACTTCAATCCTTCCAGATTCGGTATTTGGCCTATCAATGACTATTGATGTTTAGTTGATAATCGTTGGCGCTTAATTCGGCTTTGCGATTTCAGTACTTCGATCAACTCGACGATCTGTATCTCCCACACAGCAAAGTCGTCGATCGAACTTAGGAGCGTGGCTTGGTTGTGCAAGATTTCTTCTGATGGTTCATTGTTGTTCTCCATATTAACAAGTTGAATAGTCTTGCCAGAGAGATATGTGAACTCACTGCTTCATTCAAAGTGTGGCCACCTTTGAGCGCTGCCGACGATTAAAAATGGTCTCCCATCAGAAAATATTTTTGTCCTTCCCTTCTAGCTCGGAAAATGTAATAGAATCACCTCCACCAGAGTTTTTCAATATCACGCTGATATCTTTTAACGTGGAAAGCATGAAAAATAAATACACACGCAGAACGAGCCGATCGGGGTTCAACGGGAGCAAAAAAGAAAAGTATTTTTGTGAGTATTCCAGACCGCGAGTGCATCTATGCTCAAATGGTGCATGCAGTGGGATCAGTGGTCGAAGCCTAAAAAAAAAATTCTTCGGCCATAGATCCACAAAGTTGATCGTTTTGTAATAAATACCTCGTTTTCGTATGTGTTTTGGATAGCCAAGACATTACTTGAGCGGAATGTTGTTTTTTCAAAATGTTCCCTATGCTCGGAGGCTGGCATTGAACGTCGACGAACAAAAAAAAATTGTCTTTACAATATGGCTGATTTAGTAAAAACTGTATAGCCTCAAGTGTCACTTGAATAGGTTTGATGTTGCTCTGCAAAGAGCGCTATGATTCGTGACAGGCTGGACTTCAAACATACTGGAACACGTGGCAATATATATTAAAAACTGTAAGATGCTCTTTATAATACGCCAGTTCAGTCTCCATGACCTAGACGCGGTTCTGTAGAGATCGCGAAAGTCAATGATTGGCGAGCCAGGCCAGCTTTCACCTCTATGCGTGCACACTTTTCTGGACAGCAGATGCCTACCCCTACAGGGATAGTTAAAGAAAAAAAAAATTTCGTTTATCCCCTGGCCAGGATGCACTATCTTGCAAGGTTTTTTTCTACAATAAGCCCCCACCCTACTATAAGTCTATGAGGATCCAAAAATCGAAATCCGAAGAAGGATCGGAACAGCAGTTTTCGCCATTCCACTCTTCAACCTCCGAGGTGTCCTTGTGGAAGAGTCGGAAAACGGAAAATCAGTTAAGAAAAATGTCGAACCAAATTGAAGTGATCGATCTCGTCGATGATGAGATGGAGGTTGTCGTGAATATCACCCATGATGACGAAGTGGAAGTTGGGGTAGACGAAGACGTCATTGATATCGCCGATGGTGACGATGATGAGTGCGCGGACATTGAAGTGCTTGCACATGATGACATGGAACTGGCCGAGATGGACAGTGATACGGAATCATTCGATAGTGGATTGGGTGATACCTCAGATAAGGGAGTCCATTATGTGCGTGAAATCATAGTGGACCAGCAGCGAATAAATCGATTGAACCGGGGCGTCATGGGCTGTGTAAACTACGAATATCTCACCGAAAATGATCGGGCGAAATTTTGCGTGCTGTGATACTTTGATATGCGGGGCACGGTTGATCAACTAATTGAAAGATGTGGCCACTTCAGCGAACGGTTTAACAACATCCAGGGGATATTTTGTAACAACTGCGGCGGGCCGACTCACCAAGTTTCAATGCGCGACACGTGCCCCAACTGCCTGAACTTATACTTGGTCGATGGTTCGTATTATCTTTAGTTTGATTCAAAATATGATTATGTTTTAGATGTTAATAAGATTCATGATTTGTTATGTTCCAGGATAACGTATCCGCTGCGGATATTCAAAATAAAATAATTTAAAACATTGAAAACCAGCCAAACACACACACACACACACACATACACACACACACCAAATATTTTATGTATAATATATATTATGCAAGGCCATTGTTCAATTTAATTATTAATAAACTATTGTTTTATTGTCATTTCATTCGAAGCATTCTTTTTACTCCCCCCCCCCCCCCGTCGTTCCACACACACACACACACACACACACACACACGCGCGCGCGCAAAATACTCATCGCCGCCAGCTTCTCCCTCCCGCTAGTCGCTTCACAGATCACATGGCCCCCCTCCACAGAGGCCCCCCTGTGACGTCACACGCGCCCGGCGACCCCCTCCCCTCCGCCGTACCCCCGCACTTGGCTTCCCCGCGCTGGAGCCCCTCGCCCCGCTCCCCCCTGAGATCCCGCACATTTGTCTAAGTTTTTTTTTATATATATATAAACTCATGTGAATAGTCTAGACAAAAATGCTCCGCTTACATCAATAATGTTGATAATTAATTATCGGATTTTATGGGTTTTCAAGGACCCGCGACTCTATGATGCCGCGGGTCCCCTCCCCCACAGAGTCGACAGCGGCTTCCCCCTCTCGCCCGCGGGTCCAGCTATCACCGGGTAGACATCGTCACCAAAAACTAGCCTCCCCACTCTCTAACACTCCTCCCCTTTCCCTCCGCCGGAACCCCGCACTCGGCTGCCGCATGCAGGATCCCCCCCCCCCCCGCCGCCATGCATACCGCGGCTTCCCCGCGCTCGACTCCCCCGCCCCGCTCCCCCCTGAGATCCCTGAGTTAGAACCGGCCTATTACAACTACTGCCATGGCAGAGAAAAAAATGCCGATCGTAATTGTTTAAACAAAGAGCATTGTAAAATTTTACAACTCTTTTGTAGAGTGAGTCTCGAGCAATCTCGGTCGTGACTAGAGATATTAGCAGAGATCGAATTCGTCGACGATGAGCGACATCGAGATGCCAAATAGTCTTTGAGCTTATTTGTTTAAATTAATTAAAAAAGAATGGGAAAATGCTAGCACCCTTCCACCATACGAGTCTCTAGCAAACCCCGTTTGCTAGAAAGTTCAACCATAAAGAAATTTCCACCGATGACTGTCGTCGACAAAAAAATCGATTCGAGGGCATTTGTTTAAACAATGCGCGATCGCAAAATTTCACCGCTCTTCCGTAGAGCGAGGCTAGCGATCTTGATTGTTCGAGAAGCTGACCAGCAAAAATGCTGCCAAATATGAACCCTGGCAGAGATAAAAATGCTGAACGCATTTGTTTAAATAATGAGCATTGTAAAATGTTACCACTCTTTTGTAGAGTGAGTCTCGAGCAATTTCGGTCGCTCAAAATTTTGGCAGGGATCGATATCGTTAACGATAAGCGGCATCGATGTTACAAATTGTGCTCGAGCTTATTTGTTTAAATGATATGAATAAGTATGGGAAAATGCCTGAGTCTTTTGGTTGTGGCCGTCGTCGAAAAAAAATCGATTCGATGGCTGCATATACAAAGTAAAATGCAACAAAGTTTCACCGCTCTCCTGCCGAGCGAGCGCATGCTTCCAATACAAGCGTACCATGGTCGCTACGCATAGTTGTATGAATTGTGTGATACACACATAGACGTAAGGTGCTTGCGTACGACCGAACGGCATGCGAGAATGTATTCGTTCTTTCTCCACGCGGTTGCCGCGGCGTAGCAAACACACACACACACGCGCGCGCTCAGCGATCGCCGTCTATTTGGCTTCGACTCTTCGTCTCAGTGCGAAGCATCGAGACCGAATTCGCGATCGCTGCGCTGTCCGTCGGTAGCGACTCGTAGCTAAAAACTACGAGATCTGCGCTACCGACGTAACGAGAGGCCGCGTCGAAATTTTCTGGCGTGTGGCACATGGCCTTAATCTTTGTGATCCCAACTCCATGATGCTCAAGTTTGCATCGGTAGAAAGGAACGAAAATGAATTCTTAAATGCTCATACTTTTTTTGGAACGAAAATGAATTCTTCTTAAACACTCAAACTTTTTTTTGAACTAAAATGAATTCTTCTTAAATGCTCAAACTTTTTTTGGAACGAAAATGAATTCTTCTTAAACACTCAAACATATTTTTGAACCAAAATGAATTCTTCTTAAATGCTCAAACATTTTTTTGAACGGAAATGAATTCTACTTAAATGCTCAAACCGTTTTTGGTCGGTGCCGGCTGTGAAAATGCTTCAAACGTTTTTACACACTTTGTTAGACATTCACGACCTCAATTTACAAAAAAAAGACGCTCCTTAATAATACAAATAGAGAAATGGAAAATATAACTACATGCAACTCGACCGTACTTGAAATATTTTCATAGTCAAGTTCAGGTCTCTTACTCTTACAGTCTCACAATCCAATTTTTTGTTCAAAGCATTTAAACCACATAATAATTTGCCACCTTCTAGGGCCAAACATTGCGGATGCATTACAGAACTATGTGAACAAGCTCGGCATTAGTTGTTTTATGAATATTCATTGTTTTGGAAAATTACATTTCCTGTTGTCAAGACAAATGGATTAACTTGAGTCACCGCTTATAACTATGTGTAAACTTTGTGGAAACTTTGGTCGCATATAAAAATTGGGCAAATCTCACCTTTCGTTGTACTCGCAAAAGTGCCCATGCGAATCACTACAAGGGTTGAAAGCAAGGATTTGTTAGACTTTTTCCACAGTACTGTTCAGATGAAAACCTTCAACATTTCAAACTTTCATTAGTGGGGTTCAGTGAATCATCATAACATATTTCTCACTGTTGAACAAAATGACAAGTTTGTCATTTTGAATCTGAACAATCGGGCAAGATATTCAATTTTCCACAGCTTCTGAAACTTGTCATCTTGTTCAGCGGTGACAGAAATCTTCTGATGATTCACTACATCCCTCTAAAGAAAATTATGAAATGTTAGTCAGACATTTTTACATGAACAGTACTGTGGAGAAAGTCTAACAAGACATTGTTTTCATGACTTGTAGTTCTTCGCATGGACACTATTGCAAGTACAGCGAGAGGTGAGATTTTCCCAATTGTTATATACGAAGAAAGTTTTTTACGTTGATGTAGGGTAGAAATCGGTTTGCGACACAAAAGTATCCCAAAGAAACTTTCGCCTCTTGCAAAGCGCAGAGAGCACACTGCGAAGTCCAGCTTTTACAATTATTCTACACGCAGTTACGTAAAAAACTGTAGTTACAGTTATGTAAAAAAAACACGGCTCCATTAATGCACTATTTATGCACCCCGGAAAATATATTTTCATTTATCTATTATCTTTAAGGAGAGAGTATTTCGGATATACGGCTTATTACAGCAAGCTGCTGTCCGCGCCAACGTAATCTTTCGTTCTCGGGTAGTCTCCAGTGTGTGCGTTGACTATCGATCCATATATCATAGATGGTTCGAGTAACTTTAGGTGACATCAACGGCGATGTTAGCCTCAGGATACGAGGCACTCTATCTACGTCAAGGCAGGGAAGCTGCTGCGTCTGAGTTGCACGAGAAACCTGGTGCTTCTACAAAGTACAACGAACTTTCCGGGACACTTCGACGCGATCGTACGAAAGATTACACGAGGCGAGATGGCTAAATCTCGGTGCTCGCGAAAGCGTAACTCCATAAAGTTTGTACTAAACTGCAAAATCCGCTGAGGACGTTGTAAATTATTATAATAATTCACGTTTATCGCGATTCTCTGAGTGCTCGGTATACCTGCAATAAAATACAAGTGTTTATCAGAATGATATAAACACAGTATGGACCATGATGAGATGTAGAAAATGTGATGTGAAATTTGGTGTGAATGTGGTGTGAAATTTGGCATCATTAGGGAGCGACGCAAATTTTTCTTCAAATTTTAACTTTCCCATTTCAGTCATTATTTAAAATATTTTTTTTGCACATTTCAATAAAAGATTGATATATAAATGAGCAATTCAAAGAATTGTTGAGCAATCTCCGCAGCTTGGATATTGCTAAACGAAACTTTACCTATTAAAGACGAATCATTTTCATTGCGCTCCAACGATGGGAACTTTAATTTCGTCAAATTCGAAGGTTAGTGTACCACGCGTTAATGAAGCAGGTTTTCAGATTGTTATTTCAGGTTTTGCAATAAAAAAAATCATTCCACTATAAAATGTCAAATACTTTCTTTTAAAACTATTCTAGGTAATTATGCAGAAGTGGGGCTCCACCCCAATTTCAATGCTAAGAGATTATTTTTGGCATGGACGCCTTTATTATGTGACCACTGGTGATATTCAGCCCGCGGAGGCTGACATTTTTAAATATTTCCATAATGTATGCGGTTTTGAAGTTTAGCGGAACACGCAGTAAAATAGGGTATTTTTGTGCTTATCAACTTGTGCGTAGCACGCGCGCGCGCGCGCGCGCGTGTGTGTGTGATCTCTATTTCGAAACAAAGGTACAATACCACGTAAACACAGTCATTGTTGTGTTCATGCGTTCAAGTGTGTATCTATTACAGGTGATCTTGTAAGAATGTATGAAAACTTCTTTCTCTTTGAACTCCAAAACCACATAATTTATGGAAATAATTGAAAATGTCAGCCTCCGCGGGCTGAATATCATTAGTGATGACGAATTAAAGCAATTCATGCCAAGAAAAAAAAATTCCCGTCAAAATTGTGGTGGAGCCCCACTTCTGCATAATTACCCTATTCTATTTTGAGGTCACGTACCTTATTTTTTAAAAGTTAAATGCAATGAATCTGGAAGAAGTTACAAGTATGGATATTGTGTTATGGCGTGTTCACCACTGACGAAATTTCGGTGATAAAGTACAGTCGCGAGAAAGATTTCAATATTAAGGGGCACAAGTTGCACAATGCAATATTCAGAAAATAAATGTCGGTAGCATGATGCAGTGAATACGAAACGAAATAATTGTTTGTCAATGTCATTCAAAATCTCCGAATTCTTAAGTTTCTCCACAGAGCTGGTGTAATTACCCGGTAAAAAGTGGAATTCAAGCTGGTCGCGAGCACATCCTAGACCCCGATAATCGCCAAGAAATATTGAACATTGAAGACAGCAATGAACGTCGAGATACAGCTAAACTTCGCTATATCGACATCAATTTGTAACGGAGTAAGAGGCGTAATCTATCTCGATTCTCCGAGAAAAGTATATTGGAACGAACCGCAGATGGAAGAAAAAAACATTTTTGGCTTCTATCCATTTTTACGTCGTCGATATAGAGTAATATACGATACTTTTTCATCGTCGATAGAATATAAAAGAGTTTGCCGCGGTCTTGAGAAACGATAAAAGTTCAATCATATCAGCGAATCAATTTTGTCAAGACGTTTTTGCGAATTTTTTTAATCGTCAAAAATAAAAAGACCAATTCTGCAATTGTATTTTCTGAGCTTTATGAAAAAATGAGGTCTCTTGATTTTATACTTTGAAATTAGTCATATTTTATCGTAAAAACAAGCTAAAAACCGAATGGAACGTTAATGAAGATCTTTTGGGGAAGTTAGAATTAGATAGATCGAAAATAATAAACAGATTAAAGTGAAATTTCCGCAGGCATGTAGCATGTGTGTGTGTGTGTGTGTGTGGGCGCGCGCGCGCGTGTGTGTGTGTGCATATATCCACATATAATTTTGTCATTCATTCTCATTTACTTTGCTATTACCATATATAAATGCGGAAGTTGTATTCATGGCCAGCATGTGATTCTAATTTTGCTTCCATGTATACCCCAGTTTGGGCCAGGCCCAGTTTTCAGTGGAATGCTCCGTACCATTTGGTCGACGAGAATGAATGACAAAAAGTTTACGGAACAGTGAAAAAAACGTGAAAACCTGGGAGAGACACAAGATTTTCGGTCCAGTTCATTCCCAGGGGGCAAAAGTTTGTACATCTGCCTCTACGAAGTGGATAAACGGAAAGTACCCGTATAGACGACACTCGCGCACATACAGGTATGTAAATCAATTCTTTTCAGAATTCTCTCTTGCGGAGCGCACTGGTACACGGGATATAACAAGCGACAGTTTTTCCGTTACCTTTTCCATGCCCTATACTTCTCGCCTATACGTTTTAGCCATAGTCCGCAGTTTCCCGAGTTTCCATATTTGCGAGTCCTTTGAAATCCGAGAGCTAGCTCGCAAGCTCCCCACGTCGACTGGTCGAGAATTGACGAACGCAACATTTTTTCGGCTCTGGGAGGTCTATAGTTTCAAAGAAACAGACGAGAGAAAAAGTCCCCTGGGCTCAACCACGCATTTTACGTAAAAACGGATCCGGAAATAAATAACTTAGGTACTCCTACTACCCCGATAGTAGGTCATCGAAGATCGCGTCCGGGAAACTGAAGGCAATGATTCCCTTTTGATCAGAGTATACGTCAGATGCAACATCCTCGCCGTATCCTGTCATTAGGGGTAAAAAGGATCAAAGGAATATCGCTTTAAATGAGAATAAAGAGAAACGGAGTGACTTCCCTGTAACGCGGGCTGCCATTGAGCTCGGCGTTTTGCCAGTTACGTTTAAAAAGCTTCGCGAAATGATGTGATCTCGGATTTGTGACGTTGGAAACTGCCACGCGTATCCCACTCGCTTTTCACTTCGTTGCCATGTTACATTTGTTCTCGTTGAAAACGAGCAAAAAAAGAAAGCAGAAGGAGCGAGTAGGGCGATTGCTATATCGTAGCGATTCTTTAGACTTCCAGACACGTAACTGCAGCTTCGACAGTGGCGCGGAGAGACGCGGAATAACGTTAATTATTCTGTCAAAAGGACCATGGGGACGAGTTCAATGAACAAACGAGCGGGACCGAGTGACAGTAGCCGAGCGCGAATTACGAGCATGGAAAGGATGTTGATGGGGATGCGGATAGCGATGAATCCATATATAGTTTGATAGTGGGAAGAACGCAACGCCAGAATTAGTCGGGTTTCGTTTGACGAGCGGATAGACTACTCTGGGGAGCGACGAAGCCGCGCTTCATGGTTCTCTAGCCGAGGGACCTTCTCGTTTTCAGCTCGCAGCATCCCTGTCTCTGATACACACAGTGTGTGTGTGTGTGTGTGTGTGTGTGTGTGTGTGTGTGCGTGCGTGCGTGCGTGCGTGCGTGCGTGCGTGCGTGCGTGCGTGCGTGCGTGCGTGCGTGCGTGCGTGCGTGCGTGCGTGCGTGCGTGCGTGCGTGCGTGCATGCGTGCGTGCGTGCGTGCGTGCGTGCGTGCGTGTGTGTGTGTGTGTGTGTGTGTGTGTGTGTGTGTGTGTGTGTGTGTGTGTGTGTGTATTAATCCACATATATCAATGCAAGCATTCTCTCCCTCTGAACTGGACTTTTTACCCCGCCTTTCTCTCGCTTCCTGATTCCCATTTTCCTCGTCATCCCTTTTTCAGACAGCAACGCTAAGCGCAGTGGTTTCCTTTCTCGATGAACCATAAACTGAACGATCTCTCGTCCACTGGCGGACATCTCACCGTAGAGGTAAGCGGAACATGATTGTAACCGCGGATCAACCACCCGCTCAGTCCAGCTGCGTTTTTCCTCTATCATGTATATCTACTAATCGTAAAAGACTTTGGTCTCTCCCATTCTCCCTTTCTTATGGGCGCTTTCTTTTCGGATTTTTATTACTATTATTTAGGTCTCGTATCTCAGAGAAAGACTTCAATTTTATAGTATTGGTATTTTTTTTTGCAAGCTGGAACTACAGGCCTCTCATACCAGCGGAGAGGTCAGTATAAGCTTCTCATGACTGGCGACCCGTTCAGGATGACTAAGATGAGTGAAATTTGAAGATAAAAAAATGACGACGCACGTTATCTTGCTTATAATAATATTTCGCATTTTGCAAACTAACGTTTGGGACCGTTCGTACCTGATTAGGCGCGTGAGGGTTCAACGTTATGTCACAGATCTTTGAACGATGATAACACAAACATCCTCATCAAGTGAGAAGAAACCACTGAGAAGAACATTTTAGTATTATTATGAGCAATTGAACTTTGCGATTTGCAATTGAACTGTGTAGTCGTGAAATGTAGAATGTAGGAGCATGAACAAAATCATGGAAATCCTGAACGACACTATATCCAATTATTATTCTACACTTATACCATAGATCCAGAGTTTTCTCGTATTGTTTGATGGAAGCATATTGATCAACGTATTGCAGTAACGTTTTCGCTGAACGTTTCGAGCGTGGTTTTACGTGTAATAAATATTCAAACAGCACACGAAGTACGCAGACGAGGAGAGAGGCAGAGGCAGAGACCGCGAATTGTAGGAATCGTTTCGACGTTGCCGCAAATGGTGAAGTCCTATGAACAATATATGCGAATACGAAGTGGGCAACGTCGCAACGAGCGTAGCTAATTAATTCGATTCTTCAATGGTCCCAGGGTAGTCAAAGAGGACATAGTATGTCCAATCCAATTGGATTCACACCTGATAATGAATATTGAATAGGCGAAGCACCGATATTATTACCGGATGGATGAAATAGTTTAAGAACGTTCAGTGTATCGTTCGTTCATCTTCGGTAAAAAATCCTTCAACCGTCTTTCGTCTTATCCGATCCTTCAAAGTCGTTTGGGGCTCCCTTTTCCTAATTTCTGGGGAAATTCGTCGAAAAGTCCACCAAGGCTTATCAGGTCCTATAACTGTACTTACAACTTGTCGATAGCGTAAAGTAGCGTTCGTCAATACCCAGACCATTAATGAAAATCGATTACCCATCAGGGCAGCTAGAGGTTTCCACGGAACAGTGCACAACTCTTGCAGTACCCGTACGCACACCGCCACACATATTCTATCCGATGCACACACACCCACACTCACACACACACACACACGCGCGCGCGTATATGCACAGACAAATACAGTAATGCATAGAAGCGCCACGAGTGTCAGTCAAAAGCTCGTGAACGAGCGCACCCGTTTGCTTGTATTGGAACGATGTATAGGTATGAAGAGTAAAGAGAGATGAAGAACGGGTGGTAAGAGACCCTCAAAGGGGAAAGTACGTTTACTGGCTCGCCTAACCACCCCACGTAAACACCCGACGCGCCGCCCGTCGTTGAGAAAATGGTACTAGCATTCGGCACTTCGCGCATGCATGAAACAGTCCCAAAATAACAAATTATACTACTCCTAACATACACATACCTATCCGCTTCACTGTAAAAAGTTCTAATGCGAAGCTTTTAAAATCCTACTGACATTCACATAGCGAAACATCCCCCCGGTTTTTTTCGTTTATTTCTGCTCTCTCGTTCGTTGGCATACAGGATTGATCGACTGCCAGAACGATTTAACACATTCTTCCATAGCTCTTCACGTGAGGTCAAAAGCGTCAAGTCGGCCATCTCATTTTTTCCATGTCAGCAAAAAATGTTAATGATTTTTTAAATAGCCCTGATATATATGAGATTGCTTCAAAATGTTCGATGATCCTGGCTTTACAAGATACTGAAAAGTCAGCAAACTTCGCTTTGTTGATATTGAACGTACCTTATTGAGAAACGAACTGTTGAAATTGATAGATACCACCATCTAGTGGAAGAAGAAATATCAGTGAATTATGGACACCGGTGAAATAAAAGATCAATTTATTATTCATTTTGTCGCGTTTTTTCGCCAATACTAGATATACACATTGACGAGAGTACAACGAAACCTATGTTTCGTGCCGCGGGTCTGCCTGCAGGCATACCCTTACTACGTATTTAGCTTTCACTATTCACTAGCTCGCGAGCCTGCTTTAACGAAGGTACTCGGTATACTTTAGCGCTGATATCTCACGAACGTTATCTTCATTCAATTCCGACAATTCAGATAAAAGAATTGATAGGAATAACACTGAAGAGGTAGGTGATTCGAGTTTTTGCAGTTGCGCTTAAATTTCACGCAAACGTTACCGTACCATGGTAGATAACGAACAGGTTGTGAGCGATCAAGTGAAGAGGCGAGACAAAGTGGGCAGGGTGGTAGGAAAGAGACGATAGTAGCCGCTTTCAGCGTGAATTCTGCCTGCGGCTATGTGCACTGAAGACCAGTTCCCGTTCATCGATGTGAACCGCACCGTGAGAACGAGAGAGAGAGAGAGAGAGAGAGAGAGAGAGAGAGAGAGAGAGAGAGAGAGAGAGAGAGAGAGAGAGAGAGAGAGAGAGAGAGAGAGTGAGGGCGTCGCGGTACACGAGGAACTTGGTGCGCGACGCTCGTAAAACCACTATAGCGAGAGAAAAGTCAATTAGAGCTCGGCTCCGACAGGCCCACG
Organism: Ophion ellenae; assembly: GCA_963210295.1. NCBI lineage: Eukaryota > Metazoa > Arthropoda > Insecta > Hymenoptera > Ichneumonidae > Ophion > Ophion ellenae. The sequence continues at coordinate 18,288,045 of OY723389.1, forward strand.
TCGCTATGATTCAGGAAACCTATAAATCTGAAGTAACTTCTCACACGTGCACACGCACACACATCCAAATGCATAGATAGGGGCCTACGTAGAGAGTAGCTGAGGGAACAAGGCGAATGGAGGAGTTAGAGGGGAATAAGGTGGAAGAAGCTTCTGAGACTAGCTCGAAGCACTGGGCTTTCGCATGTCCTTTTGCATACAGATTATATGAGCCATACTTATATCGTTCATGCACAAGGAAATGCAGCTTGTCAGTATCTACAAACGGTGTTCCCGAAGCTAAATTATATGGAACAGAGGAGTTCTAACTCACGAAGAGCTCGTAAATGGGAAAATGATAACGAGATATGTGGACAAAGAAAATCCCGTGTTTAAATTTTAAAGAGGCCCATTTCAGGACGCTATCAGATCACCTGACTGTCCTGGTAGGCCATGTATACGGCAGCCTGATAGCGCCCTGCTAGAAAGTATAACGTTGTATTACACATGGGCCTTATTTGGTTACCTGATCGGGCCATTATGAGGTTACCTGACCGGTGGTTCATAATGTTGCCCGATCAGGTCATTGCCTTAACCGTTTGAAGCATACATTTTTTCTCTACGTGCACGTTTTTTTGCACTTTCGTTATTGATGACACCCGCTACGTGAAAAAAAAAAATTAATAGGTATGTTTGAGTAGTTATTAAAGTCCTAGAAACCTTGAAACGCATTTACAACCGCCATGTTTAATTAAAAAACACTTCTGAATCGTCAAAATCTAAATTGAATTAGGTGTAACACTAGTGTTACACTATGCCACAAAGCGTTAACTCGCCAGTACGCATATACATGCTCGTACACATACATACTCTACAATGTATTGTAAAGGCAAGAGTGTATTTGTCAACACATTTTTTAAAATCAAACACAGTTCTAATCAGATCAATTGAAAATACCCATGTGCGAGCAGCCAACGTTCCGAGTACGGCCGACGCTTGGCTGTATTGCGGCAGCTCGTCGGCTGCCAACGATCGACGGTCTATGATGGCCCAGCGTTGGCGAAACGTGCGAGCGATGCTTGGCTATTAAGCGGCGACGAATCGGCAGCCAACGATCGGAACGCGACTATGGCCCAGAGTTGTCGCAACTCTCGTTCGATCATCGCGTCGACGTTAGGCCCGGTAGTTCGCGCAACGCTGGCTACCACGTTTCATCCGACTCTGGTTAATCGCCGCCTGGGTGTAGTTGGCCAACGCTTGCAGACCCAGAGTACAGCCAACGCTTGGCGGTAAGGCGGCGACGAATCGGCAGCCAACGATCGGAATGCGACTATGGCCCAGAGTTGTCGAAACTCTCGTTCGATCGTCGCGGCGACGTTAGACACTGCTGTTCACCCGGCGTTGGCGACCATGATTCAGACAACACCAGCTAATCGTCGCCCGGGTATAGTTAGCTATCGCTTGTAGCTCCAGAGTTCGGCCGATGCTTGGCCGTAAAACAGCAGTTTTTTTGTATTTCCGTTTGAGCTTCGCCTCAACAGCACAATGTAGCGCGCAACGTTGGTAGCATCGACATTTTACAGTAAGGTTAAGTTTCGATGTTCGTAGTATTTCGGTGTGAAAACAATTTTGATAATTGCTGGGATTGATTAGAAATCGATAAGAGCAATAATACTGAATATTCAAATTGAGAAAACGAGTGAACGCTTCGGTAGAACGTTCGGGGTCTGACTTTGGCAAAACGTGTATTTTTTTTTGAATTCTTAAAAAAATATATGCCGTCACCCTTCTTCATTAAAATCTAGACAACAAAGAAAAAAATTGAAAAAAAAGAAATAATATTCAATGAATTTAAAAAATGCTCTTTAAATTATATATGAATCTATTGAAGTGTGCTTATAATGCTTGAAAATTACATCGTTTTACTTCGCGCCAATTTAAATTTTCGCGCGTTCAAGTCACTGACAGAAAAATTCTTTTGATATTAATTAACCGCGTCAATTTGATTTTTGCTCATTTGATTTAACTAGATTTTTCGGGGAAACGAATATTTCCTATTGCATTCCATTATTGGAATGATTTTTTGGATTATTGGAATTTATTTTCAATACATTTATTTATTCCAATCAAAATATATTTAATATCGTCCAATAACTAAACATTTTATTTATTCCTAATAAATCTGTGATTCGGTTTCATCTGTTCATAAATTATTTAGTTGAATCCACAAAATGGATCTATTTTATTTGTTTTTAATTTTAGTTAAATATAATTTTTGCGGAGTCATCCATTCTTCTATTTGATTGAGCCTGATGGCCTCTCAAAATGGTGTGTGGGTAGAGAGGATGGAGAGAGAGGAATTATATATATATATATATATATATATATATATATATATATATATATATATATATATATAATTCCTCTCTCTCCATCCTCTCTACCCACACACTTATATATATATACCCACACAATTATATATATATATATATATATATATATATATATATATATAATTCCTCTCTCTCCATCCTCTCTACCCACACACCATTTTGAGAGGCCATCAGGCTCAATCAAATAGAAGAATGGATGACTCCGCAAAAATTATATTTAACTAAAATTAAAAACAAATAAAATAGATCCATTTTGTGGATTTAACTAAATAATTTATGAACAGATGAAACCGAATCACAGATTTATTAGGAATAAATAAAATGTTTAGTTATTGGACGATATTAAATATATTTTGATTGGAATAAATAAATGTATATATATAGGTTATGTTTGAAAAATATATAGCGCGTTATTCGATAGAACTCTCTAATTATCACAATGATATTGGCTAATTGATATAGTTTATGTCATACAACAAATAATTGTAGGAATTCATTTGGTCTCTTATGCCATATCTACGACTCAGATGTTACAAACACTCGGTAGCACAGGGGCAGCGTGCGTAGCTATGAATAGGTAGGTTCCAGGTTCGATTCGCATATAGGTGAAATATTTTCTTCGATTAAAACCATCTCAAAAGGTTATGGAATGACGACTTACGATCCAAAATCATTGTCGTAGAACTCTCAATTAAGTGTGTCATTTTATTTTGAATTTATAAAATATTTTATGCCTATAGTATTTAATTTGAAGATTTTTTTGTCAGTGTAGGGCCGACGCCGCAATCAACGTAGGGCCGATGTTGCAATCGACGAAGGGCCAATATTGATTATCTGTTGCGGCCCAACACTTGGGTGCAGCATTGGGCCGATTTTATCTTCCCGGCGTTTATTGGACGCCGAACCTACATTGGTGAACAGAGTCGGGCCGCCGTTCTCACTCAGGCGGTCATCGTTGCGCCAAGGTTGGCCCAACTGTAAAATCGTACATGGGTAGTTTATTTTACTTCGGAATAATCCTGCTCGTCGAATAATAAGACAGAATAATCGACCTGGTCAATTAATTCGTGTTTGCCAGACATGACTTCAGGGAAAAACCAAAATTTATTTAAAAAAATAGAATTTATATACAATAGAGTATTTATATACAGAAAAACACCCGTATACGTATATTTTTCAGTTATACATACCTTGTTCCCACGACAATGACCCATTTTGAATGGTGTTTTGGGGTTTAGGAATGCGACGAAAACTTCTAACACGCATCCGAGCTACATAACGTTTTTTTTTTCGTCACGGTCCGTAATATCTTTTATGATTAAATTTTCAAAAGTCCAAAAACATCAAAGCTAATATCTAGCAGAGTTAAAATTTCTACGTAGGATATAACCGTTATGTGCATGAATTGAATGCTCAAGCAGCTATAAGGCAAGGCTCAATAGGGTCAATAGGTCAAGCATCAGTGGGGCTATTTAGCGTTGCTTGACTTCGTGCCTAAATACGTCCGGCCTGGTTACGAGGAAATCAGAATTTCCATAATAAGGGTTGCTCGTAACACACCGTGATCATGACCTGATCCTGATCAGGCAAACCTTAAGAACTTTGTACGCGGAATACTAACGTAATCAGTTGCACCACAATGAAAAGCCTTTTCGTAGTCCGCACGAGCTCTTACGGCATGCACACAATGTCGTATTAATAGATAAAAGCTAATGAAGCGTTTGCTGAAAGACATTGAATTGCTTCTTTCGTTATTGCTTAGCGAACTGTACAAAGGCTCGTAAGAGATTTCGTCATCTCAGCTTTTTTGTCATTGAACGCAACCCGGCAATGTTATGCAAACGTTCTGTGGCGCAAATTGTATCTATGTGACGACTGCCGACTTGACAAAAGTGGAATTACATGAAAGCACGCATACACGTGTACTTTTCGAGTTTCAAGAATAAAGATATGTATAAAAATTAAATGATGATCACGTGATCCCGGTAGGAGTCAGGTCACGTAGAAGTCAGAATACGCTGCGTCCTCAATTGAAAGGAAACTGCGAAAGAACTGTTGAACGAGTAGGAGAAAACGCGGCAGAGTTGGATCACCGAACATCACAGAAGAGATGTGAGAGATACTGGGAAGTCTAGAATTTGTGGAAAGGTTAAATGAAAAAACTCCGAGACATTCTCGGGTCGGGTTTTATGACATCGATGTCGTGTCCTGTAGATTCTGGGACCGGCACTAGCAACACCGGCAGCACGAGCGTCGTTGCGCAACGAAACTTAAATCGTATTTCCCAATTTCTATAAGCGCTTTTCATAGTTTTTTGCCGTTGGCGAGTGAGAAGGAAAGCCCAAACTATAAGAAGTACCGTGGCCGGTGTGATGAGAATGCCGCGGGGCTTGGTGGCTGGGTCAAGAATTTAACGAGTAGAGAAATACAGGAGGGGAAAGGGAGATGGTGGCAAAAGGTGGAGGAGCCCGCAGGAAAGGATTGTCGCCTATGGGTGTGTGCGTTTCTGTATGGGTTTACGCGTGCATGTGTAGAGCCTGTAGTTGTAAAGTAAGAGTTGAGAAGGCTGGATAGGTATGAAGCCGGCGAACCCGCATCAGTGTAGCAGCAGTCTCCCGTCTTCCTTTCCTCATTCTCTCCTATTCTCCTTTCCTATTCTCCTCGGATGAATCCGCCATCGAGGTTGAAACTTGGCAAAGTCTTTGCCAAGTTTCTCCACCTCTGTCTCTCTTTTGCTCTCTTGCGTAATCCGTTCTCCTCTCTCATTTATAAGATCGTTGATTCGTGCGAATCAGCGGATTCCAGTAAACTTCCTACTTTGTTTAGCGAGCTGCGCTTTGTATGTAAAGGAGGGCGGAATCGAGAAGCTGCAATGCAAGTGCGGTATTGGAAAAGAATAAGGAAGTATAAGGAGGGACAGGTGTTAAGTGGAAGAATATTCCGATTATTGAACCAATCAACTCGGTGCACTTTGAACGTGTCAGCTCCAGTTATCCCTAAATAGTGACGGACAGTGGAATAAAAGATTGATGCTTTTTTGACGGAATTAGAACGGTGACGAGATGCAAACATTCGTTGTGAGACTAAGCAGCCTCAATTGAGGGGGGTGATGCCTTTAGACGAGGAAAAAAATTGCTGATTTCCATGACTTTTTTAAGAGGCTAGATTTCTTCACTATTTCTGAGGCTTAGGGTATGTTCTACTACTACTTTTGGCTGTTACATGATATTTTTTTAAATTTTATTAATCTTTAAGAATGGCGGAGGTATGGCACGGTCTTCTATACTGCATTTTCAAAACTGGCATCACGTATAGCGAAAAAACGAATCGATCGATTCTGATTAAATTTGGCATATATCTTTTTAACCTTGTTGTCTAAAATATGACTCTAAATGGTCTTGAAAATGAAAAAAACGTATTATGTATTGCAAAATGTAGCCTTTTTTCGAAAAATTCAACATTTTTTCTTCAAAGCGTACCGTTTAATCGATTTTCAACATTTCTCACTTTATCTTGTTTCATATTCTGCGTATGAGTGTTAATGAAAGAAAAATCTTCGTTGGTTTTTTTTTCAGATTACTCCCACCGACGCTACGAGTCACGCCACCTGACGACATCCGCTGCAACCCGTTGAGAAGACGGTGCCATAGCTCCGCCATTTTTAAAGAATGATAAAAAATATCATGTAACGGCCAAAAGTGGTAATAAAACATTCCCTAATTGTAATCCCTAAAAAGGTGAAGAAATATTCCCTTCAAAAAAACATCTCATGAAAATCAGCATTTTTTCCTCGCCTAAAAGTATCTCCCTCCTAAACCCCTAAACTCGATAGCGGTGCCCCACGAGGGAATTACCCGTAGAAATTTCTTTACTAGCTGCACCAACAAATATTTAGTAAATAAAAAATCAGCAATATTGGATAATTGGCATTTTCACATGTGATGAATGTCCAATTCACTTCAAGCTTGTCGTCTTCGTGTAAATCTGTTCGAAAGACGACTTTTTTCCACCGATGTCCGCCCAACCTATTTTGATTTTCGAATCTCTCAAATAATGAGCGTAGTCCTGGTGCTAACTCTTTCGTAGTGATCGAGAAAAACCCAATGTTGACAAAGACGTATGATTCACGTCTGCTTGCGTTTGAGACGATTGATAGGTAGGTCAATGCGTTTGAGATATTGAAATAACTAAAGACAAATAATGAATGAATGCACATTGGAATGAGGGGGGTAGAAAACATTAGCTGCTTTCTTGAATGGGTAAATGGAGTCCGGCATGTGGAAGTTTTCATCGCCGGTGGAAATCACATTGGCCGATGGATATGTCGGTCGACTGGAAATGCTCGGTACATCGAGTTCTCGTCAATATAAAACTCGCAATTCACAATTATATAAGAATCCGTGATGGCGATGTGAGCCCATAGTATCTAGCAAAAGCAGTGATTGTGCTCTCTCTCTCTCTCTCTCTCTCTCTCTCTCTCTCTCTCGCTCTCCCTTTCTTCCTCACTGGCTGGTTATTTTCTTGGATCGATGTATGGCTTGCCGGACGAGCAATGGTCCGGCTGATTCTCACGAACACAGAATCGGAAGAATCAAACAGAAAAAAAGTATCTGTGCCAGTTGCTCAATTATGGTCTCTGCTTTTTCAGTTAATACTTCACATTTCAACTACGTTCTTTTTTATTGCCGTTTTATCTCTTGCTTCGTCTGGAATAGGGCGAGGACACAATTTCTGCGGTGTGCGGTCAACCGGAAACATGAGTCGCTGCTGCCGGCTCTCATTCCTCCATCACTATAGATATTCCCTATCATAAGGCAATGATAAATTTCAGGAAGCGGTGACGCCTGCCTACGGATCAAACTCGGAGCCTCGAGGCCTTAAATACGTGCATACGCTCAACTGATAGTTAATTGCTTAATGCTTGCTCATCTGCACATAACTGAAGTGCACATAACCTGCTTAGGTGCATATACTCGCTCATTAATTGCATAGGTTATTCCATGCTGCGCGAACTAGGCAAAAGTCGAACTAACGTAATACAATATTTTAAAAAGTTAAAAAAGTACGCTAAGTTATAAAAAAATTCGCTCAAAAACATTGTCGTTCGCTTTACCTTATGGTTGACCTTACAAGTCATGTGTATTTGTTTAAATTCAAACAGTAGTTGTATTGTGCTTTTTCCATGAATCAATCGTACAAAAAGATTAAAATATTTATATAACAGCCAAGTACATTTTACTTATTATGCAAATGTACAAGAAATGTTGTACACAAAATTGTACTTCGGCACAGTGCAACGGAAACTTCTCACCGGTCAACCAATTGAGGGTAACACAATGTTTAATGTAGTCATGTGGAGAGGTTGGAGAATAATTTTACTCCTCTAAAATACAATCGTGCACAATCAACTTTCCGGAATGAGCATATTACCATGATCTAAAAAATACTATCTCCAACCGCTACCATCTGACTTAGCAATTTCATTATTTTAAATCTGGGAGTTGAGTAGCTGGGAAGTCGAAATCTTTCGCCGAGCATTCTTTTCTTAACCATGCACGCCACGACCTTGCACGGCGTTTTCAGTGTACTTGTGTCGTTCATAAGTTGTATTTTTCTACAATGGTGATATGATTTTTTGAATTATAATAATGTAGTTCTTTAACCCTTTGACTGTCAGTGACACACATATGGGCAAAAAAAGTCGTGCCATTTTTGTGTCATGACACATATGTGGGCATTTGAAAAAAAAAAATATTTTTACTACAGCGATTTGACTATTATTTCGTAAATCATAGGTTTTGAGGTCGCTGAATCGGAATTCGAAATCAGATTTCCAAAATTCAAAATGGCGGATCCAATATGGCGGACGCAAATTTAAAAAATGGTTTGATTCCGGCGAAAGTGATTGTTCAAGGCTTCTTGAGGTCGCTGAAACCGAATTTGAAATCGGATTCCCAAAATTCAAAATGGCAGATCCAATATAGCGGACGCAATTCGAAAAATGGTTCGATTCCGACGAAAGTAGGTACCGTATGGTTTTTTAGGTTGCTGAAAACCGAATTTAAAATCGGATTTCCAAAATTCAAAATGGCGGATCCAATATGGCAGACGCAATTTCGACAAGTAGTTTGATTTCGACAAATCATGATTTGGAATTTGAGTTCTAACTTCAAGTATCTGACGCTCGGATACAATATGATAAATTAAAATTTAGCAAATCAAGTATGACAATCTATCCATAGAAACTACTTTTTTGGTTTTATATCCCGCTCTCTGCCGAATCTAGAGTCACGAATCTAGAACATGGCGGTCATCGACTCTGATTTTGTATTTTTTGGCACTTTTTGTGCTTTTTGTATTTTTTGAATTTTGTTGTTACTATTGATATTTTCTTTTTTCCGTATTTCTCGCATTCAATTTTTTTTGTATTTGTGCAACTTCAAAAATTTGTATTTCTTTTGTATTTTCAATTTTTTTTTCGATTTTAATTTTATTATTTTTGTTAGTGTCTGTATCTATTGTTTTATTCATTCTTTGTGGATTTTTTTTCATTAATTTATATCTTATTTAGTGTTTGGACAAAAAAAAAGAATTTCGGTATTTCACCCGATCACACCGTTATTCGTGATACTGTTGGAAGCGAGGTACTGCACACAGTGTAATGTTACCACAATCTTTGCACATAAAGTATGTTGCCTTCCTTTTTTTGTGGAATAACATTCAGTGCAACGCTTTCTTATCTACTTATCGTCTGAAATATAGAGTGGATAGTGACTTCGTGACGAGCGCAGAGAATTTTTGGGTTTACAATGATACTCTTTACATGACGTGTGTTGATGACAATGATCTTCTAACAGCTCTGTTGCCGGTGCACAACGAAAGTGTATAGAAGTAATTTTTTTCGAGTCAGTTTAGAGATGATTATAGACGACGGAAGCATTATAAATTGCAGTATCGAATAAATGAAAGTATAATTTGTGATGCAATTTAACGGTCGTGTGAATTGTTTCGTAAGAAGAAATAGACTGATCTGTTTTGTCTACACCTCCCATATTGTTATTAGAAGAAATAACAACATTTGGCTTCATGATCTGTTTCTTGGTGAGCTTAGTCTTTAGTCCATGTCAGAATTCTCGCTAGACATTCACATTATTCATATTATTATTAATATTATGTTAAACGATTTCTCGCATTTAGTCGCTTGAAGTCAAATCAACTCAGTCATACTAAAACTGAAAACCTTTCCTGTCATATTGGAGCCACCATTTTGAATTTTGGAAATTCGATTTCAGATTTGGATCGAAAACCTCGAAAACCCTGAGGTACTCACTTTCGTCGGAATCAAACCATTTTTTCAAATTTGCGTCCACCATATGGATCCGCCATTTTGAATTTTTGAAATCTGATTTCAAATTCGGATTCAGCGACCTTGAAACCCCTAAGGTACTCACTTTCGTCGGATTCAAACCATTTCTCAAAATTACGTCCGCCATATTGGATCCGCCATTTTTTATTTTGGAAATCCGATTTCAGATTCGGTTCCAGCGACCTCGAAATCCATAAGGTACTCACTTTCGTCGGAATCAAACCATTTTAAAAATTTGCGACATTCGGCATATTTATCAAGCGGTCTTTATTGAACATAATGATATTTTTTAAAGTTTCATAAAACATGGTACTGGGAGTGAGAGGAGCCACATATGTCAGTGCGCCGGCCATGATATTCTTCGTTTGTGGAAGCCCTGAGTCCTGAACAGATGATCTGAAGCAAAAAAATCAAACATATCTTTATTGTGTATTATACTGTGTATAAGTCGAACTAGAATCAAGAAGAAAAATTGAAAATTAATCAAATTGTAAGCGTTTGAAGTGGGAAGTTTAGTTTCTTGCCTTAAATTTTTGCAGGATTTCGTTCATAAAATAAAACCCTTTGAATATTTTTAGATAATTCTAGTTTAGTTAATGAAGACGATTGTTGTACACGTACCTTCCAAATTGCATAACGATTGCTCATCTAGGGTGCGTAGGAGCACTTGCGGAAACTTAGAAAACCTGGTCTCTTAAAGTTAAACAGAAGTTCATGTGCGAACGAAAAGAAAAGTTTCTTACTTACACCTAATCTGCTATGCCAGGACCATAGAGTGAACCTTCCTCTTCTTCAAAACTCTTTCCGATACAGCAAAATCAATGTTGTTGCCCAACACAGTAGAAACCTCCCTTAAGCGAACAACAATGTTTTCGGCGGGATTTTTTAATTACATGGCGTACCTTTTTAACTTTTTTTAAGTTTCTAAAAGCGACTTTATTTATTTTACGCAAGAGAGGAAACCTTTTATTTAGCTTCCAGCCAAAGGGTAGTGAGTTTTAGATATGTTTGAAGAAACTATAGGGGTATAGTTTTTAATTCATATTGAGCAGAGAAAAGTGTTTGAAGATATTTAAACTTGTAGAAACCTACGAAATGGCATTCACAACATGCGTGAGATGGGAGACCATAGATAGTTTTTCAAATTTCTGTTATTTTTATAATAATTCAATTTCGATTATTTTTATAACCATGAACTTCAGTCAGTGAAGTGTATATTTGTTAGATACTCATACATTGGATTCACATCGACGGTGCGCTTTGTTTATTTCACTTGAGTCCGATACAGAAAGTATAAATTTTCCATTGTCTTCACATGTTTACCATTTCGATACCTCAGGACCTGAGAATCTTTTGTTGCCCAAATTCGATGCAAGAAAAATTCATACTGGTGGCCTCACGGTTTTTGCGATTGCGCTAATAAATCCATAGATTTAGCTCGGCGACGGCTAAAGATATTTTTGACTAATTGCGCTTGATGCGAGACAAATCGATATTTTTATTTTCCCGATACCTACTGGTATACATTTTTCGTTGTCTTCGAGCAATGAGAAGTTCATATTTCTGACTTGTCAATACCTAAAAATATTTTTTTTTCGTCCCCTGTGTTCAATACAAAGGAATTCCTCATTTAGGCTTTTTGCTCTGTGTCGGAAGACATTCAATTGATTATCTTCAAATTAATTGCAGTAACCGAATCGTTTATATCTGGTTAATTTACGAGACATACACATTTTTGGCCCGTCTATGGCCAAAGCCCTGAGTCTTTAATTGCCAAGTTTCAATGCAAGACAAATGCATATTTGTAGCCTCGTGAGTAGTGGTAATAGGCTGGTTCTAACTCCGGGATCTCAGGGGGAAGCGGGGCGGGGGTCCAGCGCGGGGAAGCCTAGTATGCATGGCGGAGAGCGGGTCGAGCGCGCGACGTTACGAGGGGGGATGGAAGGGTCTCTATGGAGGGGGTAGCCATATGGTCCGAAGAGCGGGTGGCTGGAAGCCGCTGTCGCCGAGTGTTTTGTGGGGGCGGGGATCATGGTGAGTGAGCGTTGAAAACCCATAAATCTTCTAATTCATTATAGACATACAAATATTATCATCGATGCAAGCGGAGTGTTTTTATTTCTACACTAATTTGTGTGTGTGTGTTTGTGCGTGCGTGTGTGCGTGTGTGTGTGTGTGTGTGTGTGTGTGTGTGTGTGTGTGTGTGTGTGTGTGTGTGTGTGTGTGTGTGTGTGTGTGTGTGTGTGTGAGTGCGTGCGTCCGTGCGCGCGCGCGCGTGTGTGTGTGTGTGTGTGTGTGTGTATGGGTGTGTGTGGACACGATATGTGCGTGTGACGACCTTATATGGGTAGGGGAAATTTCAACAATTTGAAGATCACATGAAAGGAGGCACTTCAAAGCCCTTTTATTTATTACATGCAGCTGCGGTGCCTTGGTTTCGTTTTTCCGAAATCCTTAAAATGTTTGTATGCGTATCAAATCGAGTCACGCCGACACTTGAGACAGGTCCTGACAAGTCAGGGGGTTTTTTCTTAAATAAACTTTAGGAATTCATCATCAAAGACTTTGACCGCAGATGGACCACTCGAGCTGCACTCTTGAAAAAAAGTTTCAATACGTCGACGTGTCGGTGTCATTCCGAAATATACCGTTAAGATGTTCACATGTGCGAGTATGTACGCAGTGCATCCGGCCAAGCACCCCCTGGACTTGACCAAAAACGAGCTCGAACAGATTCCAAAGGTCTTGCTCTTAAATTATTGGAGAAACTACATTGGTTTACTGTGGGATCGTTTGCCAGAACATCATCGGAAAGGCAGTGAAGTGATATCATATCTTCCATGCATGGAGCATTATAATCCACCGCAAATGAGAGATCACATTGACGGTCCCCCACCTCAACGTCGGGAGTGTCGAAAATGTCATGAGGGGGGAAATTCTTCAGATACGAGGATTTTCAGACGTGTTTGAACTTGTTTTTCATGATTAGAGAAGTGTAGAGGCACGATGGAGGAAATTCTCCACGTATGGGGATTCTTCTAACGTGTTTTAACTTATTTTTTTTTCACGGTTGGAAAAGTGGGGAGAGGTGTGAAAATTTGAGTGGGAGTGTTTCGAGGAAGCTTCCAATTTCGTGGACCAAGCTCAGACTGCACTATTTCACCGCAACATCAACATCTCTCCAAAAAAGGAACTTTGAAATTGTGGGAAGATGGATCTCTCGAGCATAAACAAAGTCGGCGTGATGGCGGAATTTCTTCCAACGAAGAAGCTGTCAGAACTCCGCGTTCACTCGGATCATCGAATCTCCGACATGAGGGCCGTAAAAACCAAGTTTGGGAAACGCTACCTCGTGGACATCGCGGATGAGTTCACTGTCTTCGTACCAGCGCGACTTGCGAAGGCCTTCGATGAATATTAGGAAACGTTCGTGCGAATGCGGCAAGGGGCACGTGATCACCGTCTCTGGTGAAAGGTGGAAAATACAACAGCATAGACTTTTTCCAAGTCTGAGAACGCATGGTGGACAAAGACGAAATTCGTTGGAGCACCATCGTCGAACGGCTGTTTGCATCATCGAGGGTATGCTGCAACTGGCGCGTAATAATCAACTCTACATTCAGTTGTGCAAAATACATCGGCGTCGAGTTCCATCGTCTATATGGAGTATGGTGGAACAGAGCAAATTTGTTGGGGCTGCATCATTGAGTGGAACAGCTGTCCAGATCACAGTCGTCTCACCATCGTTTTCGACGTTTTAAGTGTTTGACTATGTAAAAAAAATCGATTAAAAAAGAACTGCTTATCGAAATGTATGAGAAGGAGAAATACAAAACAATTTTTATCGTAGAATAAATGACGAATACAAATAGTATATAATTTCATCGGAATGTTTTTTATTCGTTTAAAAAAAATTCCTCGCTCACACAACGCTTCGTATACAGTCAACCAGCTTTTCAGCGATTTTACATTATCATGGGCGCAGTTGTATTGCGTGTTGAAGGAATGATGGGGGCGTTTGGAGTTTGTGATTTTCGGCAAATTCTGCAGCGATGGACAGTCCAGAGTTTCCAAGTCGATGACGTTTGTCGCGGAATCCGAAAATCTTGATAGCCATGCGCATTTCTCGAATCCCTTCGCATAGATGGTCGGAGCTCCTTGCAAGATTTCTCGAATTGTCTTCCTAGCTGCCTCGTATGGTATGCCGCTGTGATCCCATCGTATTCCATGGAAATTTCATTCCAACTACTGGTTTGTCATTTTGTACTTGGCCGGTAAAGAGTCCCATGCAAATGGTGCGTCGACGGCGAGCGTCAGCGGTTCAGGATCCTTGTCGTGAAGTTTGATGATGGACATCTCCTTTAGGACAAATTTGTTGACGGGTCTTTTGAAGCCCTGCGCATCGACGATCAGCTCCATGTTGACTGAAGTGGACGCGAATCATCGGCATGATTTTGTACCAATTTTTTAACTCTACCACTGACTGGATTGAACTCAACAATACGATCATGGATGATCATGCAAAGCGCCAACGATAATCAACTAAACATCAATAGTCATTGATGGTCCAAAAACTGCATCTGGAAGAATTGAAGTATTCCATGTACAGGCATTTTATATGCATGGGTGCAGGACACAGCGGTGATGGGTTGATGTGGCGAGAAATCGACTTGAACGTGTGATGGTCTATACTTTAACCCCTGCTCGATGAATTTCGACAACGTGGAAGTGGGTGAGCTTTACGAAAAGTACGTAATCTTACAATAAATGTAAATGAGTATGAATCAATACGCGTTGAATATCATTGCCACCGGAGATAATGATTATGAGGGCTGCGATTGATGTGCAATGAAGAGGTAATACACGTTTCGCATGGGTGACAGGTACAGCTTTGTACCCAGCTGAACAAAACAGTGACCACGGATCCTCTTACATGCATTATTCAACGGTATTGAAGCTATCGAATATTGGATGGCCTATGACTATAGGTAAATTTTTTTTTAATTGAGATTCGAAACAATTTAACCATCAATATACATACCACCAAAGAAGACATTGCTCCGATACACGTGGCTCAACATAAGGAGAATAAAAGCATATCAATTTGCTATACGATACCGAGAATAACAATGTATGACATTTCGCATAGATCAAAACCTGTCAAGCCTGGTGAGGGTAGGACTAAACAGAGACAACCATTAAAAAATATATATATGTCATCGGTGTGTGAAGTTAACATAACTACTATATCGTTATATGTGCTAGACGAATTAAACAACAATCCATTATTTCGCAGGTGTCTGCATTACTTTAGATCAAAGGATAAACTGCAATCACATGAGATCGATTGTGGAGCACTAAAGCACTGCCCAATCCGACTAACAAATAACACCAATAAGTGGCTCCAAATCATCAACTCCAGTCGGAAAGCACGACATCCATTCATTGGAAATGCCTATTTGGAGTGTTTTTGACTAATGATAGGGAGAAGATATGAGTGTGCAAAGACTGATGAGAATGAGAGAATGAGTATCAATATCATGAAGTATTTAGTATTGATAACCACATATGCTTTTCATATGCCAAATCGCTATCATAGGATCAATCACAACACAGCGCTGATTCCATATCATAGTTTGTGGTAGAACTGGAAAAACTAGTGCTGTGCATAAATTACATTTACAACGAAAATCAATGCTCATCATGAGTTAAGGTAGTACCTCCACAGAAGAGCTGAATTAAGAAATAGTTGAAATTTGACATATACGTTATTTAATACATTATCCAAACATCTGTGCAATTTGAATAAGTTTGACCACCCCAAACCTGAGATATTTACACTTAAAGTTGGCTTGGTTTACACGTAACAAATGCGTTATGATGGGCAAACAGAGCATCATTAATTCTACCGTCAAAACTAAAATTAAGAAATTGATAAAAAACGAGGATAAGCTAGAGTAAGATATCACGAATAATGTGAAAAAAATGAGAATGATTCACCATCTAGTTTCCAAGATATGACCATGAGAAGCCTTCACAATTTTGGTGCAAAGCCTGGCAAAGCCTGGAAAAAAAAACAATTGGGGCAAAGCCTGAACAGTCCCGGCAAAAAGTTTACTGGCAATGGTCGAACAAAAACACAATACAAAATATATTTTACGGCAATAAATGATATCCATCGTATTATCTACTAGTACCGAGTCAATATTACGTAGTTTTTAATTTTATTCATTACTAATAAAACCCATTATCAATCTTTCAAACATGAACATGGTATGTAACCTTTTGGTTGAGATTTTCGCAGAGGAACTACCTTAATTCTAATACGTTCACGCTATGGCAATAATTGTGCATGCAGTCATCATCAACCAATAGAGGTAGAAGTTGAATTACTCAAGATACAATGGCGTATGCCCCACATAATATTAGATGAGATCAATAAATTATCATTACTTCGAACATTGGAAAGTGGGCGATACTTGAATATGAGTTTTCATTCTTGGGATATATACGAATGTCCACCGCTTCAAATCACAACGAAGCATTTATGGACCGTAAAAGCTGCCTCCCAACTTGAGAAACCAAAATATGTAATTGGTGCGGCACAGACTGGTAAAAAGATAATCTATGGCAATTGACATTATATTATTCACTGACTAAAAATTCACAAGTGTTAAACTTTATCTCAATTCAGCATTCTTTTCTCAGAAGGACTCGCATTTGGACTTCAAAAAAGTTTTGGCATTTTGTTCAATATGTACTCTCGATTTCGTAAATACCATTAAGACTGTAATAGTGA
The DNA here is from genome assembly GCA_963210295.1 of Ophion ellenae. NCBI lineage: Eukaryota > Metazoa > Arthropoda > Insecta > Hymenoptera > Ichneumonidae > Ophion > Ophion ellenae. Next base: position 18,304,582 of record OY723389.1, read on the forward strand.
TCGTTCTTTACTAACCATCGCCAAGTCTTAATGTAACGGCCCTCTCGCGGATAATAATTGATCGCATCAGAACGAGCCTGTCAAAAATGCTGCCGTAGATGTGTGAATAGAGTTCAAATGCAAAGAAGATTCACTACCGAATACGACTGCTTATTGTTTTAATCTTACACGATCGCGTTGTTGGATATTGTTCATTGACCGATATTATGGGTAAAATTGTATAGATCAGCAAAATTCCGAGAGATACGAAGCATCATGGTTGATTCGCAATGGTCTAAAGTGGGCCTATGGAAACGTTCCATATAGCGTGACTGAAGGTTTAATAACAGCTGCAGTTGAAGGTTCAACGGAAGACGACATGTGTCCAATCGTATATGTTAAGGGTCATGAAAAACGAAAATGGCTACCTGATATACTAAATATGAAAAATGAGCTATTCATTGAGTCGTTGAATATAGACTTTGACGATATGGATGTTTCAAGTAAATTAGATGGAAGTTCTACTCTATGGTGTGAAAAGCATGCAAACAATTGTGCCCTACGATATGTATTTAAAATCTTTAATTGGTGGTTAAATCAGAAAGATTCGTGCAAATAAAAGAAATGTAACATTATGTACTTTTTATTCTCCTCACCCCGTACTTAGTTATGTCAGCATCATCAGATATCGGATTGTGCAACTGAATAAAATATCACTTTCGAATGTGAAACTCATTTTTTTTGTATGGAATTTGATTGAAAATAAAGTAATATATTCGCTCAATAATGATCGAATACATTCATCGGTATACGTTCGATAGATGGTCGTGAGCCGTTTGTTAGAAGTTTGCAAGGCATTTAAAAGTTTTCGACAGTCGTTCGTGAGACGTTCCAGAGACTTCCGAAGACATTCATAAGATGTTCGAAGACATTTAAGAGACGTTCGAAAACATTCATAACACGTTGAAGACATGCATGAGGGGTTCAAAGGGTTTCAAAAGAGTTTCCACGACGTTCATGAGACGTTTCAAGGTGTTCGTGAGACGTTCAAGAGACTTTCGAAAATGTTCATAAGACGTTTGAAGACATTCATGAAAGGTTCCAAGACGTTCAAGAGATCTGAGACAATATCTATATGTTTGAAGACATCGAAGAGGGGTTCGAAGACGTTTAAGAGATTTTCAAAGACATTCACGAGTGATTTGAAGACGTTCAAACAACTTTCGAATTCGTTTAAGAGACTTTTGACGACATTCATAATACGTTTGAAGACACTCATGAGGGATTATACGTTTGAAGACACTCACGAGGACGCTTAAGAGACTTTCAAAGACATTCGCGAGAGGATTGAAGACGTTCAAAGATCTTCGCCGACATTCATAATACGATCTTCGGCGACACCCATAAACCGAAGACGTTCAATACAATTTTACCCATAATATCGGTCAATGAACAATATTCAACAACGCGATCGTGTGAGCTTAAAACAATAAGCAGTCGTATTCGGTGGTGAATCTTCTTTGCATTTGAACTCTATTCGCACATCTACGGCAGCATTTTTGACAGGCTCGTTCTGATGCGATCAATCATTATCCGTGAGAGGGCCGTTACATTAAAACTTGGCGATGGTTAGTAAAGAACGATCACTATTGCAGTCATAATGGTATTTACGAAATCGAGAGTACATATTGAACAAAATGCCAAAACTTTTTTGAAGTCCAAATGCGAGTCCTCCTGAGAAAAGAATGCTGAATTGAGATAAAGTTTAACACTTGTGAGTTTGCAGTCGGTGAATAATATAATGTCATTTGCCATAAATGATCTTTTTTACCAGTCTGTGCCGCACCAATTATATATTTTGGTTTCTCTAGTTGGGAGGCAGCTTTTACGGTCCATGAATGCTTCGTTATGCTTTGAAGCGGTGGACATTCGTATAGATCCCAAGAGTGAAAACTCATATGCAAGTATCGCCCACTTTCCAATGTTCAAAGTAATGATAATTTATTCATCTCATCTAATATTATGTGGGGCATACGCCATTGTATCTTGAGTAATTCAACTTCTACCTCTATTGGTTGATGATGACAGAATGCACAATTATTGCCATAGCGTGAGCGTATTAGAATTAACTCATGATGGGCATTGATTTTCGTTGAAAATAGATTTTATGCACAGCACAAGTTTTTCCAGTTCTACCACAAACCATGATATGGAATCAGCACTGTGATGTGATTGATACTATGATAGCGATTCGTCATATGAAAAGCACATGTGGTTATCAATACTAAATACTTCATGATATTGATACATATCCTCTGCTACGTTCTTCTCATCAGTCTTTGCACACTCATATCTTCTCCCTGTCATTAGTAAAAAACACTCCAAATAGGCATTTCCAATGATTGGATGTCGTGCTTTCCGACTGGAGTTGATAATTTGGAGCCACTTATTGGTGTTATTTGTTAGTCGGATGGAGCAGTGCTTTAGTGCTCCACAATCGATCTCATGGGATTGCGGTTTATCCTTTGATCTAAAGTAATGCAGACACCTGCGAAATAATGGATTGTTGTTTAATTCGTCTAGCACATATAACGATACAGTAATTATGTTAACTTCACACACCGATGACATATATATATTTTTTAATGGCTGTCTCTGTTTAGTCCTGCGCTCACGAGGCTTGACAGGTTCTTGATCTATGTGAAATGTCGTACATTGTTATCCTCGGTATCTTGTAGCAAATTGATATGCTTTTATTCTCCTTATGTTGAGCCACGTGTATCGGAGCAATGTCTTCTTTGGTGGTATACATATTGATGGATAAATTGTTTTGAAGCTCAATTAAAAAAAAAATTCACCATTAGTCATTGGGCATCCAATATTCGATACATTCAATACCGCTGAATAATGCATGTAAGAAGATCCGTGGTCACTGTTTTGTTCAGCTGGGTACAAAGCTGTGCCTGTCACCCAAGCGAAACGTGTATTATCTCTTCATTGCACATCAATCGCAGCCCTCATAATCATTATCTCCGGTGGCAATGATATTCAACGCGTATTGATTCATACTCATTTACATTTATTGTAAGATTACGTACTTTTCGTAAAGCTCACCCACTTCCACGTTGTCGAAATTCATCGAGCAGGGGTTAAAGTATAGACCATCAGACGTTCAAGTCAATTTCTCGCTACATCAACCCATCACCGATGTGTCCTGCACCCATGCATATAAAATGTCTGTACATGGGATACTTCAATTCTTCCAGATGCGGTTTTTGGACTATCAATGACTATTGATGTTTAGTTGATAATCGATAATCGAAGTCGATGTGCAGGGCTTCAAGAGACCCGTCAACAAATTTGTCCTAAAGGAGATCTCCATCATTAAACTCCACGACAAGGATGCTGAACCGCTGACGCTCGCCTTCGACGCACCATTTGCATGGGACTCTTTACCGGCCAAGTACAAAATGACAAACAAGTGGTTGGAATGAAATTTTCATGGAATACGATGGGATCACAGCGGCATACCATACGAGGCTGCTAGCAAGACAATTCGAGAAATCTTGCAAGGAGCTCCGACCATCTATGCGAAGGGATTCGAGAAATGCGCATGGCTATCAAGATTTTCGGATTCCGCGACAAACGTCATCGACTTGGAAGCTCTGGACTGTCCATCGCTGCAAAAGTTTCCGAAAATCACAAACTCAAAATGCCCCCATCATTCCTTCAACACGCGCCCATGATAATGTAAAATCGCTGAAAAGCTGGTTGACTGTATACGAAGGGTTGTGTGAGCGAGGAATTTTTTTTAAACGAATAAAATACATTCCGATAAAAATATATACTATTTGTATTCTTCATTTATTTTACGACAAAAATGGTTTTGTATTTCTCCTACTCATATATTTCGATAAAACAGTTTTTTTAATCGATTTTTTTACATAGTCAAACACTTAAAACGTCGAAAACGATGGTGAGACGACTGTGATCCGGACAGCTGTTCCACTCAACGATGCTGCCCCAACGAATTTGCTTTTTTCCACCATACTCCAAGACGATGGAACTTGACGCTGATGTATTTTCCACAACTGCATGTAGAGTTGATTATCACGCGCCAGTTGCGGCATACTCTCGATGATGCAGACAGCCGTTCGACGATGGTGTTTCATCGAATTTCGTCTTTTTCCACCATGTGTTCTCAGACTTGGAAAAAGTCTACGCTGTTGTATTTTCCACCTTTGTATGTCATCCAGAGACGATGATCACGTGCCGCTTGCCGCATTCGCATGAACGATTCCAAATCTTCATCGAAGGCCTTCACAAGTCGCGCTAGTAAGAAGACAGTGAACTCATCCGCGATGTCCGCGAGGTAGCGTTTCCCAAACTTGGTTTTTACGGCCCTCATGTCGGAGATTCGATGATCCGAGTGAACGCGGAGTTCTGACAGCTTCTTCGGTTGAAGGAATTCCGCCATCACGCTGACTTTGTTTATGCTCGAGAGATCCATCTTCCCACAATTTCAAAGTTCCTTTTTTGGAGAGATGTTGATGTTGCCGTGGAATAGTGCAGTCTGAGCTTCGTCCACGAAATTATAAGCTCCCTCGTAACACTCCCACTCAAATTTTTAAACCTCTCCCCACTTTTCCAATCGTGAAAAAAAACAAGTTAAAACACGTTAGCAGAATCCCCATACGTGGAGAATTTCCTCCAACATGCTTCGACTACACTTCTCCAATCATGAAAAACAAGTTCAAACACGTCTGAAAATCCTCGTACGTGGAGAATTTCCCCCCTCATGACATTTTCGACACTCCCGACGTTGAGGTGGGGGACCGTCAATGTGATCTCTCATTTGGGGTGTATTATAATGCTCCATGCATGGAAGATTTGATGCCACTTCACTGCCTTTCCGATGATGTGCTGGCTAACGATCCCACAATAAACCAATGTAGTTTCTCCAATAATTTAAGAGCACGGCGTTTGGAATCTGTTCGAGCTCGTTTTTGGTCAAGTCCAGGGGGTGCTTGGCCGGATGCACTGCGTCCATACTCGCACATGTCACCATCTTAACGTTATGTTTCGGAATGACACCGAGACGTCGACGTATTGAAACTTTTTTTCAAGAGTGCAGCTCGCGTGGTCCATCTGCAGTCAAAGTCTTTGATGATAAATTCCTAAAGTTCTTTCAAGAAAAAACCCCCTGACTTGTCAGGACCCGTCTCAAGTGGCGGCGAGACTCGATTTGATACGCATACAAACATTTTAAGGATTTCGGAAAAACGAAACCAAGGCACCGCAGCTGCATGTAATAAATAAAAGGGCTTTGAAGTGCCTCCTTTCATGTGATCTTCCAATTGTTGAAATTTTCCCCTACCCATATAAGGTTGTCACACGCACATATCGTATCCACACACACACACACAGACACACACACACAGACACACACACACAGACACACACACACAGACACACACACACACACACACACACACACACACACACACACACACATACACACGCACACGCACACGCACACGCACACGCACACGCACACGCAGGTTCACCGGGTAAGGTCCACTGTTTTGACTGTTCCTTGGTCTCTGGAGTATACCAGTGAATCCATGTTTCGTCGACGGTCACGTAACGACGCAAAAACTCTTTTGGATTGCGATTAAACAGCTCCAAACACTGCTCTGAAGTGGTCACACGAATGCGCTTGTTGTCTGCAGTCAGCAAACGCGGCACCCACCTTGCCGACAGCTTCCTCATGCCCAAAGTCTCATGTAGGATATGCCACACGCGTTCTTCTGAGATGCCTACTATCACAGCTATCTCGTGCACCTTTAATCGGCGGTCTGACAAAACGATATCGTGTATTTTTGTCACGTTCTCCTCCGTAGTGGCTGTTTTTGGAGCACCTGGGCGTGGATCATCAACAACCGACGTACGACCACGTTGAAACTCGTTATACTAAAATTTAACGGTCGCCATCGAAGGAGAAGCATCCCCATACACTGCATCCAAGCGTTCTTTAATTTCACTGCGCGATTTCCCTTCCAAAAACAAGAATCGAATCACCGACCGATATTGTTCTTTCTCCATTCTTTCAAAAATCAACGGACACACTTGCTTTCACACGCTCTCAAAAGAGAACTACAAGTCCGATTCGGCTGAAATTTTGTCAGTAGCCGTCTACAAGACGGTACTGCACTATAGTGTATTCCTCTTGCAATAGTGGCACCATCTAGCGGTGTGGCTCGGTACTTGTCAAATGACCCACGTAACTCATCAGGCTGCCACTACGCTATCGAGTGCTTGTGGCATCTCAATCACAGGCATGGCATAACAGACAAAAGCAATTTCGGTTGTATTTCCGAATAGCTGTTACTTCCGATTTAGGTGAAATTTTGTACAGATCTTTTTGATAATATGAGTTACCGCTTAAATGAACTTTTGGCGCATCGCAATCGTTTTTGAAATGCCGAATTTAGAAAATGGAAAAATTAATGTGCGTATATACAGCCTTGGTCAAACGTATTAGGCACCCTGTACATTTTCCATCCGGACAAAAAATCGAATATCTCGGCGAAAAAAAATCGTAAAACAATTTACCAAACACGGTTTTGAAGCGGATAAAGCCAGCTTAATATTCCTTTTTTTTTGTACCCAGTACGTTATTTTGAAAATGCCGATGTTTCACGATTTTCGCACTTTGCAAAATCGCGTGCTGGACTTTGAAAAATAGTGATCTCACCATTTAGTGGCAAGATCTTTGCAAAGGACAGCGTTAGCTTTAGTTTTGTTACAAAAAAAAAATTAGCGAATCTTTTTACGGAGTTATTTAGTTTTTTTTTAACGGCAGGTTTCCGAAAAGCCGGCATCGTGCGGCGTAACTTGAAAGCTATGAGGTTTGGAATACTTAGTCTAAAAAGTAAAATGCTGTATTTTGTTTGTTAGATCGCGTAGCTTCTCGAAGCAAGCGTTCTGAGGACGAAAACAAACGGCCGAGAACGTTCGCGAATGTGCGCGCGCAGGCGGACCCGAATATGTGTTCCCCCACCACCGGAAGCCTCCTCAGTCTCGCACGAATCGTCTAAACGAGGTGTCACGTTTTCCCCCTTTTTTTTCACAAGCGCGATATTTGTATCACCCTAACTATTAAGCAACAATAAACCTCTTGTTCTTTCGGTTGTGTACTTCCGTGTATTTCGCCCACTTCCACTATAAAACCTCAACAGGTTATGGGCCCAGAACTAAGCGTAAAATACGCGTAAAAACAAATAAAAGTGAAAGCGATTAAGTATCGCCGGGCGCGAGGCAAAAGGGCCGAAATGAATAGCCAACACGGGTACGCGCGAATCGAGTTATTGACAAAAGATAACTTCGACACGTGGAAGTTACAAGTGCGTGCCGTGCTCGTGAAAAACGACGTTTGGGAATATGTGAACGGCACAAAGACGAGACCGGTCGTCGACGAAAATGACGCTACGTCGAAGGCGGCAGCGGTGGCATGGGACGCCGCGGACAGCAAGGCGCATTCGGAGTTAATCTTGGCGATAAGTCCGCGAGAATTAATTCAAATAAAGAACTGTCCGACATCTAACAGTGTTTGGACGAGGCTGCACGAGATTTACCAATCTCAAGGTCCAGCGAGAAAAGCCACGCTGTTGAAACGGCTAACGCTACTCAAGATGGCGGACGACGGGGACATGCGCGAACACGTTCGAGGGTTCTTCGAGACCGTAAACAAACTGCAAGAGATGGACGTGGAAGTAAACAGAGATTTACTGGCGATAATGCTACTATACAGTTTGCCGTCAAGCTACGAAAACTTTAGGTGCGCGATCGAGTCGCGCGACGAACTCCCCGAGCCGGAGGCGTTGAAAATAAAAATAATAGAAGAGAACGACGCGCGGCGCGCGACGCTCAAAGAAAATAGCCAGAGCGCGCTAATCGCGCAAAGACCGCGTCGACAATCGAAGGACGTCGTCAATAAGGGGGAGACAAAGAAATCGGAATATCGACCTAGATTTCTTTGCTTCAAGTGTCGAAAACCGGGACACAAAGCGGCTGAGTGCCGCGCGAAAACATCGTCAACGGAACAACAGGCAGCGAAGGCGCGAGAGGTCTCTTTCGCAGCGACGGTCGATAAGGAAGCAAGGCCGAGCGAGATGTACGAGAATCCATGGTGTCTCGACAGCGGATCGACATCTCATATGTGCGGCAGCGTTGAAAAGTTCGAGCGATTGGGAGAGCCACGTCAACGACGTCTCAACCTGGCGAGCAACGCGAGTACCTCGATCAACGGCGCTGGACTCGTAAAATTAACCGTGCGAAATAAAAACGATGTAAAAGGTATAAATCTAAAAGACGCCCTGTACGTTCCTGAGCTGAGGACGGATCTGATTTCCGTAAGTAAAATTGCCGAAAACGGGTACACTGTAACCTTCGACCGCGAAGGTGCCGTGGTTCGAGATCGCGAAAACAAACCCGTTTTGACAGCCGAGCGAAAAGATGGATTGTATTACGTAATCGAAAGCGCGGAAATGTCCGCGAGGGCCGAAGCGAATCGAAGCGACGCAACGCTGAAATTGTGGCACGTTCGCCTCGGGCATTTGAACGAAAAATATTTACGATCCATGGCAGCGCGCGGTATGCTCAAAATAAACGAAAAACGCGACGAGAGTGTCAATCCGTGCGAGATTTGCTTGAAAGGAAAGATCGCACAAATACCGTTCTCGAGCACGTCGAACCGATCGACAAAATTGTTAGATATAATACACACTGATGTATGCGGGCCAATGAGAGTCACTTCAATCGGAGGGGCGCGATACTTCGCGACGTTCATCGACGATTACAGTCGATGGTGCGAGGTCAGGTTTTTAAAAACAAAATCCGAGATAACGCAAGTATTCAAAGAATACAAGGCGATGGCCGAGAAACAGACGGGCGAGAAAATAAAGGTAATTCAGTCCGACAACGGGAGAGAGTACTGTAATCGCGAGTTTGACGCGTTCTTAGCGGAGCAAGGGATCAAACGGCGATTAACCGTGCCACACACGCCGGAACAAAATGGCGTAGCCGAACGCAAAAACCGAACTCTATGCGAATCCGCGAGATGTTTGATGATTGAGTCGAAAGTATCTCAAGGTTTTTGGGCCGAAGCTATCGCGACATCGAACTATCTACGGAATAGGTGTCCGTCTAGCTCGATTAACGGAACGACACCGTTCGAACTATGGGTCGGGCGGGTTCCGCGATTGAATCATTTGAGAAGCTTCGGTTGCAGGGCTATCGCGTTAAATAAAACTCCGGGAAAGGGAAAATTCGAGGCGCGGGGTCGCGAATGCATACTCGTAGGATACTCCGACACGGCGAAGGCGTATCGCGTATGGTTTCCGGACGAAAGAAAAGTCGAAGCGACAAGAGACGTTGTATTTCTCGAAAGCTCTCCTGCGAACATGCAACACGGTGATCTGATCAATGACGAAATTCCTTGCCAGAAAAACGAGAGTGATGCGGAAACCGACCAACCCTGGGTCGAGTTGAGCGTCTCCTCCACTCCTCCGAACGACGAGGCGATAAGCGAACCCAACGATGACGATACTTCCCGAGCGGATTGTGACCAGCCTGTCGATCCGACTACACAAGAGCGTAAAGGGGGCGGCCGTCCACGCATCCTGCGTACCGGCCGACCAGGAAGACCTAGGAAGGTTCCTGCCCAAGCAAAACGGGGAGACGGCGAGAAGGCTACAGACGACACCGCTCAGGAACGCGATGCACCGGAGTCTGCGTGCGTCACGGAAATATCAACGGATGAGGCAACGGACGGGCCAGACGCAGATGAATGGCGGAGGGCCATCAAGGACGAATTTCGAAGCCTTCTGAAAAACCATACTTGGACAATCGTGGACCGCCCCGAGGGTAAGAACGTAATCGGCTGCAGGATAGTCCTGCGAAACAAGTGTAAGCCGGACGGAACTATTGAGAGACGAAAAGCCCGCCTGGTGGCAAAAGGATATAGCCAGAAGCCGGGGGTAGATTTTCGCGAAACGTTCGCACCCGTTGCACGGATGAACTCCATCAGAATGTTGACAGCTTTGGCAGTTGAGTGCGGAATGGAGATGCATCAACTGGATATTACTACGGCGTATCTAAACGGGGCGATCGATGAGGACATCCACATGGAGATTCCGGAACTCTTTCGAGAGCTACTCCCGGAACTGATCAGAGAATCGAAGGATCCCATTGAACGAGACATCGCCATCAAAGTATCCAAAGATCTGCGATCCGACAACAAGGTTTGTGCTTTAAACAAGGCGCTGTACGGTTTGAAGCAGGCGGGTCGACAATGGCACACGAAACTCGACGAGGTTCTGCGTGAACTTGGATTGAGGCCATCGAGTGGGGACATTAGCGTCTACACAGCGAAACGAGGCGAAAGACTGCTAACGATAGCGACGTACGTCGACGACTTAATAATTGCGTCGAACGACGGACATTGGATCCGCGAAATTAAGGAAAGTTTAAAACGACGATTCGACCTTCGCGATTTAGGTCCTATCAGTCATTGCCTAGGTTTGGAATTCACCCAACAGCGCGGCGAAATCTTCATTTGCCAAGAGGGATACACCAAAGAGGTGTTGCGACGTTTCGGGATGGAAAATTGTAATCCAGTGGCGACGCCGGTGGACACGAATCAAAAATTCCATGAACCGACCGAACCGCTAGATGAGGCGAAATTCCCGTTCCGACGACTGATTGGATGCCTTATGTACCTCGCGGTCTGCACGAGGCCGGACATAACGTATGCTGTAAACTCCCTCAGCCAATTTTGCAACAAATTTGGAAAAGAGCACTGGCATGGCGCGAAAAGGATTCTGCGATATCTCAAGGGGACATCGGATCATGGCTTGAGATACACGCCGACTGGACAGTCTGTCTGCGGATTCGTCGATGCAGATTGGGCTGGCTGCATCAAGGATAGGAAGTCGTATACGGGGTACGCCTTTAAAATGGCAAATGCAGCGACGAGTTGGGAATCCAAGAAGCAACAAACCGTAGCCCTGTCATCAACAGAGGCCGAGTATATGGCTATTGCCGACAGTGCCAAGGAGGCAATACACGTCCAACGTTTCATCGGAGAAATAACATGGACGAAGCCGAAGGGAATCACGATTTTCAATGATAATCAAGGATCACATCAGCTGGCGAAAAATCCCGTCTTTCACTCAAGAACGAAACACATAGACGTGCGGCACCACTTTGTGAGAGATGCCGTCGAAAGCGGAAAAATCATCTTGAACTATATGTCTTCGAAAGAGATGCCCGCTGACGTGTTGACGAAAGGATTGCCGGCGCAAGGGCACCGAGAGTGCGTTAGAAAATTAGGAGTAGTAAAGCGCGTTGCGATGAACGAATAATTCGGCGTTAGGCTCAGAAGCTTGAGGGGGAGTGTTAGATCGCGTAGCTTCTCGAAGCAAGCGTTCTGAGGACGAAAACAAACGGCCGAGAACGTTCGCGAATGTGCGCGCGCAGGCGGACCCGAATATGTGTTCCCCCACCACCGGAAGCCTCCTCAGTCTCGCACGAATCGTCTAAACGAGGTGTCACGGTTTCCCCCTTTTTTTTCACAAGCGCGATATTTGTATCACCCTAACTATTAAGCAACAATAAACCTCTTGTTCTTTCGGTTGTGTACTTCCGTGTATTTCGCCCACTTCCACTATAAAACCTCAACATTGTTATTTTGGAGTCACTACATTTTTGAGATTTTCAAACAAATTTCTTTGTATTGCTATTTTCGGTTGATAGACAACGATTGGTCCTATAATTTATTGCCGGTACTTTAAAACAAAGTTGTTTCAAAGTAACGGCAATCAATGGTTTTAAGGGGCCAGTCCACTTTGAAAATTTCAAAAAATCGAAAGCAAGCAAGCCTTGAAGAAATCGACGATGATGAGCCATCAGAAGGGATTTTGTACGGTGCAGGAACTTCCGATTGAGTTTAGGTAAGAGTTTTTCATAGTATAAACTTCAAACGCGTATTTCTCGAAACAACGTTTTCAAAATCTAGCTCGATCGTATATCTAAAACTAATAAACCGATTCTCTTGAAATTTGAACCACATATTGTAAACATGATTCGCAACAAGATGACCCTCGATGGTTTAAAAATTTCGATTTTTACTCTTTTTTTTGCGAAAAACTACGAAAAAACGCGTTTTTTAAATACTTTTTTTCGTTTTTCATCTGCCATTTTTTTTATTTTTCGATAAAACTTTATATCCAAGGGTCACTTTGTAGCTGGTGTCATACTGAATCTAATGGACTTTGATTTTTTTGTTTCAAAAAGCCGTTGCCGAGTTGTGATGGAGCTATCTAGCCCATCTATTTTTGAGGCGTTACGTTAAACTATAGTTTTTGTACTTAAAAATGAATAAAGATGAATTTAAAAAAATTTAAATGTATTTCAAGATCTTATTTATCAAGCCCAACAACTTTTATATTCAGATCTTTTATAAAATCCTCAAAAAAAAATCGCGAAAATAGCCTTTTTTCGTGGCTCCAAAGTGGACTGGCCCCTCAAAGAAAATGTCAAGAGGAGAAAGGTACATGCAGACTTGACCAAACGTACTAGGCACCCCTATAAAATATTGTTATTTTATAGTACAATGCATGTACTACACAAGTACACTGAGGATGCTGTGCACCAACGTGGCGCGCATGGATAAGAAAAAGAACGCACGGGAGGGCATACCAATTTTCGTTCCTACCACCTGGAAAAATATCTATTGCGACAGTATATATATATATATATATATATATATATATATATATATATATATATAATTTTTAATTTTAAGCGTCGCATCAACCTCTGCGATTATTAGCGATGCAATCTACTCACCCTTGCGTTAGTGTGATTCGGATAGGGTAACATTGATATATCGGTGTGTATGTCGGACCACTCAATTCACGGTACGGTGCTGGAACTACCTTATATCTACTGCCAATAAATATTCGACTGTATTCGTTTCAAACCATTAAATATATGTTAGCAGTAAAATGGAGGTATATATTTTTTCGTTAGCATGAGTTATTTCATTTATTATTTTACGAAGATATTATATTATATAGCTCTATATAATTAATTATATTATTCTAATACAGCTTTGTAATTATTGTAAGTGATCGAAAGTTTTGCAATTATCGCAAGTATCCGGAAACTTTTGGCCGGTAGTGTATATCTATATTGCCTAGCCTTTACTTATTATTGTTCGTAATTATTTCGGAAATAATAGATAGTCAAATACCGCACCCAAATCGCATGTTTAGATTTACTTTTCGCTTACAGTAGTACTAACCATATTATGGTTGCGTCGTCAATAAACTATAGGGAATTTTACTACCCCCTCTCTCGCCATGGGCGTTTATATGCATTTATGCGACATGTCAATGAAGCATTATTAATACCCCCTGTTAGTTATCGTCAAATTATAGGATTACTCAAATAATCAGGGGAGTTAAAAATTTATTTAAATATGGATTTTTCTATGAATAGTGCTTTCATTTCAAATTTTCGTGGCTTGCACTAAAAATAGTTTGAACGAATGATTATTATACCTTATTGATCAATAAAAATATATATATATACTCAACTCAAAATCATCGCATTCCACTTACCAATTTTTCGTGCACAATGCCATATCACTGTGCAAAAGATAGAACAAGAGTAGGCTCTATTTTCATTATTTATTATATATTAATAAAGTGAAAGGATAATTTCGAAAGTCTATCTGTAATTCAGACTTAGAAATTTTGTAATAAAACAAGTATCAATGGCAACTTCGATATTTATACACATTTTTCAGATCGCCTGAAAATTTAATTACTTCTAAAATATAATAATAATTAACAGAAATTATTCATAATGCTGTTATATATGTCGTCAAATGCATGGTTTGGTAATTATGGCTCAAGAAAAATATTAAAATAAATAAAAACCCAATCTTTTTTGACAATTACGTCGTCAAACTTTCGCATTGTAATTATCGGTAAATGCAAATTCAATGTGGTTGTATGAGTAAACTATTCGATCGTGCAAGAGTTGGTATGCGGTAATACACTTGTTGTTAAGGGGGGAACCTCCTCCAACTATCAATTTTTTAAAATTGCTTTAAAAATTCATTTCGTATCTGAAGAATATATTCCCAAAGTTTGAAGCCCAACAGAAAGTCCTAAAGGTCCCTAGGGTGTCACCGAAGTGATGCCCTCCAAAAGTACCGAGAGTAGGTAAACGAGCGCGCGCCCTTTGCGGCCTCTACCTTTTCATTTCTTAGCCAAACAAGTTTTCTAGTTTATTTTTTGAATAATAGGGGGCACTTCCGACGACTGTAAAGAAAAATTCGGCCTGTGTAACCGTCGTTTTTCGTTTTCACACAAACAGTTCACACACAATAAGAAAAATGCAGTCCAGTTTAGTGATTTCCTAGAAGAAAACTTATTTGATGGCCCTGGCATCGCAGATTAAGCTTGGGTAATTATAAATCACTGTAAACACTACTTTTTAAAAACGCAAACTTCCATCGAGTTTTTCTCGAAACGAGTTTTTTTCCGTGCCGTGGAATGTAACTCAAAAAGTAGTGAACCAATTAACTTGAAATTTTGTACAGATATTCTTCAACTTATCGGCCTTTGCACAAACCTAAAATTTCGCATAAATTGTTTTAATAAATATTGTTTTTGACAGGTTGTTTTCTAAAAGAAAGTGTTTTTCTTTCTTTTTGTCCTCAAATTTTTTATTCTTAATTGTTTTGCTAAATTTAGGTTCATGCAAAGCGGAATGATTTATATTTATGAAAAAAAAAATTGTTACGTTGATTTTAGTTAACTTCAAGGACCTGGGCGTTCCACGGCGCAAACTCTAGGAGCCAAGTTCGAGAACCTCTAGCGCCGCCATTTTGTTTTTTTTCACTCATGAAGTTTTTATGTATTCGTTTGAACGTCAATATTATTATATAATTTGATTCATTGCAATAAAAGCTCTCATTTTTTGTAAACAATTATTGAAAAATCTGTTGTCTGGAGGAGGTTCCCCCCTTAATGGAGATAATTTCAATTCCGATAAATTGACATTTTTATTTACTTGCCACACGGCCGATATCATGAAGACTATTTATATCGATACTATTGTACCGATCTGAATTTATATGCATTTCAATGAGACAATATATGTATGTTGCGTTGTGTATTGAAAAAAAGAACTAGAATGAAAAACCTTGTCGATTTTTATTTCATTTTTATAAATTTGAACAATGATGAAATGTGAATAATTGAATTCCATAGAAACGTCAAATACATTAATGTATTTGACGTTTGCCTTAATGTATTTGACGTTCCATAGAAACGTCAAATAGATTAAGGCGTCTGGCCACTTTGGCCGATCGAAAAATGGGTATATTTAAAATAAATAAAAATTAACTCGACCGTATGGGCTGGAATATTTTTATTTTTTTACACAACGTCAGAAAGGGCTTTAAGAATGACGTTAATAAATTTCCGTTCAAAATATTTAAAAATGGCGCCGTTATGCACATTGCCGCGGAGGCCCTCCACGCACGATACGCGCGGTCGTTGTCTCAGCTGTTAACCGGTCAAGTCACATCTGAAAAAAAAAGAAAAAAAAAATCAGCTCATTCGCGAGTAATGTCGCTACAATGTAGCGTAGCGGTTTTTTTTCGACCATTAAAAAAATTGTAGTGAGCCATAATTTCGGTGAAAAATTAAAAAAAAATTTCTTCGCCTCACCATAATTTTCATAATGGTCGAAAAAAAACCGCTACGCTACATTGTAGCGACACTACTCACGAATGAGCTGATTTTTTTTTCAGATGTGACATGACCGGATAACAGCTGGGACAACGACCGCGCGTGTCGTGCGGAAGGCCTCCGTGGTAATGTGCATAACGGCGCCATTTTTTTTAAATATTTTAAACAGAAATTTATTAACGTTATTCTTAAAGCCCTTTCTGACGTTGTGTAAAAAAATAGAAATATTCCGGCCCATACTTTCGAGTTTATTATTTTTCTTTAAATATACGCATTTTTTGATCGGCCAAGGTGGCCAGACGCCTTAATTTTAACCCGGTGCGTTGGTTTCGTGGTTAGCGTGTCGGCCAGCGGATCAGTAGTCCAGTCGGAATAGCCGAAATTTGGAGCGACTTCTATTTAAAGACACAAGAGCAGCGCCAATTTTTTTAAGGGTTGTTTGGACATATAGGAACATGCCCTCAAGTTTTCCTAAAAATCCTCGTTCTTTTTTAGCAATTCGAAATTATTAAAAATAAAAGAGTGGATTTTTTTTAGTTATTTTTTTTGGAATGCGTTTTATCGAAAAATGCTTCCTACAAAAGTTGTGCGTCATAATGTCCTCTATAAAATAAGTCTTATGCGCAAATGACCTAACATTGTTAGTTAAGCAGTTAATTGGAATTGACGAAAAATTCTCATTTCGCTTTTTGCATCCGTTATCGCTCATTTATCGACATATCATTTCAAAACTCATGCATCATCTACGGAAAAGCTTCCGTAAAAGATTCGTGCAAGATTTATTGATCTACGTTATATAGTTAAGCAACAATCTCCGATCTACGTAAATCCGGAGCTTTCAAATTCCCATCTCCGCGGAAGGCTCACTGAGTAGAAAAAATATTCAGAAGCTTCGTTTCATCACATTCTCAATAAAAAAATTAATATTTCCCTTAAAACAAAACACCGTTTTTCGACGATTTTAAATATTTGCTTATAAACAAATAGAAGTAACTCCTTAGATTATGTAGATATTAAAAATATTCTTCAAGATTCTAATGTGTTTTTGTAAGGCGAGCAATTAAAAAAAAGTCGCTATATCTTAATTACAACCCGTGATATCGATGTTTATACGTTTTTGCAATTTACCATTGGTGTAATCAAGATTTAGGCAAAATTCAAATTCGTGAGCCTTCTTTACACTTTTGGGCATGAGATTCAATACAATACCAACCCTTTAGAGCGTTCGTCTCGCGGACAATAATTAATTCCGATTGCCCGCGCGCGGATCAGCGAGCAGCGTCGGCCGCTCGGCCGGGCGGCGCGGTGGGGGTGCCGCGTCCCGCCCGCAACTCCCCTCGAGCGGCGTGGTTAACAAATTCAATCACTTGCTTTAAAATGGTCGTAGAGAGTTGTTGTTTTTGAATTCTGCGAATTTTTTTCTCGCGAATACGTTAACGCCCTTGAAAACTATTTTTCTTCAATAGTTACCCCAATAATTATTGTGTGTCCGCAATTTAAACATGATCATGCCTATAAATAATTGTTCGCTGAATGGAGAAGCGTATGATAATTAAATTGCATTTTGTACAGAGTTTTATTCATCACAATAAGTTTATTATGTTCTTGAAAAATAAATCAAGTAAAAGTTACTCTTATTTTATTCTTTAATTTTTTATTCGCTCTTGGAGATTCTTGCCTAACTATATAACGTAGATCAATAAATCTTGCACGTATCCCTTGGGGAAGATTTTTCCTAGATGATGGATGAGTTTTGAAATGATATGTTGATAAATTACCGATAACGGATGCAAAAAGCAAAATGGGATTTTTTTTCAATTGCAATTAACTGCTTAACTAATAATGTTAAGCCATTTGTGCATAACACCAATTTTATAGGGAACATTATGACGCACAACTTTTGTCGGAAGCATTATTCCATAAAACGCATTCCAAAAAATCGACTTTTTTATTTTTTATAATTTTTCATTGCTAAAAAAAAATTAGGATGTTTACGAAAACTTGAGGGCATGTTCGTGTAGGTCCAAAAAACCTACGAAAAAATTGGCGCTGCTCTTGTGTTTTCGAATAGGTCTCATGTCTATTCCGACTGGACTGGAGGTCACAGGTTCGAATGCCAGTCGCGTCACTTTCGTCGTGAAATATTTTTCTCCGACATTTCTCGGCAGAAGACGACTAGTTCCGTGACTGAGAGGCGAACTAGGGGCCGGCTGCATCGGTATAGGTGTCTCGCAGTTTTCCTATGCCCATGGCAGATATGTCATGGTTAATGCGATACAGAGGGGGAAGTTGAGGCTGGTGGGGGACGTAAAAAGGGGAAAACCCTGTACGGCTGGAACAACCCAAGTACATTTATTTCAATGAATAATAATTTGATTAGTAAATGAATTATCATTCTCGTGATCACATGTTTCGTCGAAACAGACACGTGCTAGGTAGTTTCAAACGCAATAAAAAGAGGAGATAGCAAAGAGGAGCAGAAAAGTAAATTTGGATGAAATTTTGAGGCTCATAGTAGGACTTCTATCATTGAGTAGCCTAAAGTGAGGCTCATAGTAGGACTTCTATCATTGAGTAACCTAAAGTGAGGCTCAAATGAAGTCAAAGGCCTTCGAAATAGGCTGAACATTTCGACTCGGGTACATCACGAGGCTACGCAGAGTGCGTCTCAAGCGCGACGGAAAAGTCGCACACTGCAGCTGTTGACAAGTGTTAAGTAATACTTAAAAGAGCGCATGTAGTATGTTTACGACATAGCCGAGTGACTTTATTCCATTCACCCCGATGGAAATTTATGTATGTAAAATATATGCAGAAAATATATGCTACATATATATATCGGTCGCATATATAGTGACGAAAAATAGAATGATACGTATATATTCAGTATATACGCACCCAATATATGACGCATATATGACCCATATATTTTCGATATATTTTTCTGACCAAAACATATATGCTACGTATAAACACTATATATGATGCATATACACGTATGAGGCATATACGATGCATACAGGGTGAGGCACTAACTGTTGCCACCTTGAATATCTTTGTAATTATCGACGTCACAAAAAAGCGTTTGAAACAAAAGTTGTACCGTACGAAAGGGGTCATCAAATGCGACCATTTTTTTTTATCTTAGTGGAGGCGCTGTCGCACAGTAAAGGTCACCTCCACTTTTTCAAATGGGACGGTACATTTTTTTTTCAACTATCTTGTAGAGCATCGAAAACTGCATGAAAAACATTTAGGGGTAAAAGTCGTTCAAGGTCATTTAAGATTAAAAAGAGACATGAACTTTACTTTTATGTGAAATTACCTTTATTCACAGTAGATGTTCAAAGTGATTGCCATTGGAATCAATGCAGTATTGCAATCTCCTCATCACGAATTTCTTATCACAGGCTCGAAGAATTTTCTCACGCATATCATCCGGCGTAGTTGGACGTTCTTTATAAACAAGATCTTTAAAGTATCCCCACAAGAAAAAGTCCAGATGCGTCAAGTTTGGCGAGCGAGCCGGCTACGATAAAGCTCCTCCGCGTCCAATCCAACGATTTGGAAATCTCTTTTGCAATTCATTTCTAGCTATCAGCGAAAGATGTGCCGGGCACCCATCGTGTTGATACTACATTCTGTTTCTTGTTTCTAAAGGTATTTCTTCCAATAACGGACCTAATGTTTCTTGAAGGAATGTGGTGTACTTCCTACCATACATTAACCGACCACGGTCTTTGGTGTGCAACTTGCCGCAGCCAATGCGGATTTTCAGTTGACCACAAATGCATGTTATGCAAGTTAATATTTTCATGATTCGTACATGTTGCCTCATCAGTAAATAAAATCCGATTAATAAATGAGTCATCTCTCTGAATCTGGCGTTGAGCCCATCGGCAGAATTCAGTGCGATTCATGAAATCCGTAGCAGTTAATTCCTGGTGGAGACTGATGTGGTAAGGATGATATTTATGACGATGTAGAACACGTAGAATACTTCTTTGGCTTACGCCAGATTCTCTCGCAATTTGACGAGACCTCGCACAAGGGTCTCGATGAACGGCGGCAAGAACACCAATTTCCGTTTCTTCGTTAGTAACTCGCTTTTGTCGGTTACTTTCCCGACGGGTTAAGGATCCAGTTGTCCTCAGTTTAGTGTACAAAATTTGAAATGTACGGCGTGTAGGATGAGAACGTTCAGGAAACCTTTCAGCGTATAAGTCTCTAGCTCTCACTGCATTTTTCTGACATTCTCCGTAAATTAGAAGCATATCAGTTTGCTCTTCAAAACAATACATCATTTACATTCGCTTGATTCATTAATACTAGTCTCACCATTCTTACCATCGTTTTCTTGGGTTTGTTTGAGCGAAACATTGTACAATGTTCCGTGTACATTGTAGGTTTGGTGCCGTTGTTCACATACAAGACAATGGCAAGACTTCGGCGATAAGTGCCGAAGTGATAAGAAATTCGGGATGAGGAGATTGCAATACTGCATTGCTTCCAGTGGCAATCACTTTGAACATCTACTGTGAATAAAGGTAATTTCACATACAAATAAAGTTCATTTCACTTTTTGATCTTAAATGACCTTGAACGACTTTGACCCCTAAATATTTTTTATGCAGTTGTCGATGCTCTACAAGATAGTTGAAAAAAATGTACCGTCCCATTTAAAAAAGTGGAGGTGACCTTTACTGTGCGACAGCGCCTCCACTGAGATAAAAAAAAATGGTCGCATTTGATGACCCCTTTCGTACGGTACAACTTTTGTTTCAAACATTTTTTTGTGACGTCGATAACTACAGAGATATTCAAGGTGGCAACAGTTAGTGCCTCACCCTGTATATTTCCGATATATTTTCAATCTATTTTTTTGTCAGAAAAATATATAAAAAATGTATGCGTCATATATGACTCATATATGTGTCATTTATGCGCCATATATGACGCATACATTTTTGCTACATATTCCTGACAAAAAATATATGCTGTGTATAAACACTATTACAGTTAAACTTAATAAAACTTAAAACTTAAACTTAAAAAAACTTAACTTACAGTTAAAGTACGCTATTACATATAAACACTATATACAGATATGCTACGCATATCTGTATATATGTGGCATATATGTTCCATTTATGCAATATATATGTCGTATGTACGCAGTGTGTATGCAACATATATGCTAAATATATGTGGTATATATGCAGGGTAAATGTTACGTATATCATTGATATATGATACATTGATATACAGTAATACCACGCATATACATCTCATATATAAAAACGTTACGAAAATTAGAATTTGGCACATATATGCAACATATATTTTCAATATATGGCATACATTTCACATATATTACAATTATTAATAAAATAAATTTGTAGTATATTTTTGCATAAATAAATTTCCATCGGGGATTAACTCCACGACTGTGGAATCATTTTCGTGGTAAAAAAATCGTTCGGAAATTCGACCGAATATTATGGGATCTCAGCATTAGTGGGCGGATAGAAAAATAACCTAACCAAAATCGATAGGCGAAAATCGCATTACATTGGTAAAATATCATTATATTTTCGATTTGTCGGCGCGTTGTCGCGTGACGTCGATTCGAGGTTCAAAAGTGACCGGTGGCAGCCCATCTTACTGTATAAAGAGTCCGCGGCGTGTTCGTCAGCTCATCAATGGCGTCAAGTTAAAAAAAAAATGTATCACTTGGTGTTAAGACGCCAGAGGTGACTTTATTGTGTATGAAGATATACATTGGAAGCATGTAAAAAATAAATACATGCTAATGGATGAGAAAGAGTGAATGAAGATTGTAAGTAGAATTGCATGTTCCTATACTTGCGTGTGTGTTTGCGCGTACTTGCCTGTCGGTGTACATGCGTATGTGTGGGTTTCCACTGTAGTTTTAATGTATTATAATGAAAACAAAAACAAAAGGAAGAACTCCAGTTTAATAAGGGAGAGAAATCACAGACTTCAACCCGAATAAAACCAAACAAATTTGGGGTGGCTGCCTTTGATGTTGTTGAAACTCGTGTATATAGTAGTGCATCAAAAACTAATAGAGACCTATTTTTTTGGTCAGCGGAAAAATGGTTTTAACTGGCGAAAGCACCCCTTAGGGTGAAGCATGTCAAAGGCTGATTGTGCAGTTTCACCCGCAAGCAATCCACTGATTTTAGTGAAACGGAAACGAAAATTTTTTTCATGCAAAACAATCATAAATCCGCTATGGGTAAATAAAAAACAATAAAAAGAAAGGGATCATACACCCCTTTATTTATCTCTCTCTCTCTCTCTCACTATACATTTGAAACAGATGCTTCGAATTGGACGTAATAGGTAACGCTTTGAAAAAGGGACAAAATAAGTATTTTTGCACTTCTGCTGGATCGCTAGCTTGGAAGTAAACCACATTGGTACATTTTCGACGACTTTTAATGAAAATTGAGAGTTTTTCGAAGAATTCATTCGTATTCAGGGGGTAAAAATATATTCATATGGACTTATAAAACAATATTTAAAACTCTAATGCTTGTCCCATTTCGGCGGAAAATACGTGGCTTCACTGAATCGTCGATCATTCCTTGCCTGCTTCGATTTAGAACTCCATTCTGTACTTATTATCTTCGTTATCGTTTTGTCTTTAAAATGCCGTTTTGATTTATGAAGTTCCGATGAGATTTCGATTTTTTCCCGAATTTGAATGACGAACCATCGATTTTTACCAATTGGTCCATACCCTTTTACCTCTTCTCCGGCCATTTCCCAAGTGTGTTTTCCGAAAAAGCTAATTCAGATATCGGGATGAATGCAACGATATTCCGTAAGTCGACCAAAATCCTCTTACTTTTATTACCTTTTATTTTTCGAAGTTTGCAGGATTCCTCATTGATACCACCGATTTTTCCATACTCTAAACATTATTTTGGAGTTCGTAGAGATATTTAAAATCAGCATACACATTTCAAATATCTTTGAAGTAAGGGGTAGTTTACCCCATTAAGCTTGCTATCTGGCAAAAATGCAAAAATACGTATAATTACATTTTATCCCTCCTGCATCGTGTTTATCTCTTCATCCCTTAATTTTTTTTTCAATGTACTCATATTTGTTTTCGATCGTTTTGCATGAAAAGAATTTTCGTTTTTGTTTCACTGAAATCAGCGGCTGCTTGCGGGTGAAACTGCGAAATCGACACTTGACATGCTTCACTCTGAGGGGGTTTCACCCTTTTAAACAGTTTTGCAGCCGAGAAAACAAATACGTATCTAATAGTTTTCAATGCTCTACCATAAATATGAGTTTTCACAAAATCGAAGGCGGATACCAAATTGATGTTCCTTGTGACTCACAAGAAACATCAATATTCCGATCGATGATAACGAACGATAACTATTACGCAAGAATTTTTTTATCGGCGGAAAAACGGGTTCACGGGGGGAAACTACCCCTCCAAAAAAGGCGTGTCGAAGAGTGATTTTGCAGTTTCACCCACAAGCAGTCCACTCATCTGGATGAAACAAAGACCAAAATTCTTCTGATGTAAAGCGATGAAAAATACATTGTAGAAATATAGAACAAAAAATTAAATTAAGGGGTGATACGCCTTTCTTTGAGAGGTGCCACCCCCCCCCCCTTCCCATGAAACGTTTGTCCACCGATAAAAAAATACGTGTCTAATACTTTTTAATGCTTAAACCCATCCAAAGTAGCGAAAGCCGCTGATTTTCCGACGGGCAGCTGACAGGACGATGACAGTAGCCGAGATAGGTCGAAAAAAATAATTCACAAAGACTCTGATGCTCAAAATAACGAAGCAGCAATGTAGACGGAACCGAAATAGACGAGCTGACGACTGACGAACTGAAAGTCAAACTACGATGTTCCAGTTTCCCACGAAATGGAAGCAAACTCACACTTAAGGGGGAGATGCAGTCAAAGGCGGGAAAAAACGAGCATTTTCAATCATTTTCTTTTTAAAGTAATTAAGTTTGTTTTACAAAAATGGTTACACAGACTTTTTATGTCATATTTCCACTTGACTTGTACAAATTTTCAAAGAATAATATTGATAATGTATAAAATTATCGCCATCTTTGTCGGACCCACTTCGGCATGTAGTGCTTTGCGATGACCATCATACAATTTTACTGGATCATTTGAAATGAAAAAAACCAAAAAAAAATCATTAGTTTAATAATAAATCTAGTCCTTAATCGAAGCTTTTTTTCAAACATTAACAAAATGCGGCTTCCGACAGATAACTTGGGATTTTCGACCAAAAAATCGCTTGCTAGGCAAAATAGGCCAAGTGGACGTAAAGATTGCAAAGCGTGTTGATGAGTCAACCTCGTTGACCGGCCAGCGACTTTGTTTACTGCGTATCAATAAAATATATTACGGTATATTAAAACGGAGGAAAGTTCGTATAGAAAAGATCGTGAAGTAAACTAAAATTAATAAAATAAAAAGAACAGAAGACAGAAACCTCGTAGAAATGATGAGTATATTAAAAGATACTTGCCGTAATAAAAGTAGCTTCCTGGAAGGGTGAAAATGCAGAAGATAAAAAATGTCCATCTTCTTCGGGCGTGATTGTCTATTCTTGTAATAGGAGCGTAGAGAAGGTTATCCCTTCGGTAGCATCCATTCTTTCAGTAGGTGGGATTGTGGCCCCTGTGAGGTAATGGAGTAAGAGCACCATCTGTTCGATAGCATTGGGTATTTGCCAGCTTTTTCTGAAGCGAGACCGTGCCACTTGTTTAGTGGCCGACGATCCAAAGAGTTTGGACTTCGCGTCCCTTATACCCGAACTGGGGGTCCACTACCAGCAGGGAGCAGAACGTTTTGGCGCGACCGTTTTGGCACGAGACATTTGGGCGCGGGGACGTTTTGGCGCTGCCGTTCTGGCGCGAGGACGTTTCAGCGCGAGGACGTTTTGGCGCGAGGACGCTTTCTTTGAAAAAAATCTTTGAAAAAAAGTCATCATTTTTACGTAACTATTAAAAAATGAAGATCGATTTTAAAAAAGGGGAGGAGGATCACCAACGACCTTCAAATGTTTCTCATCGTATCTCGTGTAAATTTGAAAACAATCCATCAAGTGGTTCTCGAGTCCATCGGGTTGGAAAGCAGTGTTTCGAAAAACACGCGTCTAAATTTTGAAGTATGATGCTTCTACCGTTTGCCTGGCCTACTATTAGAAGCTGTAGCTCATTCAATTTTAGAAATATTTTAAGGAAATTTTCAGGGAATGAAGCTAAAAGATGATACTATCGAAAACAAATATTTTTGGAAAATGCAATTTCTTGACTCACCTAGGTAGGTGTAGCCCGCTAAAGTCACTTTTACTGTGGACACGAATGCCCCGGCTTTCCCTAACAAACTCTATCATTAATACCAATCTTCTTCGATCGAATAACTGGTGCGAGTACCGAAGAGGTAGAGAGAGAAGACCGGATTCACGTACTGTGCGTGTGAATCACCAGTGGCAGCCACTGCGGCAAAGCTATTATATAATTCCGATCGGTGGGGTTCAGGATTAACGTTTTGCCAGCTTCATACCGCGAGTGGAAGGTCGAATTGGAAATGCTAATCCAAGCTAGCCTCCTCTTGGTACGATAATCACGAATTTACACGATGTAAATTGCAGTGTGATGTGTTACCTTGTAATGTAATAGCTGGAACATGATGTAGTCAAATATGGCGGTGGGCACTGTGTACTATGTGTTCATACGGTGGTACGCTGATCAATTTGTATTGATGTCGAATGAGGGAAAATTTCAACATTGTTCTAGTATACTAGTTCGAACACGACAAATCATGATTTTCAAATAGTGCGAATGCAGTTTTCCTTTCGCTTGTCTTTTTAACTCAAGTTCTGCACAGCTACACGGAAATGGAACGGCTACATCGATAAAAATCGTGACATTTATGTCGAAATGAAAAAACTGATTTTTTAAACGTCTGGGCCATTCGAATAAAGTAATTTCTCCACTGCACGAGATTAATAATTTATAGTGTTTTGTTCTTCCTTAGTGTTGGAAATTGCACAATTTGCGCCCTTGCCTTCTGGGTAACTTTACCGAAAGAGCGGTGGCGCATCGCCGTTGCTTGTGTTACCTGAGCAACGCTCACATACAAACTTCTGTTGTCAAGGCCATGTTTTTATCTATCTGTTCCTGTCGCTCTTAGCGCACGCATTGTTGTTAGCCCGTCGCCTTTAAACGCTGATTTATAAAGTCATTGGTTCAATTCAATATATCCTTGTTTTATTCGCCGCTCTTACCTGCCCACTCTAACAGGATATGGGCCCAGGTCACTCGCGATCGGTGATAAAATAAATAAAAATAAAAGAGAATCGAAAATTGATCAAATGGAACTTACTCGCGAGGGTATAAAGTGTGGAAACGAACGTGTTGAAATTCGTCAAGGTGAACACGATCGACCATGGCCAACACGATATTAAAAAATTCGACTCGTATTGAGCTTTTGGCGAAGCACAACTACGATACGTCGCAAATTCAGGCGGAAGCCCTCTTAATAAAGAACAACGCGTGGTCTTACGTTAGTGGTGCCATCCCGAAGCCCGCCGTTGTCAGCTAGGGCGAAGTGCTCAGGGCAGCGCAAGCCGTACAAAAGAACTGGATTACCCAGGACCAGAAGGCAAAATGTGACCTGATCTTGTCAATCAGCCTGACGGAACTCAAGCACATTCGAAAGTGAAACACATAAAAACAAGTGTAGGACCGATTGAAGGGTGCATACTCGTCACAGGGCCCGATGAGGAAGGCCACCCTCCTGGAGCGGCAGCTGATGAGAAAAATGGGCGAAAACGAAGGCGTGAAAGATTACCTGTCACAATTCATGGACACGATGGATAAGTTATACAATATAGATGTCGAAATCAACGGCGATCTCCTGTCCATTATGCTGTTGCACAGTCTACCAGGTACGTTCGACAATTTTTGTTGTGCTATCAAGTAACGCGACAATCTACCGGACATCGACACTCTTAAGATCAAAATCACAGAGGAATGTGATAGCAAAATTCACAAGAAAGTCGAATCCGGAACGAATGTCCTGTTCTCTAAGCACAAATCGCCAAAACCAAATGACACTGTCACTGGCAACAACAAGTAGAGTAACGTTCAAGACGGTCAGAAACTGAAATGCTTCTATTGTATGAAGAAGGGCCACAAGGCGACTGACTACTTCAAGAAGAAAATAGATACTCGAAATGCAAATGCAGCCAGCGATACCTTCTACGCAAATAAGGCATACGAGGCATGTGATTGGTCGTCGAATAAAAAGTGGTGTCTCGACAGTGGATGTACGATGCACCTTTGCAAAGATCGCCAACTGTTCACAAAACCTTGAAAAGTTGAGAGCGGCATAAGGTTGGCAAACGAATCGACCACGAGAGATACTGCCAAAGGTGTGGTTAAACTAACGACATCAGATGGTAAGCAGAGTAAAGAGATTACGATGTCAAACGGGCTTTACGGACCTGATCTTCGAACAAAACCTATTGTCCATCGCGAAGGTAGTTGACAAGAGTCACGAGGTTTTGTTCTCTCGCAAACACGCGTACGTCAAGGACGTTAATGGAACGATAAAAATGGTAGCCGATCGTGAGGGCGATTTGTTTAAATTGTGAGAGGAATGCGATGCGACGTGCAATGCCACCGGTGACGCAAAAGACGATCGGAGAGAATGGCATCGTCGACTCAGTCATTTGGACTTGAAAGATATGATGTCAATGTTGCGAAATGAAATGGTGTTGGGATTAACCTTTAAGAAAAACATTGATCCTCTGCAGTGCGAAGTATGTGCTGTCGGAAAAACTCTCGAGACCTGCATTTCCAAAAGGTGGCAAGAGATCGTCAAGTTCGCTAGAAATTGTACACACGGACGTCTGCGGTCCGATGCGGATCGAATCGCAGGGCTGCGCTGGATATTATCTCACATTCACTGACGATTGTAGCCGCTGGACCGCGATATACCCACTGAAACGCAAGTCCGAAGTAGTCTCGAAGTTTCTCGAGTTCAAGAACTACGCAGAAACAGAAACGGCCAAGAAAATCAAGGCACTTCAATCGGATAACGGAAAAGAATTCGTGAATTCGACGATGGATGAAGTATTGAATAAAGCAGGGATTCAGCGTCGATTAACGACCACTTACACCCCCGCGCAGAACGGACTTGAGGCGAGGAAGAACAGGACGCTCGTCGAATCCGCTCGTTGTATGCTAGTAGACTCCGAGCTGCCGAAGTCATTTTGGGGCGAAGCCGTTGTGACAGCGTCACCATGGGTTTGGGCACGAAAACTCCTTTCAAGATGTGGAGCGGAAAACGTTCCGATGTCACACACTTACGAAAGTTTGGAATTAAAATATTCATTCTATTCAAGTCCCCCAACAGAGACAAAATCTCGCCAAGAGGGATCGAGAAAATGCTAGTCGGATACTCGCAAACGTCGAAAGGCTATCGAGTATGGGCACTGTCCGAGAGACAAATTCACGTGACTCGCGACGTCAAATTCTTTGACGAAGTTCAAACCGACGGCGATCTACGAAATCAAAAGGAAATCATTTCAGATGACCCGCTGTCGAGTTCGGACGATTTGCCAAATAGAGCGATGACTCGGGAGTTCGAAATTGACAATAATGAACGATCTTGCGAGGAGCTCCGTGATACTCGAGAGGATCATGAAGGTAACACGCCAGACGACGAATCGAACCATGAACATGACTCGAATGACGAAGGAACTGAAGGCCCCGCCACGGAAGAGAATAAATTGCAACGCGGTCCTGGCAGACCGCGAAAGGTGTTGACGGGGAGACTAGGTCGACCCACGAAACAATATAACATGATACCCACTGCTTCCAATCCGTAAGTATCCGAAGCTGAAACCGAATCATCCGAGGACGAGTTTCTGCTTTGCGATAGCGCGAATGGGGCATTTAACGCAAGCGAGATCCCATTTCACGAGGCCGTGTCCGGTCCCAACAAGGACGATTGGCTCGACTCAATATATTCGGAAATCAGGAGCCTCGTTCTGAACGATACCTGCGACATCGTCACGAAGGCCAAAGATGCAAGGGTCGTGAAAAGCAGGACAGTTCTAAGGAATACGTTCGATGCCGATGGAAATCTCGATAAAAGAAAGGCACGCGTCATCGCGAAAGGATATACCCAACGTCAGGGAATCGAATTTTTCAAAACGTTCGCTCCGGTGGCCCGCCTAGGTTCACCAAGGTTGCTAATGGCTTTGGCGGCAAAACTCGATCAGAGTATCGCAGCTGGACATCGAGACCGCGTATTTAAACGGCAGAATGGACAACAAGGTATTCATGGAAACGCCGCCGTTGCTGCATAAGATGTTGAAAAGGATGGCATCTCTCGAAAAGGATGCCGGAATCTTGGAACGAACGTACATGCTCCTGAGAGAGATGACGGGTGCGGACAAAGTGTGCAAACTGAACAAGGCCCTCTACGGACTGTGCCAAGCGGGGCGCCAATGGCACGTGGAGCCGGGTCGGGCGCTCACGGACATCGGATTAACACCCACCAACGCTGACCCATGTGTCTACGTCGTCAATAGAAAACTCACCTTCGTACTGAACTACGTCGACGACATACTGATTTTCTCCAGAGACCGTGCTAAGGAGATTCAAATCAAGAGCAGTTTGGCCAAATCATTCAAAGTGAAAGATCTTGGACCCGCTAAATATTGTCTGGGTTTTGAGATTCATCGCGATGCCGGCATGGTTCATCTTTCTCAGCGGCGTTATATCAAGGAGATATTGAAACGTTTCGGCATGAATGACTGCAAGCCGTCAGCACGCCGATAGCTCTGGGAATGAAGCTCACGAGAGGCTTGGAAGCCGAACGGAGCAGCATGGAGAATGTCTCATATAGGGAACTGGTCGGCGCCTTAATGGATGCCGCCATGGGGACACATCCCGATATTGCGCATGCGGTGAGCGTTTTGAGCCAGTTCAATTCCTGTCACGGAATGGAGCATTGGGCTACCGCGAAGAGAGCACTGCGATACTTGCATGGAACCTCAGATCGTGAGCTGATCTTCAACAAGGATGACCTATGTCTACGAGGTTTCGTGGACGCCGATTGGGGAAATTGTCCCCTCGGCAGACGGTCATGTACAGGATTTGCCTTCATCCTCTGCGGTGCAGCAATAACTTGGGAGTCGCGCAAGCAGAACAGTTGCGTTATCCTCGACGGAAGCGGAGTACCTGATCATCGCAGATGCGGCTAAGAAGCAAACTTTTTGTCTAGTTTCCTGGTGGAATTGGGCCTTTCGAAATTAGCAGACATCGTGGTGTACAACGATAACCGTGGCGCCGGACATCTGGCAGAAAACCCGGTATTCCACTCCAGGTCCAAACATAGTGTAACGGGTAACCCCTTATTACATTAAATTTATTTGGTTCAGGACTCGATTAGGGAGCAAATTAATTGAGACCTTTTTATCACAAAAAAATCGAATTTTATTGGTAATTCCTTTACTTGATCAGGCACATCAAATGTGAATCACCCTGTACATTCTATTTCACCGCATACGGAAAAAAAAATCCTGTAAATTTTTATGGAAATCCCATCAAAATGTAATGTGTCTCACATCAATAGCGCCTCTCGGTACAAAATATTCGATATTTGCTACGTAAAACTCCAAAAAGTGCACGCCACGGTTCACACAAAGAACTGTACGACTATTGAGTTTATTCTAAGCGATCGAGACATTTTCGCAGTGTGAAACTGTGAACAGTAGATGAACCGACTCACGACTTTTTATAATGTGGACCTGTAAACAGTAGATGAAACGCCTCACAAATTTTTACAATGTAAAACTGTAAACAGTAGATGGACCGACTCACGAATTTTTACAATGTGAAACTGTAAACAGTAGAAGGACGGACTTGCGAATTTTTACATTTAAAAATGTTATAAAATGAACGACTTCATTGACAATTTTTTACACTGTGAAATAGAAAATAATGCAGATAGTGAATAGCTTTATGTACATCAAGCACCATTATACGTGAAAGCGAGATAGAAAAGTACAAATACGTTTACTCATATACGAGTACAAAAGTACTCACTTCGTTTTTTCGTCCGCTTTTCAGCATCAACAAATATTTCACGGCACTTTTTCTTCACTAACAGTTTGTTATTGTTCACTGTATGTGTGTCCGTTTTTACATGGATTATAAATAATTGTCATTTCTCGAAGACACTGCGCAAAACTTTACGCCACGAGATCCAAAAGAGCACTGAGTAGATGTCGAGACTGAGGGCGACCACGCGATAGAATTTTTCTTTGTTGATTTAGGCGTGCAGGATTGAACGCCTTAACCCCCAGTTGACGCGGTCACGCGTTTACAGTGCATATTGTAAAAATTCGAGGTACACGCGGTGTACCGCGCAATGTCGGCTGTAACTTCTACTGAGCGCATTGAATTTTGTTTTCATGTATCACACTAATAAATTTAAATATCCGTATTAGCATCCAACAACCCGTTATCAAAATATGCTTTGCCCGAGTTGTTAAAAAATGACAATTGACTCTGTAAAAATTAAATCTATACGTATTGAATAATACCGAGCTACGATACGATATGCAAGGTGTACACTGCAGTTTTTAATTTTAACTCACACTACATTTTTCAGAAGACAATACCAAATTTCAATAGAATTTAATCTCATTTTTAACATTTGCTTGTTGAAGAATTTTATGGTTCACATCAGTGATTACCAGTCTAATCTCACTTTTTTTGTTTAAGGTACTCCGTATATTTTACGCATTGAGTACCGCGATATCTCATATTTAATCTATAAATTCGTCAGTTGACTTTATCGCGGTGATCATTATGATTTTTTTACATTTTAAATCTGCATTTCCATCGGTTCGAATAGTAAAAAAGCACGTCTGATCTATTATTTTTTCCTCAAAGTGCTGTAACATGATTGGTTTACGGTGTGAAACTGCATTATGTCCATCTTTCCTCAGTAATTTATAAACACCAACTATTAATTTTTACGAATAATTTTTTTCCGTGCAGTTGCATATCTTTGTATTGTCGCTTTGACGTCTGTCACCGAGACGTGTTGTTGGTGCCGCTTGCTTCGAATTCGTTTTATGTACAGTTTGATTGTGTGTGTGTGTCGCTGTATCGTTTGCTCCAATTTCGTTTATAGGTGTACCGTGTATGCTCTTCGTGTGTGTGTGTGTATTTGAAAATTTCGAATCTTCGCGTTCGGCCTCGCTCGGCCGCTAACCCTTTTGTTTTCCTTCCTTCTCCCTTTCTCTCGTGGGGTATACTCCTTGTTTTCCTTGCCTTTACCGTTTGGCTTTAAAGACCGATCATTTATTTCGAGGCGCTTGGTCAGCTGCGAATTCTCGGCTTTAATTTCCCACTTTAGAATTTTCTCTAATTTTTCTTGTTAATCTTCCTTCCGCCACCGATCCTCGCTTCTTATTCTTTATTGCCTTTTTCTCTTTTCAGTCCCAATCCCTTCCGTTCACGAATATTTTCCTTACTTTCTTCAGCTTGGATATACAATCGCTACTCCAGACACTCGGGTCCCTAATCAGAGGGCCAAATACTTGATTTCTTTTTGTCCACCCTCAGCTTATCCTTCTGCCAAACATTATCCTTGCTTCTTTCAGCTTGGACCTATGTTCGTCTCCGGACTTGCGTCTGAGTTGGACTTCAACCAAGAAGTGTCTTTCTATCCTCAGGAAGGCCCTTTTATACCCCTTGTTTCCCGCTTATTATTTCCCCTTCCCAAGCGCCTTTTTACAATAAATATTGCTTTAATATTTTCTGCTTTCCTTTTCTTTTTTTGTTGACATTATCCCGTACTTCGGGGTCCCCCCGAGGGATGGCACCACTTGTATTATTTCGAGCTAATTTCCCCACAAGAGATAAAGACGGCCGTGGCCGCGCTTGACACATTTTTGCCCTTCACTCGGTACGCGCGCGTGAGACGGATCTCTCCGTCTCAATAGACATCAAACACCATTTCGTTCGTCAAGCCATTAAGGATGGCACTCTGAAACTGGCATATCTTCCCACTGAAGAAATGATCGCGGATGTTCTCACCAAGGCGTTGTCTGCAGTCAAGCATTCCGCATGTACGCTTGGTCTGGGACTTCGGTTGTAAGAACGCTCTCAGGCACAGATTGTGAAGGGCGTGTTGGAAATTGCACAGTTTGCACCCGTGCATTCTCCTGACGGTCTTAGCGCACGCATCGTTATTATCCCGTCGCATTTGAACGCTTATTAATAAAGTTATTGGTTCAATTCAATATTTCCTTGCTTTATTCGCCGCTCTTACCTGCCCACTCTAACACTTAGCATAACATTTCATCGTTTTATTGGAATAAATTGCGTCTTTTTTAAATAAATTTCATTTTCATGGTTGATTCGCTGCTCTAACATTGGGTAAGTAAAATTACATTGTCATTGAAACAAAAACGTGTCTCCCGCACAGTTCATATTTCGATCACAAAGAGTGATCTTTACGTCGTAGGTGGAAGTACTTCGTAGAATAACTGGAGATCCCTCCACTTTCTGCTGAAGATTGTTCATTCCATTGTCAAACGTGCCCTACGTATTAACTATTTATTCGAATAACATCAAATCGTTCTATGGTAAACTTTTGAACGAGTCACATAAACGAGAAAACTCTATGTTATGATGATTTTATATGGGTGAACATTATCTTGTAAATAGGTCGAAGAATTTTGCCGAAGTTGGGTGATCTACAGCCTTTGGATGGGAGGAAGCGATTGTGCTAGATCTTCACTTGGAGAAAATTTATTGATATTGTCAAACGACGACATTGATGTTGGGGAGCTACTAATCTACTGGCCTCCTTAACGAGCATCGCTTGGTCGTCCAGGCACTAATTACAATAATGGTGGCTTGTATCGATGCGTACGATCGATGAAAGCTTTCGACAGAGTGAAAGGAAGATGTGGAACCTTCAAGTTTGAGAACGGTCAAACAGTGAGAACCGTGAAAATACACAATTTGCCGAGCTTCCAGCAAACGTAGGACGAGGACATGTAGATGACATGTAAACCGAAGGAAAATAATGCATATGTGCATGAAGCCGAAACGAAAACAGGACACAGTGCAGTACATAATCTTGTGAAGGTACTATCTAGTTACGCAAACTATGAGTAACCGATCATTTGCCAATAACCAATGCTTGTGTGAGCGTGCGCTCTTCCAGGTGTGGTTGCTTGTGGAGCAAACTCATGGGTCAGATTTTCCCAACTTGCATCGTCTGCCGCACTACTGCGGTTTTCCTACACCATCGCTCGGCTGCTGGCGCGTTAAACCCAAGCACCCGGTCAGAGCGGCGATCGAGAACTCCAAACTAAATAATTACGAAGCCTATAGGGGCCTTCGGTAGTTGTCTGGAGCTCAGCTTCGGAAAATGAGAGATGGCATCAGTGGCTTCTACATCTCGCAGCTTTTCACACTCTCAATAGCCCCCGCCTTCTTGGTCTCGCTCTATATTTTCCCTTTCCATTCTAACTTTCTCTACTTTGCGCATTTGGGTTATGAATGCCTGTGCAAGCATTCGGCACATGCAAGGCGTCGGCAATAAAAAAACTTGTAGGTTTCCCTAATACTTCATATGATTTTAACGGATTGTCATCCACAAAAACCTACACGACGAGTGACGTGAGGCGGAAGAATGCTCATGCATTACAGTATTATTCTCCCGCACTACGAAGAGCTTCTATTGGATACGTATTTGCGCATTAAGGGCACGATCCCAGGAAAGAATCGCCGATGCTGACAACGAGGCCAACGCATGGCCGAACATTGGCATTCGAGAGTCGGTACTGAATGCTGGCCCAGCATACAGCCAACTTGTACCTTGTAATAACAAGTTCCCTCTGAGCCGATGGTTGGCACCCAATGCTGGCCCGATGTTTAGCCAATCAAACCTCACGAGGTATACCCGATACCTAGCCGATGTTTGATTTCCAAGCCCGGGTCTACGGTTGGCTGATCATATTTACCGATTGGCAACCAATCCTATATTCTATGATTGGCATAAGAAAGATCACCAACTATTGGCCATTGTTTGGCTCGGATAAATGTAGCCAATATATTTTTAGTAGCTTATCGCCAACGTTGATCCAATGTTGGTAAATAGCCGTCATCCGACCGCTTTAAAATTCATACACGTTTCTTATTATTAATTTAAAAATAATGTTTTCAAACGATCTCACATATAAATTTACAGGGTTTTTTATAAACTTTCTCAAACAAATACTCAACAAATTTTAATTTAGTCGCATAAAATAAACGATCGCGAGTGAGCATATATGTAGCGAAAGATAAATGGAGAATCTATTATTTTATTTAAATATAAATGTATATACATTTATATACATATAAATGTTTAAACATTTATATACATAGAAACTCGCTTTTTATATAAAAAGCGAGTTTCCACGATATATCGTATCCCGATGGACGATTGGGCGTTCAAGCTCGTTTCACCGTTACGTGCCAATGCTAAGCCCACAATCAGAATTCAATCTTGGCCCAGCGTTGGGCCTACTGTCAGTATCCAATACTGAGGCAGCAATCGGCAAATGGTCGGTGAATGGTCGGCAAATGTTGGCTGCTGTTTCGGAAATCTCATATGCTTGCTTAGTTTCTCAGAGCACATTTATGGTTATGGTTACAGCGGCGTACTCTTTGCGAATCTCCACAAAATTGTTCACTGTTTTACTTCCTCGCGCGCTCTCCGGCAATCTTCGATTTTGAACCCTCGTATTTTGCACGGCGTAAACATATAAAAATCATCATGCATAAACGATCATATTTTCATGTAAAAAAAAGTCGTGCTCTAAAAAAAATGAAATATTCGAGCGATTTTAAACCCGATACAAACGAGAGTGAAAAAAGCGCATGTCATCAATTTACGTGTGAGAATGGTCAAATCAGTCAATTTCGAGATGACAGTGACCGTGAAAATGACGGAATTTGTGCAGAAATAGAACAAAATGAAGAAAAAAATGAGTGTGGTGATGCAAGTGAACTTCATTTTGAAACAATTTCTGAGAGTACGGAGTGCGGAGAAAATGAGCAGAGTGACGCTTCTGAAAAAAATGAACAAAGTATGGACAGCAGTGACAACCAGTTCGATAAATCTGACGAAGTCGAGAAAACCAATGATTCGGAACTCCAAACGAGTAATCCTGAAAAAAAATCGATCAAGGACAAATTGATAGAACTTGCATTGTGCCATGCTGGTACTTTGAGGCATAACGTTCTCACCGATTTTTTGAAACTTCTAAGATCGGAAGGATACACCGATTTACCTCAAACTGCCCAAGGTTTGTTAGGTAATGTGCGATGCAATAACATAAAGCCCATGACGAGCAAAAAAGGAACGGCTGGGAGTTTTATCTACTTGGGAATAGAAATTCAGCTCCAAAAAATGATATCACCGGAGAATTATACAGAGGAGAAAATCGAAATTTGTGTTAACGTCGATGGAGTTCAGGTGTATCGAAACTCCAATAAACAATTTTGGCCTATCGTCATGAAAATTTTTCACCCAAAATACGAGAGTGCTCCTCGACTTGTCGCTTTGTACTTGGGCGATTCTAAGCCTCAAGATGTAAAGGAATTTTTGTCCGATTTTGTGGCAGAAGCTGAAAGCTTAATAAGAAATGGTGTAGAAATCAGCGGAAAAGATTATTCTTTTCGTATCAAAGCCGTAATTTGTGACAATCCAGCACGCTCGTTCTTAACATGCTGCAAGGGCCACACTGGCTTTCATGCATGTGAAAGGTGTGTTACCCCTGGCATCACCGTGAATAAAAAAAGAGTTTATCCGGATCTGCATTGTGCAAAGCGTACAAAAAAATCATTCATCTTGAAAAAAGATCCTGAACATCATCTACCGGATCTGGTTTCACCTTTACTAAAACTGCCAAAATTCAATATCGTAAAATCCGTTGCGCTGGACAGTATGCATTTGCTTTATCTAGGCGTCATGAAGCTCCTACTAGAAAAGTGGATATTAAGAAAGAGTCCTCAGCGAATAAAAATAAAAAAACTGCAGTATTTCAGACGTTTAATGGCGTCACTGGAGTTGCAGATACCGAGTGATTTTCAAAGAAAGGTGTTCGATGTGGACGAGCTGTCAAAATGGAAAGCCACTCAATACCGATTTTTTAAATTATATTGTGGGCCGATAATCCTTCAATATGTGCTATCGAGTACCCTTTACAAACACTTTGTGTTGTTGTCAGTGGCATGTCGCCTACTGAACAGCGAAAAACTTGCTGTCACTTATTGCGATTACGCAGACTCCTTACTGAGAAAATTTTTTTCTCTCATGCCAGCATTGTATGGAGTGGACTCACAGGTTTTGAATATCCACAATCTGATTCATATTTCGGATGACGTGCGACATTTCAAGGTCCCATTAAGTGAAATATCTGCTTTTTGGGCAGAAAATTTTTTGGGCAAATTTAAAAAAATAGTTCGCTTTCCGAAAAACCCTCTGGCTCAAGTTGTGAATCGTTTAACGGAACTGGACGCTCTCGACTACTCAAAAGTAGTGCCTCGGCAGACCAACGACAGTGCTGTTTTTCATGAAGGGGTCTCCGAGAAACTTGAATTAGGCGGCACAATCATAGAATCGAAATATCCGAATAATATTGTGCAACTCAAGAACGACGAAATTTTAGTTGTCGTGAATATTTAAAAAAATGAAAATTACGGTGAAAATTCAGGGGCAAAATACATGATGAGAGGATATCCAGTGGCGCTAAAAAATATTTTCTCAATTCCGGATGAGTCTAAAAAATTTGGATTATTTCAAATTGAAAACATATCACAAGAATCGGTAATTGTGCCCGTTACGGAATACTCAAATAAATGTCTGATATTACACCTGGAAGGCGTTTCATATGCGGTCACACTGCTTCACTCGTGAGTAACAAATTATATTTAAAAATTCTAATAAAATTTTATAGAAATTTCTCGAAAATAATTTGTTTTCTAACTTTATTTAAAAAGTTTTCTGTACCATTATTTCAGTAACTATTACTAACATTTCGATTATTTTGTTTTTCTAATATTATTTATTATTTATTGTTTTCTTTTCAGTTCATCGAATTAAAAAAAATCTATTTCAAATGGGCCGCGGTATCCTAAAGAAGGCGCCACGTGTGAAGATGTCATGTGACCCCTCGGTTTTGCGCGCGTAGAAATCACCCACGTTGTGTTTTCTTCGCATTCCGAATAAATCGTTCAGGACTAGTGCAAGCGAATTGAGACAGCACGGACAAAAAATGCGATCATTAAGAGAAAAAAAAGAAAAGTAAGTGGATAAAAAAAATAGCGAGATCAAATTTTTTTCATACATTTTATAGTAATTTGAACTTCACATAACCTCTCATAACCTCTCTTTTCAGGACAGCAAAAAATACGGAGTGCGCAGAACCTGCAGATAATTTAAATACGATTGATGAGATGAACAGTTTTAGTATCATCGAGTTAGACGAAAGAAAGAGAAAAGTTCCCATTGTCGATCTTGTTCCGAGCTCGTGGATTTCAAAGTCCGATAATGGGAACATGATTTATTGGTACCCGGAATGTTCTGCCACGACGCTTACCAAGTGGGTGAAGGAAAAAAAAAAGCCTTGCGATAACTGGATTTCCCACGTCGTAACCACCGTTCTTAACACAGCGAGTAAGCATGAAATTATAAAATAAAAATAAAAAATGCTTGACATAAATTTTCTAATTTAGAGATAGGCTTCGGCGAGAGTCGGTCATGGTGGAGAAAAGTGTATAAAAATACATTTAATGTGTTTCTACACATTTTTTCCAGGAGTCTGTCATCGTGGTCGACCGGTCATCGTGACAGGCTCTTGCGGTAGACTCTTGTCGAAGTAGGATATTTTCACTTTTTTGACATGTCTAAATAGTCGCTACCTCTTACAACATCAGTATTCTAAATCTATATTTCAGAAAACTATGACCAAGGGATGCGTCGTTTGAAAAGGGCTCTCAAAGGAATGGAATTGCAGAGCGAGGACAGCGAGGCCAGTACACACATTCTAGATAATGTAGGAACAATGCAAATGTCATTGATGGAGACGCTAGATGAGGAACATCCACTACCAGAGCTCAACTACACCTTAGATCTCACCAACATAGATAGTAAGTTTAAAAAAAATACAAAACGCCCAAAAGATAAAAAGTACGAGTTTACCATAATTAAAGGAAATACTTCACTTTTTTACTTGTACAAATTCAACCGAAATTCCTATCGACGCAGACGTTATAGTCACAAGTTTGAATGAGGGAAACGTTTTAGTTTTTGGTAAGCTATTTGTATTCAAATCACGTTAAAAATCTGTTTAAAATATGTTTATTCACAATGCTATATTGCTACCTTCGTTTTGAGAAGTTTCTGTAAAATAATATTTTATGTTACAGATCAAGTATTTGAGAAAACAACCCTCGAAAATGATCAGCACAATGATCGTGCTGAAAACAATAAGAACTGCGTTCGGAATGGAGACCAGTTTGTCGACAGGGAATCAGCTCTGATTGGTAAGTTGTTTTTGATGAAAGTTTCTTTTGTTAAAAAAAAATGATTTTTCAAAATTATTTTCGTTTTTTTATGAACTTTCTACCATATACAGTACCACATCGCTACAAGAGTCCTCGTTATAAGAGAATTTCGCCTTCTTTTCACTCGAGCGAGTTTTATCCCTTCCCCCTGTGTGCGTCAGGTCCTCTCAACTTTGGCGTGGACTCTTCGTTATAAGCGAACGAGTGATTTGCAAATAACATGTGTTTAGACCCCAGAGATTGTCATTAGATATTATTCTTATGTATATATTTGTGTTATGTACATATATACATGTATATTCGTAACGGTATATACATGACATGACGCGTATATGTATATATATATATAGATGTACATAACAGGCACGTATATAACGAGGGCCCTTATTACAAGGTAGTACTGTACTGTATATATTTTTTTAATACAAAAAGCTTAGAAAAATCCTTTCGCACAGAAAATTTTTAAAAATATTGTAAGGAAATAATATCTTTCCAGACTCATTGAAAATGCATTTCGATCGAAAACTCGAAGAAGTGCAGTACTTGTTCAATCGGAAATTAGAATCCGTAAAACGAAGCATTCTTTGGGACTTCGATAAAAAAACAAATGAAGTGAAAAATTTAATAACTTCAGCGCCAATAGCGGCTATTCATCAAAAAGAAGATGCCCGAACAACGATCGGTCGAAATTTACCGATCAAAACTTTGGAGGAATTATCCGCATTTCAGGAAGAATTACGGGTAGACGCTGAAAAGAGAAATGCTCTGGTATTTACGTTTATCTCAAATACGTTTTGTTACTCTGTGTGTAATCACTGAATTCTTCAATCCTTATTATGTCTCATTAATATTTCAGAAACAATTCTTCTGGTCTATCACCGTTGGAACGAAATCGGTCAAAGATGACATTGCAGTCATTATGCCTGCGCTGATGGAGAAGGCAGTGCAGCTCAAGTACAGCGGCGTTGGCAGGAAAACTAAGGCGAACATGGGGAAGCTGAATTTTAGTTCCACAATTTCTTTTCAGTGCATCAAAGGTATAGTATAATAGTATAATTTACATTAATTTACCTGAGCAAATTTACGTAGTATAAGCTTTTTCTTTTAACAATCCGATTCTTTTTATACCGTCAAAATAGATTTTGTTTCAACATCATCGCGAAAACTTATCGTATTTAAGATTTTCCGACATACGCCGTATTTACCGAGCTCGTGAGAGCTCTCTCCCCGCCCCCCACTCTTATGCTTCTGCCACGATATCGCAATGTATATGTATCCCTTTCTTGTTACGTCTCTCTTCTCTCGTCTCATTTAACTTTTTTCTCTCCACGATTTCCAGTTAAAAACTCATCTTACTCTTTATACATTTGACACATCGTTTGGCATGCCTAGACTCTGAGTATAGTTTTCATTTAATAAACTAGTCTATCAGAATATTTCAAAACATAAGTTTGCCAGAAACGCATTTAATCATTATTGTTAATTTGACGGATGTAGAAGTTTAAAATTCAGGACATTTTTTATATCGGATCTCTAGGGACAAAGTGAATCTATTGAGACGTTGAGTGAATACTGCGCAGATTTTTACTTCTAAAATGCAAATTGTCGGCATTTGATTCACGGATGTGCAATGACTGTTTTTTTTACAGAGTTTGTCGAAGAAAAATTTTCAGCCACAGCCACGGAACCTCTTAAAATAGTGCCAAAAATAAGCCGCTGGTTGGCTGGTGCCAGTGACCGTGCTGGAGGACGACGCGAGAGAATGTTCGTAAATGACGAAAATCCAGCTGACAACGTGAACGTCCGCGAAGAGGAACCAAATAATAATTAAAAAAAAGTTAACGCGCATAATTTTATTATTTTTACGTTTCGTTTCATCCTTGAAATTGTTGATTCACAACGGTTGAAGTATTGCAAAAATTGTATTGGAAACGAAATTGTCGAAATTTCGTTTTTTCACTGGTTGGCTGGTGCCAGTGACCGTGCTGGAAGACGACGCAAGAGAACTTTCATAAATTACAAAAATCCAGCTGACAACGTGAACCAAATAATATTTTTTAAAAGTGTACGCGCATAATTTTATTATTTTCACGTTTCATTTTCTACGTTTCGTTTCATTCTTGAATTTGTTGAGTCACTACTGTTAAAGTATTGCAAAAATTTTATTGGAAAGGAAATTGTCAAAATTTCGTATTTGGGCTAAAACCATAATTTTTATTTTTTATGTAATTAAACAAGTACTTCGGTTTTTTTCTATTATTATACTTTTGCTGTGACTCAACTAAAACTTTATTTTTGAAAACTAAGATTTATATGCTGTGATTTATGTAAAACTTTTTTTTGAGAACTGTTTTTTTTTGCTGTGACTTAAGTAAAGCTTTATTTTAAAAAACTGTGATTTTTTACTGTGACTTAAGTAAAACAAAAGTATCTACTTTAATTAAAGTAAAACTATTATTTTCTCTTCATATTATTTAAACGTCAATTAACTGTTAATAACTACGAACTGTTAATAAAGACATCGAATATAATGTATGATTATCTCTTTTTATTAAATACACCAAACTGTTTGATAAATGAATTAAAAATGCGTACTTTCAATTGAAATGTATATTGTAAAATGATTTACAATGATAAGAATATTTAATATATTCTTGATTGAATCAAGGGTATGTAAAAGATTTTTGTCATTGTAATTCGTTTTCAATACATATTGTTTTTGCAAACTATATATATATATATATACATGTATGGCAAGCTAACGTTGGCCCAGCATTGATTTAATACTGGCCAATCTTAAGCCAACGCTGGCTTGATATTGGCTGTAAGTCGGCTAATTACCGATATAAAATCAACGCTTCATATCTTGCTTGCCCGACGCTTGGCCAACGCTCGTCCGCTGCCACTGGCCGAATAATTCATTTCGACAATAAGCCGATATCCGGCCGAGACTCGACCAATGTTGGTTCGTATTTGGGCCGACGTCGGTACGACGATGGCGTTACAAAACCGGGCGATCCTCAATAGTGATCTACGGGCCAACGTTGGCTACCAACGCTGGGCCAAAGATAAAAATCGACGGAGGCCCGGACTTATCATTTAGGCTCTTAGCCATCCGTCGCCCAGTGCTGGCAGCCAACTGTCGGCCAACCATGAACAACCGTAGGCGCAATACTGGGCCAGCGATGGCCCATTTGTATATTCTTTCCTGGGATACCGTTCATGACGATGAAAAATTAGGTTTCTTGTAAATAATTGTATTTTGCGCCTCTTCCGATAGATCACGCAGTAGTTCCCTTTTCCATCACGGAATTTCCACACATCTTTACAGTCCATGTAGAGACTTTTTTGTTTGTTACGCATGGCAACCCGGCCCTGCGAACTCATTCTTCTCTCGTGTGTCGCAGATCCACACGTTGCAACGTAATATTATATTCGGGAAAATTCAAGAATGAGTGTTCAGAGTCCTCGAAGTTGTTCTACGGATGGAAAAAATGCAGTAGAAGAAATAATACGGAAACTTGAGAGTTTGGTCGAGAAAAAACATCGGAGAAAGCACAAGCGTAAGTATTGTCTTAAAGATTAGTTTGTTTGGGTTTGTTTAGATCCATCTCACCGCCGCTGGATTGCGAGTTTATCGTCGCAAGCCCCTCGAGTGGGCTCTAACCCATACGAGGCAGAGTTATTACTCGGGCTATAATTTCTAAAAGAAGTAAGATCAGGTTTAACCTGTTTAACTGGTTCGTTTGACGTACCGGGACACAAATCTGGTTACCATGGATACATTGCGTATCGTTTGTCATCAGGACGTCGTTACGAGTCGGACTCTTCGGATGAAGGAAGGAAAAGGCAAAGGAGAGCGGATCGCAGACGATCAAGATTCTCGTCATCAGATAGAGCCGAGAAAAAAAAAACTCAGTGGATCTGATCTCGATCTTGGATGTTGCGGGGAATGATTCCGCGCAGATTTCGCAAATCGCTCCTTTGAAGCCGACTCAATCTCAGGCCAACGATGTCGTAAGGCCTTGTCCGTTTTTACTTGAAAACGGTACAAATTCTGTCCCTGCGGCGTTGGGCTCACCAGATGAAACAATCCTTGACCCTGAGATTGTAGAGGTGTTGGGGAAAAGGATCCTGGAAGA
This sequence comes from Ophion ellenae, assembly GCA_963210295.1. Classification (NCBI taxonomy): domain Eukaryota; kingdom Metazoa; phylum Arthropoda; class Insecta; order Hymenoptera; family Ichneumonidae; genus Ophion; species Ophion ellenae. Next base: position 18,348,226 of record OY723389.1, read on the forward strand.
ACGGATGCTGGATGATGATATCCCATCGGAGCTGACAATCCGTTGGGAAGAAATCCTCAAAAACGGTTTGCCTACAGAGGATAAATCTCTTTTGATTAAAAAATATCCGCCTCCGAAAAATGCAATATATATCGATCCGCCAGCATTAAACCCTGAGGTCAGAGCTGTTCTCCCGGAAACGGCAATTAAAAGGGACGAGCGAATTGCGGCCAAACAAACAAAAGTGGCAACTTGCATTGCCGCAATTGGTAAAATGTTTCTTGGAGCCTTAAACAATACGCAAGAGAGGCTTTCTCTGCTCGAACGTTTAAGTGATACAGGAAGGTTACCCGTGCAGAAATTTTGACAGGGATACCCTATGCCCGATCAAATCCCGATCAGGATTTGTCATGGATTCCCCAAAACCGGTATCCCGGTTAGAATCCAACTTGCATCCGTATCGAAATATGTATGACGACGATGGCATACCTTTGAAAATTTTGGCGTCACGTGTATTTTCGGTATTACTATGAAATTCCTATCTATCGATAGGAATTTCCATCTAGAGATTTCTATCTCTAAAATTCCTATATATAGATAGGAATTTCATAGTACTACCGAAAAATACACGTGACGCCGAAATTTTCAAAATTATGCCACCGTCGTCGTACATATTCCGATACTGATGCAAGTTGGATTCTAACCGGGATACCGGTTTTGGGGAATTTATACCCTCCGACGTTCGCGGGGTGTAGATGGCGCTTTGAAACCACATGTATTTCTGGCGTACATATCGGATTCCTATCTGAGTCTGTTTTGATTTATCATTCATTTATTAAACGATATTCAGTTTAAAGGGGTTATATGGAAAGTGAAGAGAGAAACATTTGAATATCCTACTTCATCCAGGGATTTCGAGATGTGGGAATTGCATTCTGCCGTTTCGAGCCGAACGATAATTTTTTCTTTAGACGATATTAAACAAAAAATAGTAAAATTAGCGGTTGGAATACACCCAGATGCAGAACAATTGCGAGTTTTCGCAATACCGATGCTGCGGTATCTAAATAGAAATAAAAAATACAAAAAAATGTTAATTGTCACAACAACTTATTAACCCTTCATTCCCGCTTATCAATATTGAAATAGATATTTGTATGTACAGCAGTGATGTAATAAAAATATTACAAAATGTTCAAGTTATCGGTGAGAAACCCCGGTGACAATGTATGCGGGACTGCGCGCACTGATACACTCTCACGAAAATTAGAATATGTAGTCATGTACAAGTATGTAATATACATAGACACGACCATGAGAATATATTAGTGTGTTCGGTCCCTATGCCGAAAGAACGGCATAAAATCACGTGACTCCGCTCATCGATGTATATAAAGTCGTAGCGGTCGTTGTGTACGTGTGTGGTCAGGTTTGGTCGAGCTCTCTAGTGTTGGTGCCATGTGCCATCCCAATTCCCGCGCATTAGCCGGCATTTTACGCGTGGACTTGTTTCGATTCGTATGTGCCTCATACGAATCGGATCAAGTGATCAGACCATCATGTGATTAAGAATAAACATTAAAAATGGTTGGAAAGCAAGCTAAGGACAACAAGATTGAAACATCTGGTATGCACTGCACATCATGCATGATTCATGTTCGTGTCTCTTTTGAGGTTATAATTACAATTTTGTTTCTTTGATTTGTAGATTTACCGAATGACGATGCCGAATTCAAATTTCAACTTATACAATTTTGTAAAGGTAAAAAAAGGCCTTGTGAACCTTGAAATTGTACCGGCATCGTGGTTATGAGACGAGACAAAACAGAAATGCGGCACGAGATATCTATATCCACCGTATAACGCCAAAGTTTGTATGCAGCTACAACGCCTAGTTGAAACGGAAAATCTCCCTTAAATTCTTGGCCATGGTGGGAGATCAACATAAGAGGCGGTGCAAGTAAGTATTATTTCGATAGAACTTTAAAAAATTCAATATATTTTTATCAATTTTTCTTCAGTCTTTTCATTTTTTTCATAAAACTCGTTTCCGTATAGTCGAAAGATCATAATATACCTATATAGTTTTTCAGTCTCTCAGTAGACCTCTGCATAGAGTCAAAAGTTCATACGCAGACCGCAGCGTCAACTCGTTGTAAACTTATATGTCTGTAGAGATAAGTTAGCGTAGCTTAACATTTTATTTTAATGAAAAAAATGCAAGCTGCGCCAAGCATTATTGATAAAATTGAAGAAATTTTAATTTCATTAAAAAATGTAGCGTAGAGTCTACAGGCTATATACAGACTGCTGCGTCAACTCTGTAAATTTCTCAGCTTTGGTCTCCGCTAAGAAATTTCTCAGCTTTTTTCTGCGCTGAGAAATTTCTCAGCTTATGTCAGCGCTGAGAAATTTTACAGCTTTTTTCTACACTGAGAAATTTCTCAGCTTTTTGTCTACGCTGAAAAGTTTCTCAACGTACCTTGAATATTTCATTCCGATGGACTCCGCTGGACTCAAGCTGCGTAGAGAAATTTTTCTGAGCATACAATTTTACAGAGTTGATGCAGCAGCATATGGATTCTAGACTCTACACTAAGTTTTTGAATAGAATTAAAATTAGAAATAAAATAGAAATAGGATAGAAATAGAATAAAATAGAAACGAAATGTTCATGCTACGTTGAGAAACTTTTCAGCGTAGAAAAAAGCTGATAAATTTCTTAGCGTAGGAAAAAAGCTGAAAAATTTTTTAGCAGAGACAACAGCTGAGAAATTTCTTAGCGGAGACAAAAGCTGAGAAATTTACAGAGTTGACGCAGCAGTCTGCATATGGACTCTAGACTCTACACTACATTTTTGAATGAAATTAAAATTTGTTCAACTTTATAAAAAATACTTGGCGCAGCTTAAATATTTTCATTCAAATAAGACGTCATGCTACGCTGACTAATCTCTACGGACATAAAAGTTTACTAAGAGTTAATGCAGCGATCAGCATATGAACTTTTGACTCTACGCAGATGTCTACCGAGAGACTGAAAAACTATCATCTTTAGACTATATAGAAACAAATTTTATAAAGAAAAAGAAACGACTGTACAAATTATCAGGAATTTTTCAATTCAAATTTTTATTTAATCTCGTAACGTCTATATTTTTTGGTATGCTATACGTCCAGTTAACTTGATTCTTTTTTCTGTACGGTATGTTTTTTATGAACAAAAGAAATCGAATCTATTGAATGTCTATCTTAAAAACATTTTATACGTTACGAAATTAAATGAACATTTGGGTTGTACAATTACTGGTTACTATTAAAAAAAAAAAAGAAAACGATAAATTTAATCGAAACACAATCAAATACGAAGATTATTAGGGAACTGCAAATTGGTCGTTATCAAATTTTTATACATTCTGGAATGTTTTATAGATCCCATCGTTAAAGCAACTTCTGAATCGCAACAACAACGAAACGAAGAGCGTGACAAATATTCTAAGGAGATTTTTTACGCGGGACTTGGTGCTCACCACTAAAACCACCACTTGGTGGTTTACCACTAAAAAAAATTGAAGGAACGGTGTTGCTGAAAACAACAAATTTCGGAAGTTGCATGATAGGTATGTTTTTCAAGCTGTTCAAAATATTTTTTGCTGTGTTTCTCTGATATAATATAAATATAGATAGATATATTACAATTTTTCGATTTATTTACAGCTGCGCTCACAAACTGCTAAACGCAGCAGGATGGAACTCCGATTAACGCAGATGCTGTGTTAAAAGCTGCAGGAATGCCATATCCAACGCAAAAGTCTGAGATGGACGCAAAGGACGCCAAGTAGTCCAAAAAACGATAACCCAGTCGTAGTTTTCCATTTTTATGGTGTTCTTATCTTTCATTTTTTTAATTGATATTTTAATTCATCAAAAATGTATAAATGTTAATTATTTTTATAATAAATTTAACATGCAATAATTCCATTTTTGCCATTTTATTTCAGCCTGTATTTACCCGTAATCCTTCCAAGATTCCTCAATGATTCCATGGGGAATCTATTTAGAGTCATTAAAGGATCCGGTTCTGGATCCCTAATGGAATCCAGTTTACGGATCTTACATTTAGCCTTAGAATCTGATCCGATATCGGACTAGATCCCGACTGGGAGCCCGGGATACAAGTCAGAATCCAGCTGTATCCCTGCCAAAATTTCTGCATGGGTACTGGCGGATCTTCTGCATGACGATCCAACGGTAAGAAGAAGTCTCGTCCTAGCGAACATGGGTCCTTCATTCAAGGAGGTGCTGAATTCTTCAACATCGGATGATTTTTTGTTCGGAAAACAACTCGACGAAAGAGTTAAAGCAGCAAAAGCGCTTGAAAGTACCAGTCGTGATCTATGTTCACGCCGGACGGATTCATCAACAAAACCGTCGAAAAACTTGAAGTTCCTGCCTCGGCGCTTCTCAGGCAGTTCTCGTCAGGGATTGACGGGCTTAGGCAGGAGGAAGACGACATCATCTGCAAAGAATCGCAGCTTCTTTCCAAAGCAGAAAAGTCCCCGTCGCCGAGATTCACCGAGGCGGAGGTTAGGCCAGCCTCCAACACGCAGGCCCTAAATTTGCCAGTGAGTACCATAGCCGGTAGGTTGCGCTTATTCAATGAGGAGTGGAAACAACATACCACCGATAAGCGTATTCTATCTTGGATAGCCGGATATGAGATCCCTTTTTCCTCGATACCGATACAACACTCTGTCCCAAAGGATAGATCAAATGCTGGTAAAGAAGCTCCAATAATTAAAGACCTGGTATCGGTCCTGTTAGAAAAAGGAGCGATAGAATCCTGTCAGGATGATCAAGGTCAGTTTCTCTCAGACGTGTTCGCGGTTCCGAAGTCGGGAGGAGGTTTTCGTTTAGTTTTGGACTTAAAGCAGCTGAACAAATTCGTTCCTACTTCGCATTTCAAGCTCGAAGATCATAGAACGGCAGTTAACCTCATCAGTGAGGACTGCTTTCTCGCAACAATCGACTTGAAGGACGCATATTACGCGGTCTCCATAGCAAAAAAGCATAGAAAATTACTAAGATTCAGATTCGACGGCTCTCTCTATGAATTTACTTGTTTACCGTTTGGGTTGGCGACAGCCCCATTCGTGTTTACAAAGATACTTAAACCAATTATGGCAAAATTGCGCAGTAGAGGCATGCTTTCTGTTATCTATCTGGATGATATTCTTATAGTAGGGAAATCCTATGAAGAATGCAAAAATAATCTTTTGAAAACCAGGAAATTCATCGAGTCCTTAGGTTTTGTGATCAATGAGGAAAAATCCCAAACTACACCGTCAAAGAGGTGTAAATACCTTGTTTTTTTGTTTGACTCAATAAAAATGCGTCTACAACTCCCAGAAGATAAAAGAATCAAGATAGAGGGTTTGATTCGAAAATTCCATCGTACGAATCACTGCAAAATTCGCGATTTCGCTCGTTTTCTGGGTTCTATAGTGGCAAGTTGTCCGGCGGTCCCTTATGGGTTTGCCCATACGAAATTGTTTGAGAGAGCGCGTTATTTGGCGCTTTTAGATTCTGGAAACTGTTTCGATACAAACACGACACTGGGTCGCTAGCTTCAGACTGAATTTGTCTGGTGGCTTTCAGCTATTAAGACTCCGAGTAATTCAATTAAACCTCTGAAATTCGCTATGGAATTTTTTAGTGACGCTTCGTTGTCTGGCTGGGGCGCAGTCTGTGGAAAAAAGCGTTCACACGGTTTCTGGAACGAAAAAGAGAGTCAAGATCATATTAACATTTTAGAATTGAAAGCGGCCTTCTTAGGTTTGAAACGTTTCGCTGATGAGCTGAAAAACGTCGATATTTTGTTACGAATGGACAACACCACCGCAATCGCGTATATAAACCGGATGGGTGGTACACGTTTTAAAAAATTAAATGACGAAGCAAAATCAATTTGGGATTGGTGTGAAGGGCGAAGTATTAGGATCGCGGCTTCGTTCATAGGTACGAAAGAAAACGCAGAGGCTGATTTTGAATCAAGGAGACTTCACAAAGAGACAGAATATTCTCTGGCAGATTATGCATTTCAGGATATTTTGAGATCGTTTGGAAATCCGAAAATTGATTTATTTGCTTCGCGCATTAACAGGAAGTGCGAACACTTCGTTTCCTGGTTTCGCGATCCAGACAGTGCCGCTGTAGATGTTTTCACTATGCAATGGGGGTTTTTTTCTCTGGCTTATGCTTTTCCCCCATTTTCGGTAATTCTAAGAGTTCTACGAAAAATTAGAGAAGAGAAGGCAAAAATTATCCTGATAGTGCCTCAGTGGCTTACTCAACCCTGGTATCCTCTCTTTCAAGCGTTATTATGTAAAGCGCCTATTATTTTTCCGCCCGACAAAAATTTATTATTGTCTCCTAGCAACCAGCCGCACCCACTCTGGAGGGACCTTACCCTGGCGGCGGGTTGTTATCATGAGAGCGTTCGAACTGAATCATGTTCCAGAATCGGCGTTGGATTTAATGACCGCTTCTCTACGCACTGGATCGTTAAAACAGTATGATTGTGCGTTACGATAATGGTGGAAATTTTGCAAGGAAAATAACGTCAATTTCTACAAGCCTTCGATCGAATATATTCTGACTGCTCTTGGTATAGAATTTCGACAAGGCGCATCGCACGGATTCTTAAACTCTTTAAGGTCGGCAATCTCACTGATCTCAGGCCCCCATGTAGGCCAGGATTCAAGGGTCAAGCGTTTTTTCAAAGGAGTTGTTGAATGTCGGCCATCGAGACGTAAATATGAATTTACATGGGACCCTAAGGTAGTATTAGATTATTTAGAGAAACTTGACGAAAATAACACGTTATCCTTGGAAATGTTGACCGGAAAGCTCGTTACTCTTCTTGCCCTTGTGACGGGCCAGCGCATCCAGACACTATCGCTGATTAAACTCAGTAATATAATCGAAAGAGGCGATTCTATCGAAATAAAGATTTCGGATACGATAAAGACATCCGGCCGCGGTCGCACTCAACCTCTACTGGTTTTTTTTCCAGCATTCAAAGATCGAGGGAACATTTGTGTAGTTTCCACCCTCAAATCATATGTGGAGCGAACTAGTTTGTTGCGAGGAAACGAAGATTCGCTGTTCCTCGCCCTGAAAAAATCATTTCGTAAAGTCTGTACTCAAACACTTTCCCGGTGGATTAAAAAAGTGCTTTTAAACAGTGGAATCGATACTAATATTTTTTCGGCGTACAGTACGCGACACGCATCTACATCAGCCGCAAAGCGAAAAGGTTTAGATTTAGATATCATAAGAAAGACGGCCGGATGGTCAAAAGATTCTCAAACATTCGCACGGTTTTATAATCTCCCTGTATCCACAAATAGTTCGGGATATGCGAAGGCGATATTAGAATATTATTTTAAAAAAAGAGTTTTCTGTAATGGTATCGCTATTTTGTATTTTTTGTTGGCTGATAACCCGTTGTTATCTTGGAGTTGCAACTGTTTGTGTTAAAATAAATTTTACATCATACCTTTGCCGTATTTTGAACTTTAAACATCTACTGCGTGATCTATCGGAAGAGGCGCAAAATACAATTGTACGATTAAACGAACTTACCTAAGTGAAGTTCGATCGTAATTGTGTGAAGCGCCTCTTCCGATAGATCACATCCCCCCCTGATAAAGTTAAATAGTGTTAAATATTTGTATTTACCTATCTCCCAATACTTTAGAGAAGTATTACCCTTAAATACGGCAATACTTTGAAATAATGAGTTCGCAGGGCCGGGTAGCCATGCGTAACAAACAAAAAAGTCTCTACATGGACTTTAAAGATGTGTGGAAATTCCGTGATGGAAAAGGGAACTACTGCGTGATCTATCGGAAGAGGCGCTCCATACAATTACGATCGAACTTCACTTAGGTAAGTTCATTTAATCGTACAATTTGCATCCTCAAAGTGTTTAGAACACGTGGGTAAAAGGATATTTTCATACCTAAAGTATTTTAGAATTTGCAGCCTGTTGAGCGGAACCGTCTGCCGGCTGGAAAACAAGTAGCTGAGATGCTCGGAGCGTTTTTCTGGAAACTGCATTTTTTAGCGCGAGACGCTTTACAGCTTCGACGGATGAACCGATTCTCATGAATCTCTGCGCAATTGACTGGAAACTCAATTTGCATGGCCATCATCGATTTTTGGTCAAAAATTGATTTAGAAAAAAAATCGTCCGTTGAATAAACGGCCAAAAAATTGGGTTTTTTGTTCAAACGGCTGCCATTTTGTTATCCAGGGGTTTTTCAGAGAACAGAAAGGTAAGGTAGCCATGCGTAACAAACAAAAAAGTCTCTACATGGACTTTAAAGATGTGTGGAAATTCCGTGATGGAAAAGGGAACTACTGCGTGATCTATCGGAAGAGGCGCTCCATACAATTACGATCGAACTTCACTTAGGTAAGTTCATTTAATCGTACAATTTGCATCCTCAAAGTGTTTAGAACACGTGGGTAAAAGGATATTTTCATACCTAAAGTATTTTAGAATTTGCAGCCTGTTGAGCGGAACCGTCTGCCGGCTGGAAAACAAGTAGCTGAGATGCTCGGAGCGTTTTTCTGGAAACTGCATTTTTTAGCGCGAGACGCTTTACAGCTTCGACGGATGAACCGATTCTCATGAATCTCTGCGCAATTGACTGGAAACTCAATTTGCATGGCCATCATCGATTTTTGGTCAAAAATTGATTTAGAAAAAAAATCGTCCGTTGAATAAACGGCCAAAAAATTGGGTTTTTTGTTCAAACGGCTGCCATTTTGTTATCCAGGGGTTTTTCAGAGAACAGTAAGGCCCCTCAAATTAAGTATAGTTTAATACATACCAACAAACTACAATATAATAGACCAAAACACGCTGTGCATGCCTTTATTTGACGGCGGGTGGAGCGGCTATTCTGGATTTTTTAATAAATAAAATTCGAATTCACTCTCCATTGATAGAAGAATAAAGTACGTTGAAATCCATTTTCAAAAGTATTTATTTTATATGAAAAAAAAAATTCCCGCATTGCATGCCTCTTGACAGTAACATGTCCTTAAGACGGAATGATACCTCATCGCGGTCGGTATGGTAGAACAATTATAGATACCCAAAAATCTCTGAAACGGCTCTTCAGATCCCGTCGCAACTTTGCCAAACGACGTCAAATAGATAGACGAACAGCTGTCTGCCCCTAAAATTTTATGAATTTGAAAAAATTTGAGGGGCAGACAGCTGTTCGTCTATCTATTTGACGTCGTTTGGCAAAATTGCGACGGGATCTGAAGAGCCGTTTCAGAGATTTTTGGGTATCTATAATTGTTCTACCATACCGACCGCGATGAGGTGTCATTCCGTCTTAATATGGACTCGATGATTATGTTACAGGTAAAACATCAAAATATTGTAATCTTATTTATTTACGTTTGTAAGCAGCATAAAGCACCTATAACCATGTAATTCATATTTCGAATTTTTGATAAATATTTTATTACCTAGCCTCGTGATTATTAAAACCTTCTGTAAGCCACATTATGTACATACAAGAAAGCGCTACCGTATTGATAAAACATAACGTTTTGATACAATTACTATTAAGCGATTCGAATAACAGAGTTACTTCAATTAATCGTTGATTTGGATGTTTCGTACCGAAATAATCCTATCAATTATAAATATACAGGCGGCGGCCTCTATAGGTACTTACATCTAAATTGATGATGATGATGATGATGATGATGATGATGATGATGATGATGATGATGATGATGATGATGATGATGATGATGATGATGATGATGATGATGATGATGATGATGATGATGATGATGATGATTTATTCAGTTATGCCTTGGTTACTACCTTTAGGCAACAGATCTACAGTTCAGTGAGTTTATAATAGAATAAAGTTTACAAAATAAATGTAAATAAGAATTAAAAATAAAATAATCTTAAAAATAATTATGTATTACATCGCATATACCTCAGTGTTTTCGTGTAAATTATATACATAAGGGCAGTAAGATTGAGTTGCTTACGTGTTCGATTTATTTCGACCACGACACCCAAGCTCTACTTAAACGCAATCAAAGATTAAATGCAAGATTAAGCACCAAAATCGAACAAATTATAATTATAATGACTGAACACATCATACTCGTGAATCGCTCTCGCAAAATGAAAGAATAACCAAAAACTTAACATGCAAAATTTTATCACATAGTTTAAGGGCCAAAACAAAGTATAGTGATCGAACACTTCATGCGTAAACCACCTTAAAGTCGAGCAATAGAATTTACGCTAAAAATTGTATCATCGCAATTTAAACATAGTGAAACTTAGCGTACTGTTCTTAAAATTAAAAATCATACGCAAAATCACGCAAATAACCTTCGCAAAAGTTCCAGCAAAAATTAAACGCAAATTTGAACACATAAATAAGTTGGCAGTTAAGCGCCGCGAAGCGTCTATATAATACATTAAGGGGGGGGGTCTCTTTTTTTTCGCAAAATTTACCGCTTCTTGGGAATTTTTTTGTGAAGAAAGTATACAACGGAAAACTTGTGAAACTTGGCATATAGTTTTATTGATCTGTTTACTACATACAAAAAATTTTTTAAACAATTTCATCAAAAAATCCGCCTCCCACCCCCCTCGACGCGCGATGGTCCTTTTTTGATGGTGTGCACGATTACAGCCTTCGCGTTCATCCTGCAACAAAAACCCAAAGAGCATTTTACTTTAGACACATATAGCTATCGTTCGATGAAGGGAAAAAAAATTGACGATTTGGTGACGTTTTGAACTTGAAGTATCGATTTTTCAAAAAAAATTCATCGATTTTTTGTTATAAATAAAAAACTATTAAACGTATTGCTTTTTTGCTTCATCAAACGATAAAAGGATGTCAGCTGAGCATTCTGTCCAAATTTGAAGGCAATCGGTTGAATAGTTTTTGAGAAATCGTGCACACCAGTTGTGAAAAAGCTGTTTCGAGAAAAACGCGTTTAAAGTTGTGAGTACAGTTTATGGGACATATCGAGTACTTACAGTATTTTTAATCTAATCTGCTATGCCAGGGCCATACAGGATGCCTTCCTCGGCTTCGAACAACTCATTCAGTGAAGCAGTTTCGCTTCTGCGTCTTGTTCGAGCTTCTTTCGTTGCTTCGAGGCTGCGTCTCGTTGACCTCTCTATCCGCTGCTTATCTCGCGCATCGACGAATATTGATGCTTGCTGGCCAACGACGATTCCAATCGTCGTCATTTTTTTAAGGACTGCTGTAAAGCCTTCGTTAAAAATCCCTGCGGCCAAATAAGCCGCGATGTCGATCGTTTTCGCGCCACATTGAAGGTGTTTAGGTGCGAATCGCCAAACGGTTGCGTTGAAGCTTTCGTTGTTGTTTTGAGTATCGCCACCTAAACACCTTTCCAGCAAGTCTCTCGATGACAAATCAATGTAAATCGGCTTAATAGCATTCGCGACGTCTTCATGCAGTGGAGCTTCGTGATCAAATTCGTCCAGAGTTTGCGTCCAGAGCGCGCGGCCACCGCGAGTCGACACGCAGGTATAAAATCGCTTATAACTTTGCCATTTTTGAGAATTTTAATTTGAAATTTTGCACATATATTCTCAACACTTTGAAGAATATGAAACAGCGGTCAGCGAAAAATCGATTTTTTTATCGAAAAAAAAAGAAAATCCCCCCGTAATCAGGTAGAATGATAGAGATAAAAATTTGCAGGCGACTACATAGTTGACATGCACACGCAGTGGTGAAAATAGAAGCTTTGAAACTAGATGCATCGTATTCGAACAGATGGGCGAAAAACCTATTTTTTAAAATAGTCAGGTTTGGTGACGATTTAACTGCAAGCGGAAGAGAGTGCCAAAAATATTTTGCTGCAAGACCAAAGGAATTTCTGATCGTAGCGGTTTGATGAAGCGGAATATGAAATGTGTCACAAGCATTTCGTCGAGCTGGGTGAGGTAGAGATGGCGATAATATAAATATCTCTATCAAGTAGTGAGGTGCATTTTTTTCCAGAATGTTCAATTTCATGATACTTATGAAGTATAATTGATGTTTTCTTACTGTCAATTGAGGGAGAGCGAAAGAGAAAAGGGCCACGTTGTTGCGGTGGATGCCGCTCTCAGCGCCCCAATTCACATCAACGTATCGACTGTCTGTGTCATTCGCTGTATTGGCAAGAAAGTCGTTGGATCTATCTTGTTGAACTATCCGTGGCGCTCTAGCACACGAATTAAGCCTGGCAACGCACCAGTCCCTTTGTCAATTCTCGCTAAGCTACGATGAAATCTGCAGTTCACCACCTGGCTTTTCCTGCTTTGTAAGCTCTTTAATCCTGGCAGTTTGATTAAATGACACAATGCTCATAAGCCGGTCACTCCGCTAGTGCTGCTCAACCAACCATCCCCACCTACCAGTCAATGCAGAGGTGAACCTTTTAGGTTTACATGCATCTACTCCACTGTTTCATTATAACTTCCATTTGAGAACCGATTGAAATATACAATACATCCATTTTTTGCGAGGTTGTCCTAAATAAGTTGGTTTTCCGAAAAAAAAAACTCTTTGCGACGTTGAGGAACATTATATTGGGTCTAATGCACACTTTGTGGTGCACTTCAGTAACGTTAGTTTGGTGGAGTATTTTAGAGATTCTTATGTTACAGTTATGGGGGCAGGGAAAAAACAATTTCAAAAAGGAGTAACCACCAATTGTGCCAAAAATGCTGCTCAATCGGTCGTGTCGTTATGATACGATATAGAAATAAGTATCGGTTCTTCGGAAATTGATCGGTGTAATACAAAGGACCGAAATAATTAGTATCGGATGATCTCCGCGCTTGGGTTTCCTACATATTCCATCTGCCTTCCTCCGATGCTCCCTCCTCTATACGCTTTTATCCTGCACTCCTCTCTCTCCCTCTCTCTCTCTTGCATTTCCTCCCTGTTCAGTTTACTGGTTTCGATTTGGTGAAATCATCCTGGCAACGCTCCAGTGAACGACCAGGCATTGATTCAGATGGCAAAGGTTGTGAGCTTGGTGCAGTCAAGAGTGTTGGGGGCTGCTGTGCCGCGTTTCGCTCGTCGCCGGGAAGGAGAGATAGAACGGATGGTCCAGGAATTCACATCGGGCAGTGTGCACGCAGGTTCTCGCTGTAGGGTGGAAGCGAAGCAGCGTATCGGGAATGGGCAGGAATGGGTTGAAGCCGAAAGCTTACCGGGATACGCTACGTTGAGTTGCATTAACAGGTCGTTCTGCGTATTTATCCGTAAATTTATATCCACCGCGATACATATGCGAAAATATATAGAGGGATAGTCGGGCCGGAGGCAGGGATATCGGAAAACGTGTAGGTTCTTCAAGTGTACGGATCAATGAGTGTTTAATTTATGAGTGAGCTACCATTCGTTAAGCAGAGAGTAAGAAAAGGAATGGTTTTTTTTCTTCCCAGAGCATATTATCTCAATTGAGCATTAGCTTTTATACAACGATGAAATCCCAACGGTCGATGCCCTAAAGCAGCCCTTTGCTTTCAGCGCGTACAGTCCTTTCGCGCTCTGATTTGTCCGTTCATCGTCACACCGTTCCCCTGACGCTTTTCAAAAGCTCCGATAGGCCGTTCCAATCTCCAAGTGGGAGATGAGGATTGGATTTCCCGCTAGTCTGTTGATTCGAAGCATTGCACTGTCGAACGATGTCACCGGGTATCGCATATATTTAACGCGGATAGCTTCCCTTCTCGCGAAGCAGTCCGGCTTCTGGTCAGCGGTAATTACTACCTCGGCACGTGAATGGAACAAAAAAGTAAATATGGGGTTGAAGGCCGAGGGGACGACAGGACGGAAATGGTTGGGCTGTGACGGTGAACGTGGTCTCTTTCGAGGCTCATATATTGAACCCGATGGCACAGTAGCTCTCTTCAGTTTGGTTTGAACGATGCGAACGAACACGTTCGAATGCTTTACGGACGAATGAGGTTTCAAGGGAATGCGTTTCCTCCAGTTACATCACAGATATTAGTGGCCTGTCCTGTCAACATTAGTGAGTCCGTGAAAATTACTCGGAACTTTTTCAATTGCCCGTGAGATCAACTTTTCCAATTTTTTTTCTTCCGTTTTGCAAGTTCGTGTATTGAGTTTTCGTTCATAAATTAGCGTTCGGTTCGTCTATTCTGTCATTCTTTTGCGGTTCCTTTTTCGCGATTTCAACAACCTCGTGGAGAAAATATTGCGGTGAAGTAACCTTTCATGTTACATGAAATAGACGGCACCCTCAAGTTGATGAAATACTCACTCCGTCCGACTAAAACTTTGCGGAGACTGGAGTGTACCAATGGTAGGAGCATCCGACGTATACGCTTCGAAATTATTGGACGGAACAGAGTAGTATCAACTACTGGCCAACATAGAAAAGAAGTATCCTCATGCACCCTGGCGCAATGCCGTAGTGCTCACTAAAACTCGCATCTCTCCATCTTTATCGCCCGTTCAAGAATATCTATACTGTATGCACGACTTTTTTGCCGGACATACGAAACACGGATGTTGTGCAGACAAGAGAGTGTGGTTCTGTTCGCTCCGCTGATTTCATTCCCGTTTGCTTCTCGTGCTGCTGCTAAGACGACGAGAAACGAAGGAAGCGACAGAAAAAAGAAAGTTCCTCCATACTCTTTGTATCATATCGCCGGCTGTTAGTGTGCTGATATCCAGTTTGAGCGAAGAAAAGTGAACGCGTATCCAGCAAAAGTCTCTGCTTGGCCTAACTCACTGCTACATTCCTTCAGCCGGGGCTTCCTAACAAGCGCGCAATCTTTCCTTACACTTTCCCCCCATGTTTTGTTCGCTTTTTTATCGTCTCACATGCTTTTCACCCGTAAGAACCCTCTTCTTCGAGGACCGGAACACCTAAGATGCGCCAGGCGTATTTTTCGAAATTCTTGTTCCTTTTAGCGACTTGGAGCCGGACCAAAGTTTGTTCCCTCGAAATGGATGGGTGAGGTCCACGATGGTATCATCCTCGACTGTCGACGGTCGCTCTTCCCTCGTATATTCCGCGCTACTAACGGCCTAACCTCCGTCTTGAGGAGAGATGAACGAGTGTGGTCCCGATCCCATGGCTCAGACGACCAACGTCCCGCAGCTGGAAGCGACCTTTCAGCGTCTGTATGCTTTTTCCTGTTGTCCCTTCTTCTTTTTCCTAGTTGAGAGCAAAGTCTCTTTTCGCTCAAACCTCTCCCTCCCTCTCTCTCTCTCTCTCTCTCTCTCTCTCTTTCTCTCTCGGCCACCCTTTTTCACTCACTTGCGCCTTTCAATTTCGACTCACTCATTCGACTCTACTTTTGCCGGACATAACACCCATTTCCGCATCCACGACCACCAACATCACACGTATCATTCGGTACACACTGTGAAACCTTGCTGGCGCAACTCTCTCTCTCTCTCTCTCTCTCTCTCTCTCTCTCGCTCTCTCCCTCTCTCTCTCTTTACCTCGCAGCTTTTAATCTCTACAAGATATATCCAGCAGCCTCATCTCTATATACGCCAACGAGAAGTTACTCATAAGTTATGTTTTCGACTGAACTTCTCTGGCACCGTCTTGAAATTTTTGCTGCCCCTTTTTCGCCGTCGAAGTCCCTGTAAACTTTTGATATTTAATAACTCCTTTCACGAGAAAAGAGATGGCCTTCCTCAGACCCGAATTCTTTTCTTGGCTTTTCGTAATATAGATTTTTATATACATTAACGAATAAACTAGTGCACGTTCGTTCCTATTTCATCAGCCTTGCATTCCTTCATATTTTACGCGCCACTTTCGATTTATCTGTCGCTACTTTTTTTATTTTGCCGCCCCTCTCTTCTATTGCGGCATTTCCTAACGATTCTCCCACGATTGACTCACCATTGTGAAAGTTACACATCACGTATAAAGACAAATACTATTTGGCTGGTGGAGGATACCCGGTACGTGCGGACAGAAGAGCACTCTGTTGCCTCAATGCTCACGGTCCGGAATAAGGAATAACCATGAGCGAGAAGAAAACTCGCTCGGGTGTGGTAGGGGTGCGGTAGAGAGGAGGGAGAGGGTAAAGCGCGGCGAAACCACACGATAGAGGGAGAGTCGAAGAAATTAAATTTGCCGAAGTGAAATTTCATCCGAAGGTAAGTGTGTGCTGAAGAACTCCCAGTCGATTCTAGTTCCCGGTTCGGTCTCCCGTCTCACTCCTCGCGGCTATTGTGCACTATGCGAGAACGTGATCGTAAAAAGCTCTGCAAAGTCGTGCGCTTGGATACGTTGGGAGTTTTTCTACACTGCTCGCAGTCTCAACGAAAGCTGAAGGAAGAGAGTATACAATAGTTCATCAGCGATGTTGTCCGACGGACATCGGTGACTACGATTGTGGTCGCACATGTCTTCTCCAAACCCCACCTCGTTGCCCACTGCAACATCTCCGGCACAAAGTACACAGTATCCGCACTTTATCCCCGCCAGCATATAAAAAATCATTCGGCCCTTCTCCATCCATTTCATTTCGGGGCGAAGTTCGATGGAAGAGCGGCACGAGCAAGCAAAGTTACGCCGATGAAAGTGGTATGGCGTCGGAATACTTTATGACTCGTAGTCAAGTTGTGTTAGCGACGTAAAGCCATCGTCAGATTTTCCGTATAAATTTCCCAATAGTACGAATTTGTATATCAACCCTTGTTTACCCTTTCCTATAAATGCAAATTCCTCTCTTTATTCCAACCTTTTTTCGCCCATGTTTACGATACCACATACAGTATGTCGACACTAAAAACGTCTATGACACATGCTTGCTTTTTTCCGTTGTATATTATCATGTCGCTGGGATCATGGCGATGAAAGAGCTGTAGTCAACTTACCGAATACGTATCGATATCGCAATTGGATACTTTAAATGCGTTGGGCAATTCAATCACAGTCTAAAGACATTTTTTGCACTGATGAACGTCTTCCGAGAGGCAACCTACTCGGTTCAATAAAATCGAGTTCAATAATCTTTCGATTACTTAGTTTGTACGTGTATGGGGAGAGCGCGTTTTCATAACAAGTGTTCATAACAAATTCATTTCAACTCGCGGTTGATGGATCACTAAAGAGTTGAGAATCTGTGTTTGTACCACAAGCTTACATTCAGATCTTCAAACGACGGTAGTGAGGGGAGGCTGACTTAACGTCCAGTTTTTGCTTAAATTTTCAGCTGCATGGTGTGCATAGGAAAAGGGGTGTGGTGTGCGAAGAAGACAGTGATATCATATATCTCCGTTTCCATACAGCGCATGCACTTTAGACTGTAATACTTGGTGTACGGCTCTTTATTTTTATTTTTTGTAAGAAATATCTATTACACGGAAAGTAAACGAAAAACGGGTACATATTTGTAAGTGGGGCTCCAGCTAGGGTAAAGTTAATGTTTTTCTTTTTTTTTTAAATTTGTTTGGGTTTATATATATATATATATATATATATATATATATATATATATATATATATATATATAACCATTCAAACAAAAACCAGCCTGATTCTAGCAGGAGCCCCGCTTCCGAATATTTACCGAAAAAAGTAGGTTTTTGCATGCTAAAATGAACAAATTAATACACACTTGCTTAAAAATATAACCAAACCTATATTAACCACGTGCAAAACTCATGCGACTATTATGAAAGTGATAGATATTGGGTTCTTTGTAATGCTTTGTATGAGCTGAACGGTTGCGCTGCGAACTCGAAACCCGATAGTTCTGTATTGTGACAGAAAATTGTGATTGGATATGTCAATAACAGTTATTTAGGCATATCCAACTTTTTTTCATACGCGTTCCGATTTTTAACCGATATACGTACATACGCCTATGCGGCGAAACATTTTATGATCGGTTCAGGTTAGTCCCATAACACCCCCCGATCACAACGATACGCGGTGGTGGCGATGAGAAAAAAAAGCTTGGGCACTAGGCGGCCCACCGGCTGCCTATCAAATACGACCGTTCAAGACCTGTTTGTAAGACCGTGGTTTGTACCCATCCTATCCACTTTAATTCTAGGTTTTACATCTATTCTCTAGGTAGCCCTCTGAGAGGTGTTCGATCATCGAAGCCCGTGGCACAGTAGACAGTCGTCGATTCGCCGTGCTACCCAACAAGGTATTATTTCTTACACCCCGTTTATCTTCAGTTAATTACTGGCACGATGGGCCGGTTATTAAGCGTGTATTGCTCTCATTCGTGGTAGACCCTCAAGGCCCGACCCTCCAGCCTATTTACGACGAATATTTTGACGCAAGCATCCCTCCGACCTCTGGCATAAGAGACCATTCAACATGATTCGATAGAACGGCACATGTATGCTTTACCTATGTGGTAATAACGTTCTCTTCGAACCAACATTCTTTTTCCTAATCTAACAGACGTGATGGTTGCGCCTCGATCTCTCGTGAAATGGATACTTTTCGTTCCTTCATCCAAGTCGTCATTATTTCACAGCTACCGTAGCTCATTTCCTTTAGGCCTCGGAATCTTGCCGCAGTCGGAAAAGTGACACTTTGCAGAGGAGAAGAGTAATGTTTGCTCAAAAAACCAACTCCACCGTGTCTCTCCGCTGATCTAAGCCGAATCACAAATAAGAAAAGAGAAAGATAAGGATGCCAATAATCCCCAGTTAACATAGATTTTCAACGTCGACATCTTTGGTATATACACTATACGCGTTCTACCCCTTAAGCACCATTAATTATGGATTAAAGGAGAATGCGAATGGTGCAAGAATTCCAACCCTACTAGAGAAAGACGGCCACGAAGTATAAGAGACTCACGAGGGGTTGGATGCCAGTGCTCCATAGAATAAATTAAATGACAGAGGGATCGATAAAGGACAGAGGATTGTTACGGAAGCAAAGTAAGCCATGCATCTCCGACTGTCATTGGCTGACGTCGACGACGACGACGCATATATACATATAGCCGAGAATATACAAAAAAAAAAAAAAATTAATCGAAAAACCCCGCTGAAGACGATCACTCTCCAATGGTTGATCCGAAGAATATTGTTTCCCTGGAGCGTGCATTCATGAACGGTGTGCAATCCATTCTCGTTCGGTCTATTGGGTCTTCTCTTTAGAAATAGCCTACTGAACAGCTGATTTTTCTTTAAAGGGTCTTCTCAGTTTAGACGTTAAAAAAGGCTATTTTCATGAATTTTTTTGATAGGTTTATATTACAGATATTGATATTATAGTTGTTACACTTAATAAATAAACTTTCGAATACATTTTCAAAAAATGTAATGTTTTTACGTCACCCAAACAAACTTAAAACGCGTTTTTCTCGAAACAACGTTTTTTGACGGCTTGTTGATAAAATCTTCGGAACTACTTAACCGATCCTTATGAAATTTTAACCACAGCTTTACAACTATAGCTATAGCGCATATCGAGGATTTAAAAAAAAATTATATTTACTTTTTATTGCCAGCAACGGTGAAAAAACACGTTTTTTTTTGTTTTTCGAAAAATGTCGGCCATTTTGTTATTTTTGCATTTTATAAAAATTGTGTGATATGCGCTATAGCCATTAACATACTGAATCAAAAACCGTTTCATTATTTTGTTTCGGATGATCCATCTCCGAGACTTCATCAACAGCGCAGACCTACAAGTTTTTAGGACATTTTTTAACTATCATTCTCGTCTATAAATAGTGACTTAAATAAATAACAACATTTTTTCAAACCTATTTCGAAAGTGTATTTATAGTGTAAAGTGTAACAACTTTACACTATTACTGTAATAAGTGTAAAAGTGTGTATAAAAAAATTACTCTTATAAGTGTAAAAGTGTGTAAAGTAGCAGATATAAAAGTGAAACAACTTTTATATCAATATCTATAATATAAACCTATCAACAAAATTCATGACAATAGCCTTTTTAGCGTCTAAAGTTAGAAGAACCCTTCAAATCTCGAGATAGGCGAAGAGCCTTAAAACCAGAGGGAGGATTCAGCCGAGGAGGAGCAAACATTACTAGAAGATCGAAAGAAACATCTATACATATGTATGTAGAGTAACGTTATTGCGGGCGATAAATAATATAAATAAATAAATAGGTCCCTTCTACCCCAGTAACAGTCGACCCGCGTACGCTCACATGCCCACTCTTCTCGAATGGACGGAACAGAATGCCCAACGTGTTTTATTTTTCCTTGGAGCATCGGTAAATCATCGTTCCCTCGGATATCCTGTCTAATTGGCTCAACCTGCTCACGCCAGGAATGAGATATCTGAATGCGTAGCAAGTATTTCCCACTCACAAACAATCCCACGGGGGTGAGGCCAGGGCCACCTAAGGGCAATTGTAACAAGAGGGCAACGCTAGCTTTCCTGGAAGCTTTGGTATTTTCTTAAGATAGGTGTTTTGTAGAAGAATCAACAATTTGCCTTAAAAACGTTTCATTGTGTCCTCCTCACGCATGTCTTTTTATCACTAGATAGAAAAAAAAATTTTGCATGTTTTAGCTTGATATAAAGTTGACGTTCTGCTGTCCGTACTGCCAACTTAACTTAACTTTTAGAAACTTCGCAACCTAATGTTTTATCTGAGTTGTGAGGCATTCGTGACATTTGGATCATTTTTTATTCCTTTCATGATAACTCAGCCTTAAAGAATCGGACGGATTAACCGCAGCTTCAAACGGTTTTAGAAAAGGAAATAAAAGTTGTAAAAAAATGACTCGTCGTTATAAGGCATTTTTTGAATTCTCATTAAGCTTCAAATTGCCAGTACCGACGAGAAGTCTCTTCTGCTAGGTGTATTTGAATCCCTCGAGTTCCTACACGTGAGCATCGACGTCGTCATTGATGTCGTCACCCCCTCTGTCTACCTCACCCTCGCCATCTTACTCTTTCCTTCTCTTGCTCAACATTGATCGATTCAGTGGCGCACTATGACACACGAGTCCTCTCGTTGGCGCTGCACCACGACGTCCTAGGGGAGATTTGGCACACGGCACTTTGATGATTTCGCATTCGAGGCGGTCGAACATACAGGTCGACGGTGAGAACTCTGCTGGGTTATCATAAGGCGAATTTTGAAACAAAGGAGAAACGAATATTATATTATTCCAAGCTGATTGGGACATACATCATTTTATCTAATTCTTACTTATTTTTACTATGTAAATGATCTATATTGAACGAGTGTTTAATTAATTATTCGTATCGCAACAATTCCAGTTTTATTATTAAAGGAGGCTACCAGTTTAGAACCCCGAATAAAAGGTGAGTTTCCATAGGTTTTAAGGGATTTCCGGTTGATAGAATGAAGATTCCGTTTAGTAGTATTTATTCTACATATGTTAAAGTACCATCACAAATTTTTTTACATTATTTTATAACAAAATGGCGGCGCCGTAGCTGGGTGAAGTGAGTCACCTTTGTCTGACCAGGAACATCCCTCAGGTGTCCGCCTCCGATTTTGTTGAAACTCATATATGTGATAGAGCATCGAAAACTTTGAGACACGTATTTTTTTTTATCTGCGGGAAAACGGATTTAAGGGGAGAAACCGTCCCTCAAACAAAGGCGTGTCGAGGGGTGATTTTGCAGTTTCCCCCAGAAGCAATCCATCGATCTGAGTGAAACAAAAACGAAAATTCTTCTAATGAAAAGCGATCAAAAATCCAGTATGAAAATGTTAAGAAAAAAATTAATTAGGGGGTAAACCACCCCTCAATTTGCCTTTTGTCACCCCACACTTAAGAGGGTTGTATGCAAATTAATAAAACAGGTATCATTTTGAAGGGGAATAAAAATTGAAGTTGACGGGTTTTTGCGTTTTGGCGGCATAGCAAATTTAAGGGGGCAAACCACCCCTAACATAAATTTATTTATCATGGTCGTTTTTTCTTTGTTTAAAGTATATCCGCTGATTTTAAAATTTTCTATAAGCTACAATTTAATGTTTTATCATATTTCAAAATTATTACATTCGTCTTAAGGGGTAACTACCCCCTGACGAGAAACATCATTAAAGTATCCGCTTTCGATTTCGTTGAAACTCATAAATGTGGTAAAGCATTGCAAACTATTAAACATTTTTTTTGTATCTGCAGAAAAACAGTGTTAGGGGATGAAACCGCCCCTCAAAGTTTCTCCCACAAGCAGTCCACCGATCTGAATGAAACAAAATCGAAAATTCCTCTAATATTAAGCGATGAAAAATCCACTACAAGAGCGTTGATTAGAAATATAATTAAGGGGTAAACCACCCCTTCATTTGTCGTTTTTCACCCCACTTTTTACAAGTGGGTTGTATGAAAATTAATAAAACAGGTATCATTTTGAAGGGGGAACAAAATTCAAGTTGACGCGTTTTTTGCGTTTCAGCGGGATTCAAAATATTCTCCAACGTTTTTAAATGTTTACATTTTAAGGGTAAACTACCCCCTCTAATTGCTTTTCGTTTGAAGTTTCGCAAAAGGTTTCACGAATTTCGTTAAAACTGCTTCCATTTAATCGGAAATATCAATTTTATGTTTGGGTGTGCAGGCATATTCGTTTTGAGCTTTAAGAGCGGTACTTTGGGAGTGGGGACATGGGGCTACCCCTTACTCATAAGACTCATATTTTCATATGTGTGATAATTATATTTTTGTACCGAAATGTTTCTTCCTCTAATTCAATTGTTTTGATGAAAGCATCTCCCATGCAAAGATGCAATGCAGTCACAAAAATATATTAACGATATTATTAATAACATTGAAATGGTATATATAAATATATTTGGTTTGTTCTTTTTTTTATTCCACGTAAAAAAAAAATCATATGCCGATAAATGTTTACGCTTCGATTCTTAAATGCGTCATTATCCAGAATGTTCCCGTTCGGAAATCTTTTATCTCTGTGTATGAAGTTATACAATCAACGAACAGACCGATGTTTTTTTGCGTACGTATCAAACTTTCTCGGACTAACTGCAATAATTAATTCTTCCAGCGCGAATATTCTTACTCGTCATGACGCGATAACGATATTTGCGCAAAATTCTTATGCTACGCAGAATTTTTACACTGCGAAAATATTAAACTGCAAGCTATTGTCATCTTGAACTGCAAGACGTTAATCATTCATTCCCCGATAATATGTTTAGATTTTCGGGTAATGTGTGATAGCTTGTATAGCTTGCAGTATAGCTTGCAGTTTTATCGCGTGCTTTATAAGACGGTGAGCATTCGGATTCTTCCATTTCACGGTAAAGTGAGCCACAAACAGTATACTGTGTGTTGGAAAATACAAATTTCATCAGCCATGAAAGTCAACCCAATGAATGTTATCAAACTCCTACTAGCTACATTTGAAGCTATGGATATTTCACAAACGCCGGTTAACAACGCGGAAATTGAACTTGCGGACAGTTTTGAACAAATTTTGATCAGTTCCATGCAAGACTATAATGGAGTTGAAATGATAGACGAAGAAACGCTCGCTTTTCAAGAACCATTTAAACAGTACGAAGCCAATGCTGTAGAAGATACCGTATGGCAAAAGGATACTGGTGATAGTGATTCTGACGCCTGTTCCAGTGATGATGAGCTGAACTACGATTACAAAAAAAAGCAGTTCAATACCGGAGGTCTGGTAAGACAAAAAACTATAGCCTCAAAACCGTCTAACAGAAATACAGATCTGTCAAGTCTGAAAGACAATTGCGGCGCTGGGCACATCAGCTGAATAAAGGCGGTACTTATAAAGAAAAGCGAGCGCAAATTTCTGAATATTCATTGAGGAATATGAAAACTGCTCTAGATGCTGGTGTCATTATACATGATATTGATCTTCAGAAGTGGGCGCTACAAGCCCAAAAGGAGATAGGTTTCAATGATGTGCGATTTAAGGCCTCTCATAATTAAAAAAAAAAACAGCATCGCATTGGATCCAGCAAAATCAATAAATTTGTAACGCGCAAAACTACGGGAGAAGAAGAACCTCTACGAAAAAATGCAGAAAAATTTGTCGCCGATGTTGCACCACTGATAACAAAGTATGGAACGGAAAATGTGTATAAGTCGAATCAAAGCGGTTTTCATGTGGAAATTCATTCGGCGCGAACTCTTGCAACGGAAGGAGAAAAGAAAGTTGAATGCGTTGTACAGTCAGTTTCTTCAATAACTCACAGCTATACGATTCAGCCTACTATAAGCGCTGAGGGGAAATTACTTTCCCCACTTCTCATCGTTTTAAAGGAAACGAAGGGTGAATTCGGACCACGATTAGAGAAAGCGCTATTTCAAGCAGAAAACGTCTTTGTATTAGCATCCAAATCTGGAAAACTTACATCTAGTACGTATGCTAATATATTATAATGAATGCTTTTTTAAATATGAAATGTAATTGATGTCAACATTAGTATTTTTTTAAATATTGAATGTGTTTTGTGTTAACAGAGCATTTCAAAACCTGGTTGGAATAGGTTTTCTTTCCTAACTTCGGGAGACATAGCGTATTATTGATAGACTCCTGGAGTGGACACTGCCCTAAGGTTGTTCATGAAGCGACACCTCGTGATAAGAAGATAATCCCAATGATTATTCCAAAAGGTACAACTGGAAAGATTCAGCCGCTCGATGAATTTGGATTCGGAGTGTGGAAAAATTTCGTCCGACATTTTTCAGACAGTGTAATATTATTAAAATCTGATATGAATTTGCACTTGAGGAATAATATAATTAAACTGCAATCACTTACACACAATCAACTCTCGTCACCACGGTATTCTAATCTTTTCAAATATGCATGGTATAAAAGTAATTATATATCTAAAAAATCAGAAGATTTTGAAAATCCTGTTACCTTTGGTTTTGGTGAATCGAACACACACGGTGAAATACCCGGTTGTAATAATTTGGCCATTATCAGATGTGCATGGTGCAAAAAGTCGTTGTGTTCAAAGCATTTTTTTGAAGACTATCATTATTGCAGGAATTATGAGCCATGATTGTTGATAGTTATCATATGAACAAAAAAGTATATGTCACAAGAAAATTATTTGACGGCATATGACTGTGATACTTTCCACAAGTACTATTAATCAAATCAGCCGATATGATTCCCAAATGAAGTATGTCAAAATATATTTAAAAAATGTTCGTTAACCTACTGTAAAACCCTCAGTTTCATTAATATGTATAATTACATAAACGGCAAACTAATAAAAATATACATTCCTCCACAAAACTACGTCGCTGGCTAAATTATCGCTTGATCCAGGCGCATCATCGTTCCGAAATATACGAAGTGAGCCTTATAACTTATTCTGGAAATTATTATAATTAATGATATAGTAGAAGTGTATGTTTATTCCTATGGAGATACTGAATGGACGTGCATATTAAAATCGGAAGCATTTCGGCACGAAAATATGAGTCTTATGAGTAAGGGGTAGCCCCACGTCCCCACTCCCAAAGTACCGCTCCTAAAGCTCAAAACGAATATGCCTACACACACAAACATAAAATTGATATTACCGACGAAATGAAAGCAGTTTTAACGAAATTCGTGAAACCTTTTGCGAAACTTCAAACAAAAAGCGATTGGAGGGGGTAGTTTACCCTTAAAATGTAAAAATTTAAAAATGTAATAATTTAAAAACGCGGGAGAATATTTTGAATCCGCGGATATATGTTAAACACAGAAAACACGATGGTGATGAACAAATTTATGTTAGGGGTCGTTTACCCCCTTAAGTTTGCTGTCCCTCTGAAATGCAACAACGCGTCAACTTGAATTTTGATTCCCCTTCGAAATGATACCTGTTTTATTAATTTTCATACAACCCTCTTAAGCGTGAGGTGAAAAATGGCAAATCGAGGGGTGGTTTACCTCTTAATTATATTTCTAATCAATACTCTTGTAGTGGATTTTTCATCGCTTAATATTAAAGGAAATTTCGATTTTGTTTCATTCAGATCGGTGGACTGCTTGTGGGAGAAACTTTGAGGGATGGTTTCATCCCCTGTCACGTCTCCGTAAACTTTAAATGTTTTGTTCAATAATATCAATAATTGGGTTTTTATTAACGGTTTAACTTTCATTCTTTTCCGACGACTTCGTCGCCTCGTGTCTCTATCCGGTGTCGGGTGTGGAAACGCCGATAGTGAGACCGGATGTACCCGATCGAATTCCGCTGATCAAGCATCGCCTGATCCGCGGAGTTCGACCGTGGGACTTTGGGAGCGAGCGACTTTCCGTGGACGTTGTCAAAAACCCCCACCGGAGCGACCACTAGGGAGCGAGCAACTTTCCGTGGACGTTGTCAAAAACCCCCACCGGAGTGATAGCTACCGAGCTAACATCGGTCCGGTGGCGGTGAAGATTTTTAGTTCCCATCTAGCCACGGAAGTAACCTGGTGTTGGGGTACAACTCCGGTCGACAGCAAGTCGCGATCCCTGACTCCCGCGTCTTCACGGGTTCGCGTCCGTCAGTCTTCGGTCGTTAAAACGGTCTCGCGAGTACCGCGTCTACGGGGTTGTTCCCTGGGTTCGGATTCCTACTCACGCACAAAGCGTTCCGCAGCGACCATAATTCCCTTGCATTTGGGAGGTGGATAGTATCCCCTAGTGAACCCGGTGCAAAGGTGGTTGCACAGGATTGTCAGACTTGTGCGCAGTCGACACCGCCGCGATAGAGACGCAATCATAATTATATCTAATTCCATTCTTTCAATCGAAAACATAACACGAGCCGCGCCGTTAAATCACTTTGTATCGAATTTGCCAGTTCTATATTGTTAAAATTAGTGAGTGTGTATGTGTGTGGTGTGTGTGTGTGTTCACTCATTCAGGCGTCAACAACATTGTAAGTCGGCTATTATTAATAAATAAACGATGTTATAATCGGAAGCACCAAAGTATTCTGGCATCCTCCCCTTCATCCTCCCAGAGAACTCGGGCCCGTATGGGACGAGCAGAGCAGCCCACAAAATAATATTTCACTCGGGAAACCCGGGGTACCGTTCGGTACGTAACACCCCTAACACCGTTTTTCTGCCGATACAAAAAAAAACATGTTTAATAGTTTACAATGCTTTACCACATATATGAGTTTCAACGAAATCGAAAGCGAATACTTCAATGATGTTTCTCGTCGGAGAGGTAGTTACTCCTTAAGACGAATGTAATAATATTAAAATATGATGAACCATTAAATTGTGGCTTATAGAGATATTTAAAATCAGCGGCTACACTTTAAACAAAGAAAACACGACCATGATAAATATTTTTATGTTAGGGGCCGGGTTTACCCCCTTAAATTTGCTATGCCGCCGAAACGCAAAAACCCGTCAACTTCAATTTTAATTCCCCTTCAAAATGATACCTGTTTTATTAATTTGCATACAACCCTCTTAAGTGTGGGGTGAAAAAAGGCAAATTGTGGGGCGGTTTACCCCCTAATTTAATTTTTTCTTAACATTTTTATAGTGGATTTTTCATCGCTTTTCATTAGACGAATTTTCGTTTTTGTTTCATTCAGATCGGTGGATTGCTTCTGGGTGAAACTGAAAAATCACCCCTCGACACGTCTTTCTTTGAGGGGCGGTTTCCCCCCTTAAATCCGTTTTTCCGCAGATAAAAAAAATACGTGTCTCAAAGTTTTCTATGCTCTATCACATATATGAGTTTCAACAAAATAGGAGGCGGACACCTGAGGGATGTTCCTTGTGAGTGTCCTGCCGCCGGCAAGAGTGCTCCTCCATTTTTTAGTTAAAACGGAAATTCAAAATTATTTGCATTCTAGATAACATTTTCCTTCGAAGTAGCGGAGGCTGAGGTCAACTGGAACGTTTTTGAGAAAATCGGTTCGTGTGATTTCATTTTATACCTTATCTGTTTAATAATGGGCTTAAAATCATATAGCCAGATTATCTGGCTATATGATAGCATTATTGATTTTGCTTCTAATATGCCCTGAACTTAGGTAGAAGCTATTTAGAAACTCTTGGAAAACCTTTCATTTGACCCTGTTTCGGGGTAATTGAAACGGCGCCTGAGGTTAGTTGAAACAGTTGATTTCAGCTGATTGAACTGATGTTTCTACTAAACCTAGTTACTGTTCATGATGTGTATGGAGTGATAAAGTGTGTTTGTTGTAAACAAAATACACTATTAATAAAAAAATCGATTTTATTGCTTTTCATTTCATTTTTGGTGTCACCGAAGGCATATTGAGGTGCTTCAATATTATTTTACTTATCCAGTTTTTATTTACTAAAGATAATCAGTCAAAGAATAGCTTTTGTTACTAGCAAGGTACTCAATGAGATCAATATAGAGATAAATCAATGTTATATTAATATTTCGTCTCATGTTAATTCAACCTAATATTTATAAACTAATCAACAATGACCTGTTGGTTCGAGACAATTTTAATATAAACATTTATCAGATTCACAATTTTTATTTGTTAATGATTATCAGTCAGAGCAGAGAACAGTATTTCTTACTTCCGAACTACTCAATGAGATCGACTTATTTAAAAACAACACTATTAAAAGTTTTAATCTAATATTTATCAAATTTTAAGAAATCAACAAAGATCTATTGGTCCAAACACTGAAATATAAACATTATTTGGATTCACAATTATGACCACACAGAGAAATCGAAAAATATCGATTTTTTATAAAACGTCGCATGTTGGAAAAAATTGTTTTTTTTTTTTATTGAAAAGAACGCTGGAAAGATTTTTTTTCAGGAAAACGGTTTACACATACTAAACATCCCCTGCGATCTGTGATGTAAAATGTTATAAGGTTAAATTTTTTTTTTTTTAATAATTCGGTGAAGAATTGGCGTTGTAATGTTGCCAGTCACAAAATGAGGACGTTACACAAAGTTAACTCGCTTTATCCAGCTTCAACACCGCCATTTTGTTACAAAATATTGTGAAAAAAATTAAATAGATACTTTAAGATATGTAGAATAAAAGCCACCAGAAGGAATTTTCATTCTATCAACTAGGTATCCATAAAAATGGTCGAAATTCACTTTTTTCCGGGCTCTAAAGTGGTAGTCACCCTGAAAAGAGTATTCCGTACAGCTCGCGTTTGCAGTCAAACGTGGATGAGTATAGCAGAGGGTCAGTAGATATGGGGACAGAAGCGACCTGCGACTTCCGTTGAAATAAATGAATAATCTTTTTTCTCTATTCCGCGGATTCACACCCAAGCGATCACAAAATGGTGACCATTTTGAGCATTTAAAACAAAGATCCGGTGGACCTACGCGATTGATCACTAATGTTTGGAATTGAGACTGACTACAATTGATGCATGGATTCAGCTCCTATGACGATTCGATTTCTTCGATCTCTCATAGCCCAGTAAGTGTTTGGCGGAATTTGATTCTTAACATTTTTACTTACATATCAGAACACAAATTCACCCCTAAATATATCCGTTTCTAACATCCGAGGATGTATTACTTCAAAATAATTCGTAACTCATGTACGAATTGATCATTTCGCAGTTCTCTATAAACGACACGTTTAGGATACCAACTTTTCGACGAGTTTAGGAAAGCAAATTTCGCCAGAGTAGCGTATCGAGACTGTACCTGACGTGAGAGGATGCATTGGGGCTGCGCCTCTTTCTATCGGGTTTCTCATCTTTAACGGGGCCATATTTAATCGCTGCTCGTCGGTGGAGTCTGCTACCTTCCTCGACTCTAAAACCGGCTGAAAGGGAGTGAGTCGAAGTGGAAACACTGTGGAAAATGACTGAGAAAGAGACAAAGGAAGGAAAAGGGAAGACCGAGTAAAAGAAGATCGATCGGGTGAAGATAGGTAAGGAAGTGGGGCGAGTAAACACATTTCCGCGTCTTATGGAGGCGGGTATCGGCGACGATGCGAACGAAGATGAGAATGAGGTGAGCACCAGGGAACGTTGAAGTAGAACGACAAGAACGGAACGAACGAGAAAAGATGCACAAGCAAAGCTCCTACACCAGTACATCATTATATCTATACATATATAAGTATGCACGTAGGTGCGCATGTAATCAAACATTCTTTTCTATCTCGCTTTTCTTATTTTCTCTCTGTCACATAGACTCTCGTAATTTGCATCCCATATTTTCACTTCTTTCGTCGTTCGTCTATGCGGAGGTTACAAGTGCGCTCGATTTCGCGCACCAGGAATTTTTTTTTATAAGGTCAACTCTACGCCCAATATAAGCCGAAAGTCATATCGGATTTTCTACTTTAGCGTACATGAAGAAAAACCATTTCAAAAGTCATCTTCTAGTTTCAAAACCTAGTCTTTCTTCAAGATTTGTGAGTAAAAATGAAGGGAGAGCCTCTATTTATGTACTGTTACTTGTCGAAATGATGAGGACCGAGAACACAAGAACCATATAGTGAGTAGATGCAAACAGAAAGTGGAAAGACCTTCGGAACGCATCTCTAAGATCGTTTTCCCATTCCCCAAGAAACGTCCCTGGGCTTTACTGCATCGTGTTTTTTTAACCCTTCGCATGGCCATTCATTTTTTGAAACCCCCTTACGAATACTAGGTCTTTGGAACAATCCAAGTTTTCGAAGTGTTCTCTTCCTCAAGAAAATCGAAGTTTCTCCTCATTGTCAGTTTACTACATTATCCAACTGTTGATAGGGTAAAACTTTAAGTAGCCTTAATAATAAAAATTGGCAATCGTACAAGCGTGCAGGAAAAACGGGAATTCATCGAATAGGTCATAAAGGTTTGAAGACGCACTTGCGTGGCAGTATACCTCAATCTATGAACTTGTAATGATTATTTGAAATTCTATTCGTTTTACAATTATATTCACATTTATTGTCCTTATTTTCTATAACATCGGCGGAAATATTTCAGAGAATATTAACAATTCTTCTGTATTTATAAATACGAGAGCATGTACAATTTGGAATTACATGTATATTAGCTGGAGAGAGAGTAATATACGAATACAATGAAATGAAGTCAATCAGACTCGTTACAAAAATTCGTTCTCACCGACGGTATTCAATATGGAGCAGACCTTTCGCTTTTCAATCGCGTTATGATATAAAATAGCGTCACTTATATATGAGGTGCTGTGTTCAGTTGGAGCAATCATGACAAATTTCTGATTTCCGTACGTTTGACGAATAATTATAGTAGCCGTGAGAAGCTTCTGGTATGGAAATAGAATATATGATAAGATTCACGCCTGTTCTTGTGTGGTCTAATCGCTCGCACCTTCCGGTGAGAAGTGCTCCCCCCTCTCCCTCTCCTCTCTCTCTTTTTCCAAAAGTTGCCGCGGAAAACTTCCAACAAGCGTCCGCTTGATGTTGGTGCACTCGGCTTACCACCCCTTGATTATTGTTCTCTTCTTTTTACAGGCATCAGTGATACCCAAAATGAGCAACTGCAACGTGCACTGAACGCAGGCGTACGCATCTTTTTTTACCTACATCGTTATATCCATGTCACGCCTTACTACATCTGGTTGGAATGGTTGAAGACTGCGCAGCGACGTAACCTCCTACTTGCGTCCTTTATTCACGCAATGTGCGAGTATGAGAAACCGTCCTACTTATGCTAACGGTTCGGGCGCCCTCTGAAAATACCATTGCATAGTCTTCGGCGGCCAATGAGGATCAATGACTTTATTATTTTATATATAGATTTTATTATATATTATTATATAGACGGACCTTAGGTCCTTCTGCACCACGTCGCGTTACCTCTGGAATACTATAGACCCTCATACCAGAGCCTGTAAAAATCGTTTCATGTTTAAGTGTATCCTAACCCGGTTATTGTTAAACGAGCCTATGAGCTGATTCCAGCATAGCCAAACTTTCAATGTTCAATCCTAATTTTAATTTGAATGTTATCATTATTATTATTAATTATTTTTCATGTTATTTTTGACTATACTGTATTTGTTATTTGTTATTTTATTTTTGTTGTGGTATTTTTATTATTATATAGTCTATATAAGCTAATTTTGTTCCATCATACATGTGTTAAGAATATGCATATGCAGTCTGTACAAAAATGTGTACGGTACTCTTAGGGAGCACACGCTCCAGAGTGCGAAGTAAATAACTCCTCTCTCTCCACTCCTTGCCAAACTCTCCACACGTATTAGGACGTTGAATAAGTTCTCGCTGATTTGCAACACATTGCATTACCAGAACTGTGTGCATATATTTTAAGATGTCAACGCATCTACAAAGGAGTACTATAAGCACATTTGACATTTAGTGCATGTCATTTATCCGAAGTGTAAACAACTTTTTTTTCAATAGTGCTGAGCATGTCAAATTTTCTGCCAAACAAGAGTATCTGCAGGGAACTTTACTGCACGACTTAATTTTAAAAAATCCGCAGCTAAAGCACACAGAATTCTCGTTGAGGCTTAAGGCGACCATGCTCTGTCGGAAATAACATGCAAAGATTGGTTCAGACGCTTTAAAAATAATGGTTTTGATGTGTTGAATTGGAGGTATTCCTTGATGAAGAATCATGTCAGACGCTAGCTGAACGTCCAGAATTATTAGGAATTGATTACACAACAGTTTTGAAACGTTTGAAAGCATTAGGGTTGATTTTCTAACAGAAAGGATTTATTTTCACGAAAAAACAGCGAGAATTTATTCAACAGCCCAATACATATATTACTTTTATTATGGGCATACTCTTACAAACTTCGAGGAGAATAAACAGTTAGTGGGGTGCATTGCAAAAAGGTTAATTATTTCAAGACATAAACATCGGAGATATTTTTTTAGGTTCCATGCATACAATGAATATCTTCATGATACCTAGATATTGAACAAAAATGAATATCCGTTACAAAAAATAGAAACCTCAGGAAAAATATACGTCGATCGCGCCCATATAAAGTGGTTCAGACGGTATGGTCGATACTATAGTGGATGCGGTGGTGTGCGTATTCTGGCGTTTCGCAGAACGCATGCTAGTGCATCGTTTTGCTGTTCGACTTTCAATCGTAGATTGATTACAGCGTTTGGTTTCATCAACTATACCACATTTTCTCGAGCATTTCCGCCTCCCATCCAACCCCCAAAACCATATTGATGGAGGCCAAACCTATAGAATATACATATCGACAATAAAGAAAGAAATTGAAATATTACAGAAAACGGAAATTTAGTAATAGTATGTGCGGTTATGTTTCTACTCTGGTTTTTCGCAGGACGCATGCCAGTGCATCATCTTTTTGCCTGACTTTCAATCGCAGATAGATAACGGCTGTTGGTTTCATCAACTTGTCCACATTTGCTCATGCACTTCTTCTTCCCATCTCCGGAAACAATATTAATGGAGGCCAAACCAATAGTAGTAGTAGTAGTCGTAGTAATAGCGGGCAGCGCCACTGGGGCCCTAAATCTACACCTAGATCCGAAGGTTCCATTGTGCAATCCCGCTCTTCTTTTTGAGGGGCTAAGCGAGCCACTCCACAAGCCCGGCCTTTTCGACCAGGCTACACATACTCGTAATCCTCTGTTCTTTCAAATCTTTGGGTGTCAGAAATATGCTCCTCCTTCTCTTCCTTCTCCTATTCTCTTTGCTCGGTTATGCCGAGGTTGGACATGTGAGATCCAAGGGCAATGTGTCCTGTTAAAATTCCAATGCCCGGTCTCAGCCTTCTCCTGCTTAGTGCCAGGAGCTCCACAGCTCTGTCCGGCAGTGATTTCTCCATGAAAAGCTTAGTCTACCGACACCCACTCCCCGTTATCCAGAGGCGTAGGTATTTCTGCTCTAAGTCGCTTGATATGATATGTTTCCCAGTTACAGAAGGGACGCCAATTATCTGGTGGTCCAGGTTGACTTCTGTTCCCCTTGTCGCCAGCCTGTCTGCCTTCTCATTGCCCCAGAACTCCTGGTGACCTGGCACAGAATAAAGTAGCCCATATCAGGGCTACTTTATTCTGTGCCCCGACTGTGTTGATCGCCAGGATGCAGTCCCAAACCACTGATGAATCAGCGTAGGGACTGTCGAACGCTTCGATTTCTGCCGTCGAATGATTTCTCGTGGATGACCAGCATCTCCGCTTGGTATACCGTTGCTTGCTCACCCAGTGAAAGACCCTGCGACCGGTTCTAGGGTTAAAAACTCCCGCTCCATAGCAGCCTTTGCTCCAGAATCATCCGTGAACCATGAATCGGTCTTTGGGTGGTTCAGAGAGTTTGGATTTTTCCAGTCCTCCCTTGGGGGTATTTTTATCCCGAAGGTCTTGGTTAGGGGAAAGGGGTGTAGCCCCGGCCAGTTTTCTATTTTTATAATTATGCAGCAAATTAAGGGTGGAGTAATAATCTGAACTGAACAAATATTATTACTGAGATATATTTTAATAGAATATCATACAAAAAAATGATAAATTATCATAAACTTGAAAAAAAAAAGTTTAACTTTGGCTTGAATTCGGCCTCTCGAGAAAAGTGGCGGGTAGCTCCGGCCACCCTGATATTTAGTATTGGAAACGATTTTTAGCGACACAAACGTCACATGTGTAGTACAAATCACCTGGATTTATATTGACACATGTCTCATAAGCTCACTCTTGACATATTTGGCATTTGATCCAGTTTTGGTCAAAATTTTCGCCACAAATGATGCATCAGGGTCTTTTTTTGGCGCGCGATTTAGATTCAGCTTTTTCTTTTGTGAGGTTCTTCTTTTTTTTCATCGCGATCTTTGGCTTCTTCTTTGGAACTGTTGATTTCTCAACCAGCTCATTTTGATAAGGAGATGATGTTAAAATCCAACTTCTTTGGGTTCGTCTTTTTCGAACGGACAGTCTCTTCTCTGAGGTGTCTGGTGGAGGCAACCAGAGCCCGTTTACATGTTGGCGGGCTGTAGACGGGCATGTCAATGTTGTTGGGTGGTTATCGCGATCTTCAGGTAGTGGGATATCGGTCAAAGCAGAACACAAAAAGTTCAAGTCTTCTTTTATTGCTCTTTTCATGTTTTCTTCGCTCCAATTTCCTCGGTTTGTGGTTCTGGGTTTGAACTTAGGCATTTTGACGCCCACCTACGAAAATAGAGGACATGTAATTGCAGTAAACCTGTTTTTATGAATTTCCGACAAGAAATAGGCCTTCGAATGAATGGCCGGAGCTACCCGCCAAACTGGTGGCCGGAGCTACCCGATTCGATTTTGAGCAAAATCATGGCTTTAGTACTGAAATAAATGTTAATTTTTCCAAACGGAAAAAATATGTAAGATATAATGATTATACTAAATATTGGCCAGTTAAAAAATATAATTACTTCCATTTTTTCAACGGTGCACTTTTTTCTACGTTGAGCGTATCGTGATCGTGTATCACACAAATCAGTATGACGCTTTCACGACCGAACACAAAGACAAGTCGAGCTCTACTAGTCACACATTTCTGGTAGGACACAAAAGAACACAGGAAAGTGAAAACATTAATAGTAAACGCAAAGCGAGCATACATCTTAGATATGGCCGGGGCTACCCGCTGGCCGGGGCTAACCCCCTCTCCCCTACCTTTAATGTTCTCAGAATTCTATTCTGCTTTAATGAGAATGGGTGCCTCTGTGAAAGCCCTATGTCGGTATGTCCTAGCCTTGTGCTTTTCCACCTGCCCATGCTCATTAACACGTACGCAATGAACCTGGCTTGCCCAACGAAGTTGATGCTCAGCGGTAGCAGGCAGAAGGCTACCTTCAGAGTCGCCGTCGCAATCGTCCTCAAGACCCCAGCCGCCGCCCTCAGGTAGCTTCGCTATAGGCTGTTGAGCTGCCTCGTGCTGGCAGCTCTCTTCACGGCCGGCCACCAGACGATAGCCGCGTACATTAGTCGGGGTATCAGTATTGCCCTATATAACCACAGGGCCACTCTGGGCTTTAGCCCCAAGTTTTCTCTATGGCGCGCCTACAAGCCCAGAAGCTTATGTAGAATTCATGCCTCTTTGTCTCGAGGTGCAGGTTCCAGTTAAGTTTTGGATCTAGACAACCTGCCTGGTACTTCACTGCTGTTGAATATGTCACTTGGGCTTAAATTTCCTAGTGAATGTGATGGCTTGGTTTTTTTTACGGATTATCCACCAGACCCTTTGCCACACTCCACGCTTGCGTGGTCTGAAGTGTTCTGTCTATTAGCTCCTGTAGTTCTGGAAGGATGTTGCCTCTCGCCATAATGGCCACGTCGTCCACGTGGCCATAGACGTTTACCCCTATTCCTCTCAGTTTTTCCAGTAGTTAAAGCAACAGAATATATATATAGAAAAATATAGAAAAAAATTACAATATGACAGAAAAACCGTATTTTAGTTATGAAAACGGAAACGAAAAAATGCGAAACGAGCAAAATGATTGCAGTAAAACCTTATTCAAGTAAAAAAAATGTTTTGAAACATGGCAAAGGCAAGCAAGGTCATCTGTACCTGCAGAAATACTAATTCTTCGTGAACACTGGGTCGTCAGTTGGACGGACGCGACTCGCATGCGGTGCGTCCAGAGGCAGCCTGTCAGATCTCGCCACTGCAAGATAGTGCTATTACCACTCGGATTTTCTAGGGAAAGAAGCTCAACCCAACCCCCCATTGATTTCGAAAATATTCGAAATTGATATTTTGTTTGTCCCTTTAAAAGCTCACTTTTCACACGGAGATTGATGCAGCGACATGGATAAAAAAGCGAACCATCATGCCGACATTTTCCTGAGCTTTTTACCTTAAGCATACTTGACTCGTCCATCATTTGCTCTCCGGCATATTCTCGTACACAACAATAAGGAGACTGGGTAAGCTTCTTTTTTTACCTGAAGGAGACTACGCGTCATCATTATTTTACCGCCGTTGTCGTTCTACTTCGTAACCAGTATTTTCTGTTTTCTTTTCTTTCGTCTACTATTTCTTATCAGATCTCTATGTTATTTTCGACACGTGGAAATCGCGATTTTTTCATACCCGTGAACTCAGAGAACATACGAAGCAGCGAAGCAAAATATACGACCGAGGAAGCTGAGGGGATGGAAGCAACTGCTCTGAATTTTTTAGCCTCCCTGTTTCACTGACGATGTTCACTTGAGCTTTCCTGTCGGAATTTATTCTTACATTTTCACACGAATTTAGTTTTTTACCCAGGTATAGATGATGTGTCATTCCTCGAGGCTTGCGAGTGATAATTTAATAAGGAGGCCTACACGTAAAAAGTGTTCCATTGGAGGGTATTTGACATTACACGTACGGTCGATAAAAGTTTCGATCGATTTCGCCGTATGATGACAACGGTAGGTTTTTGAAGCTGATTCACTGGCTGAGATAGCATAATCCCTAAACTCATCAACCCTGATACGTATATCACCACTTACAGTTTATGGAATGGGGAAAAAGTAGCACGATAATCACGTTCCGCTGAAATTTTGCACAGACCTTCCTTTTTATATCTCAAGGGGCCAGTCCACTTTGGAGCCTCGAAAAAGGCTATTTTCGCAATAAAAAAAAGTTTTTATAAAAGATATGAATATAAAAGTCGTTGAGCTGGATAAATAAAGTCTTGAAATACATAGAAAAAAATGTTTAATTCATTTTAATTCATTTTTAAGTACACAAACTATAGTTTAATGTAACGCCTCAAAAATAGATGAGCTAAGTAACTCCATCGTAACTCGGCAACGACTTGTCTGAAACAAAAAAATCAAGGCCCGTTAGATTCAGTATGACACCAGCTACAAAATGACTCTCGGATATAAAGTTTTTTCAAAAAATAAAAAAATGGCAGAAAAATAAAAAAATGGAAAAACGAAAAAAGTAAAAACGAAACGCGTTTTTTTCGCAGTTTTTCGCAAAAAGAGTAAAAATCGAAATTTTAAAACCATCTTGTTGCGAATCATGTTTACAATATATGGTTCAAATTTCAAGAGGATCGGTTTATTAGTTTTAGAGATAAGATGAAGCTAGATTTTGAAAACGTTGTTTCAAGAAAAACGCGTCGGAAGTTTATACTATGGAAAACTCTTACCTAAACTCAATCGGAAATTCCTGTACCGTACAAAATCCCCCTGATTGCTCATCATCGTCGATTTCTTCAAGTCTTGCTTGCTCTCGATTTTTTGAAATTTTCTAAGCGGACTGGCCCCTTAAAAGATGCCCTAGAAGGATTTTTGGCAACGCGCCATACTTTTCGAGATATCAATTTTTGAAAGTTATTTTTTTGACTGCGCTTCTGCTATATCTATAGCTGACGGATTCGGCTCTCGCTGTACCTATGTATGTTATCGCGCTCTCCGTTTTGTGCTGAACTTCGTTAAGCTTGGGCGATAGAAACCTTCCCACCATCGCTACCCCCGGCCGGTTACCATGAATTATAAGGGGACTCGCTGCCCGGAACGCACCCCACGATTCCACACACACATCCAAGGTGCCCTGCGCCCGCACCAATGTTCCACGTACCCTACAATTCCACATGCCCATCCGAGGTGCCCTGCATCCACACCAGTGTTCTACGCACCCCACAATTTTACTGGCACATTCGAGGTCCCCTGCGCCCTCACCAGTGTTACACGCACCCGACAATTCTGTCGCACATTCGAGGTGCCCATGCCCACACCACTGTTCCGCGCACCCTACTATCTACTCTACTCTACTATTCGCACATTCGAGGCACATTCGAGGGGCCGCGTCCACACCAGTGTGCCACGCACCCCAATAATCCACACGCATATGGGAGGTGCCCTGCCCCCATACCAGTGTTCCAGGCACCCAACCATTCCACACGCACATTCGAGGAGCTCATGCCTACACCAGTGGTCCGCGCATCCCACTATTCCACACGCACATGCGAGGTACCTACGCCTACCCCAGTGTTCCAGGTACCCCACTATTCCACACGCACATTCGAGGAGCTCATGCCCACACCAGTGGTCCGCGCATCCCACTATTCCACACGCACATCCGAGGTACCAACGCCTACGCCAGAGTTCCACGCACCCCAAAATCCACTCGCACATTCGAGATGCCCTGCGCCCACATCAGTGTTTCACGCATTCCACAATTCTACTCGCACATTCGAGGGGCCCGCGTCTACACCAGTGTTCCACGCACCCCACTAATCCACACGCATATGGGAGGTGCCCTGCCCCCATACCAGTGTTCCAGGCACCCAACCATTCCACACGCACATTCGAGGAGCTCATGCCTACACCAGTGGTCCGCGCATCCCACTATTCCACACGCACATGCGAGGTACCTACGCCTACGCCAGAGTTCCACGCACCCCAAAATCCACTCGCACATTCGAGATGCCCTGCGCCCACATCAGTGTTTCACGCACTCCACAATTCTACTCGCACATTCGAGGGGCCCGCGTCTACACCAGTGTTCCACGCACCCCACTAATCCACACGCATATGGGAGGTGCCCTGCCCCCATACCAGTGTTCCAGGCACCCCACTATTCCACACGCACATTCGAGGAGTTCATGCACACACCAGTGGTCCGCGCATCCCACTATTCCACACGCACATCCAAGGTATCTACGCATACGCCAGTGTTCCAGGCACCCCACTATTCCACACGCACATTCGAGGAGCTCATGCCCACACCAGTGGTCCGCGCATTCCACTATTCCATACGCACATCCGAGGTACCAACGCCTATGCCAGAGTTCCACGCACCCCAAAATCCACTCGCACATTCGAGATGCCCTGCGCCCACATCAGTGTTTCACGCACTCCACAATTCTACTCGCACATTCGAGAGGATCCACACCCACACCAGTATTCCACGCACCCCACTACTCCACACGCACATCCGAGGTGCCCTGCGCCCACATCAGTGTACCGCGCACTCCACAATCCTACTCGCACATTCGAGGGGACCCTCGAACCAGATACCAATATTACATGGACATACTTGCCATGCATACCACAAGCACACTCTCCATACACCACTAATTCTCCACCAATCGTCAAAATTCAAAGTCAGCGTTACACCAAAAATGATGGCGATGTGGCGGGCAGGGGGGGGGGGGGGCAATGCGTGGACTAGGCGAAGATCATCGCAAAACAGAGAGCGCGATAACATCTATAGGTATAGCCAGAACCGAGCCCGTCATCTATATATATAGTAGGAGCGGAGTAAAAAAATAACTAAAAAATCGATATCTCAAAAACTATGGCGCGTCACCAAAAATCCTTCTAGGGGATCTCTTAAGATATCAAAAAGAAGATATGTGCAAAATTTCAGCCCATTTAGAGGTAGGACCTTTTCGGAACTTTATCCCATACTACTCTACCTTC
The DNA here is from genome assembly GCA_963210295.1 of Ophion ellenae. NCBI lineage: Eukaryota > Metazoa > Arthropoda > Insecta > Hymenoptera > Ichneumonidae > Ophion > Ophion ellenae. The sequence continues at coordinate 18,388,609 of OY723389.1, forward strand.
ATACGACGTCACGAAAAAAATTAATCATAATTTTTTACATCCAAGAGTACAGACAAACAGGATCAAGATAAGGTGGAAATAGCTCAACGTACCCATCATATAGCTGTACAAAATAGCTGCTGTCTATGTTATTCAGGGATGATGGCCGCTCAACACTAATTCCAATCCAGATAATTTTCCTTCACTAATGCAAAACCTTTACCTATTTATGCAGCATAATAAGCGGCGCTTTCGAAATACAAGGAGCGTTTTGAATTTAGGGTTGAGTGTGTGAGTACCCTAGTCTACCCTGTTATCAGGACATTGAGGAGAACCCCTCCTCAAAACCTAATTCCCGAAAATAATTGAATCCGGCTAATCAGGCTCCCTTCCCGGTTTCAACGTAATCCTTATGACTACCTGTTGTTCCCATCGGTATGCTCGCCCCCTCCTCCCGTTTCGCTCTCTCCCGTACTTACACATATTGTGACATCATTTTCCCATCCTTTCTAGTTGCATAGAGATACGATTAGCCACGAACATCGTGACCGGCTCCATTATCTAAATTCTGTATGGTATTGGCGTAGTTATTTCCCATAATAGTAACGGTAATACCTACATATTGCTTGGAAGAGTTTTTTTCTCCCCTTTTTTGTCTTAGTAGAGTTCACGCTTGCACTGGCGCCGCGAATAAATTGTTTTAGCGATACGGTAAGCCGCTTCGTTTATTAACTCAAGCCGAGCTGCAGCAGCTCTAGTCATCTCGAACAATGTACGTATCTCATGGAATGCTTGGCTGACCCTCACGAATATCTGCTTCGAACGATTTATGATTTAGGTATTAATACTCTTTTGTGAGAATTGTTCGTAACCACTGTCGGAAAATCGCTCCACTCATGTTTTCTCCGTTTGCGCAAATAGTTGTCACGCTCCGAGGAATAGCGGAAGCTGGCCTGATTTTTCCTTCTCATTGCTCCGGATGATCATTTGTACTTATTGCACCGTATAGCCATCTGAAATGGAAATTTCTTTTACCGGTTACGGCTCCCCTGATATTCGATTCGGTACGAAATGCGAAAAATATCTCTTTCACATTTGACGGATATCAGAAAATTGTATGAAACATGGTGGAACATCGGAGGCAAAAATTCTGCGAGCGGAATTAGGGTACATGTGAAAATGGACATTTGACGAGTTGTCATCAGAACGCAGTTAAATTTTTTCATCTAGTTTTGCTTCCATCGAATACGTGTGGTTTTTTTAAATAACACGATTGTAATACGCGAACATTATTGTTTTTATTATGGGGCAATAATAGTGTCCAAATGATATCTTCAGGTTAGTCGAAAAATGTATACTTCAAGCGTGTTAGAAAAAAATCTGTATAGAAACAATAAGGTAGATGGCCCAGTAATCGTCACCTTAAGCAGATCGCTTGACTTTGCAAATTTATATAACTCAACTAGGTAAGTGAGTAAAAGTTATTTTAAGTCGTTCATAATCCGTTTTTTATTACGAAGAAGAAGGTCGTTGTGAAATTCCCGTGCCTGGTACAGTTCTCGAGAAAATATTTCGTAAACGTTATAAGACGCTATTGTACGAGTCATCGTCATGCCGCCATGACAGTTGGTCTGGTAATCGCCATGGGAACATCCCACTAATCGTCACATGTATTCAAACTGCTTTGAGGCCTTATATACCTTTAAAAAAAGTTGTTTTTTTATTGACTTAAATTGTGTATAAACATGTCGAAAATAATATGCAAAAGTTATTTTAGGTGGACATTTTTTTTTTAATCATGTAGAAAATGGTTTTAAAACTTTAAACGCGATTTTCATTCAGAAATGTTTACAAAATCGGGCGAACTCGTAGGTCCTGCATTTTTTGACCAATTGACTTCAAATTTCAACTATAACTTCTTAGATACATTTTATAGCGATGTACACACGATTTTTACAATCGTTTAACAATTGCGATTTTTGGAAACGCACAAAGACCGTTGTTTTAGTCGAAAATGCGACGTTCTTAAAAATCGTGCTGGATGTACAAAAATAAATATTTTATAATAATCGTGTGTACTTCGGTAGCAAAACTCATGTAAATTACGGGGAAAAGAAAATTCTTCTGGGTGCACATGTGCGACTCCAACGAGTCCGCTCGTTGGAGGTACCTACAGATATGTGAAATAAACCCTCTAAACCTCGTTTTGATGGCTTTATCAGTATTTTTTGAAAATCCTTGTTTTCCGACCATCCAAAGATATATAAGGCCTTAACTAATTATGCAAAGGTTCGTAGGACTATGTTGACTCGATTATGTCTGCATGTAGAACGGCAGAATAATTTTTACGCACTCTGTCACAAACTTTATAATTTTTATTAAAACATTTGATAAAGCGTTTGAAACCTAAATTTCTCTTCCATGGAACTTTATTAATTAAAAAAAAATTAATTATTGCCTATTACATCAGAATTATAATTTTTATTTATTTGTAGTCATAATAAACAACGATTTTTACATAAAATAATTTTTAATATTATTTCGATCGAGTGCTGTTCACCTGTGTTCAAGACATATCCAGTTATCGACATGGTCACGACCCAGTAATCGACAACATTCATTTATACGTGTATCTTTTTTACTATCGCGAATATGTATATGACGATTACTGGTCCGTGAATCCTTTAGACAATGCTAATTACGGACCCAATATTTCTTTTCTGATTTTCTATAAATTAATATTCGATTCATAAGACTCTTTTTTTGTTAACATTGTCCCAGTTATCGACAACCGTAGCGATTAATCGGTAGAGTGTTTATGTGGCTGAACCGGTAATCGTCATATATGAAAATTCGTTGAAATTAACATAAAACTATAATTTTTTATGCTGAACGCAAAACTAAAATCCTTGTTAATCACGTGAAGGAAAACTTACTTCACGCAAGTCCACGTGCATTCTCAAATCACGCAAGATGCGACATGGTTCACGTTAACTTCCTAATAAAGGATTCGGCCGAAATGACAGCTATACGTCGTAGCGGAATATATTTAATTTGAGTATTCTTTTATACGTATACTTACGGGTGTGAAAATAGAATACAACATAGTGAATACCTCTTGGAAGCTAATATATCACAGATCCGCACGAAGGACTGATTTCTATCTTAAAATATTCATTTAATGCGTAAACATGACGATTACTAGGACCCTGACGGCCACTGAGCCGACTACCTTACGCGGTCCATTATTTTTTGACAAATATATTTAGCAGTACAAAAAATGAACGCATTTACAGCTCTTCCGTATAGAACTCTCCAAAAGACACTTTTACCAGAAACTCTGCGACACAAGAATTCTCCTTGAAATTTGCTAGCAAACATTTCCTCGAAATTGCAAGGTTGGACAGAAGACGTTCTTTATAGGTAGGATTATTCCCAATAATTTGTTATTTGGTAAGGATGTCACCGGAGACTTTTAACCAGGAGGAGTTTTTATTAATTGAATTGTGGATTGGCAGAGCTATTTTCTAATACAGTTATTTTTCAGGAGGGTGGTGACTTGCTTGCGAAGCGTTGTGCATTTTTAGAGTACTTATTCGCAAAATTACATCTCGACGGTTTTTAAACATGAGATTGCAATTTGCATCGTTGAAATGCACTGGAAATGAATATGCCTGAATTCCTTAAATTTCCTTTGGCAGATTTTGCTTTTAAAAGTCCCTCAACTATGTTTTTAAGATTTTCGTCCAGATTTAAAAATATTTCAGATTGTTCATAATAATAGAAATAAGGGAAGTGAAACATAAAAAAGATCATTCGTTGCATTTCGTCAATGCAAACTTCAACACCATTTTTCAAGGTGAATCATTTTTATTTTATTTTACAACCTTTAAGCGCAAAAAAGACTTTCCAGAGCCGTTACAATCGTAAACTTCTTATCTATTTCCCATGCAGATAGCAAGTGTGAATTAGGCATGCAATCTCGTTGTGCATGGCTCTTAATCTACCAGCATCCAGGATACAAGCCGAAAAAATGAAGCAAGCAGACAGTCCAACTCTCCGTTCCAGCTCAAAGGAAAAATGGCCCGACGTACGGTGCGCAGGATGGAAAAAATTTGGACCGAAACACTGACGGGATGAAGTGGTAAAAACTGCATTCATCTACATCTCTCGAACCACTTATGAACTAGAGCGATGGGTTATAGTCGAAAGCCCAAAAGCCTTGGTAGGATGACACATGTATGAAAGCCTGCAATGGATAGAGAGGAACAGAGATGAAGCTTGAGGATGTAGAGTTTCATACGTGTTCGTATGTGAGATACGGGCGATATAACCCAGGCAGATACAATATGTCCAGGCCGAGGACACGATATTATTATTTCACGGAGGGTCTCTTCTATCCGAGTATCGGCTCTCGTCGCCTCAGGCCGTGTAATCATCGGGTTGGTTGCTTCTCCTCGGATCGAGGAATTGGGTTAGACCCGCTCTCCGTCCCTCTCCCTACGTCTGTCTACCAATTTCCCTCGTCCTTCTCGCTCTCTTCTTGTCTCCCATCGGCACCCATACTGGCTCGTGATCGGAAGGTATAATCAACCACACGATTCCTCTCGTCGTAGCTACGTGCTGGTCATCGACACAAAACGTGCCTCGCACGTACAGATATACATGGTCGAAAGCTCCGCTCGATATCTCATCCGTGGTTGTATGACGCAACACTAAACCATCAGACGTACGATGTTAAACGCTCGAGATAATCGGCAATCGAAGAGTAACATCCTCGATCGTGTCATCACCTCAAGCCCTCCATCCACCGAGCCTCCCACCCCGTTTGTTCCGCAAGCGTCTCACACTTGTGCGTTACTACCGCATCAGACAGGAATGTCAGTTTGGATACACGAAAGCTCGGGTTTCAACCCCAATTGCTCGTCCGTTTACCTCTTCACATTCTGCTCTCATTGCACAACCACGCGTACATGCACTTACCTTTCACTCCTATTTGACCGTGAGGGTCGTGGAATCTTTCATTTTCAACGCGAATACCGACAGCAATGGACACTGTTCGGGGAAATCAAGAGAATTTTATCGAACGGGGCAACGTCATCGGTGACTGTTAGTAGAGATAATGGATCCCGAGTAGAAATATTGTCAGACTGGACTGACATTTGATCCGGGCCTGATCACGCTGTTGCACGGAGGCCTCATTTACCGTGTGTCTTGATTTGCCTGATCTGGCCGGTTTCAGGCGATGGTCAAGTAACTAGACTTTATTTAAACTGGACCTATATACAGTTTGGCGCCTCTTACACGCATAACCTCTTATCAAACACCAGACGAACTATATAAGTACAGGGTGTCCCATTTTAATCTTACACCTGAATTTTCTCGAAAAATATTGCTCGGACGAACTATTGTGTGGAACAAAACTTCTAGGGATTGAAGGGGGTTTGAAAAAAATTTATTTGAGGAGCCAAAATTCAAAATGGCGGCGTTACAAAGGCTGACATGTTTTTTTCAAACGTAAACATAACTTTTTTTATTGCCAAAAAATTTGTCAGCTGAAAACTAAAAACTTGTTGAAAAAATTGTTTGATAAAGTTCATAGTTTTAAAGTGAGAACATCATTTTCAATTATTTCAGATGTATCCAGGATTTGTGTGTGTGTGTGCGTGTGTGTGTGCGTGTGCGTGTGTGTGTGTGCGTGTGTGTGTGTGTGTGTGCGTGTGCGTGTGTGTGCGTGTGTGTGTGCGTGTGTGTGTGTGTGCGCGCGCGCGCGCGCGTGTGTGTGTGTGTGTGTGTGTGTGTGTGTGTGTGTGTGTGTGTGTGTGGGTGGTGTGTGTGTGTGTGTGTGTGTGTGTGTGTGTGTGTGTGTGTGGGCGCACGTGCGTGTATGTGTGTGGATGTGTGTGTGTGCGTGCGTGCGTGTGTGTGTGTGTGTGTGTGTGTGTGTGTGTGTGTGTGTGTGTGTGTGGCGCACGTGCGTGTATGTGTGTGGATGTGTGTGTGTGCGTGCGTGCGTGTGTGTGTGTGTGTGTGTGTGTGCGCATGTGCGTGCGTGTGGAACACTCACAAGGATTAGGTCTCTGCGGTTCGTAACTACCGTAGTATTTTTTTACTCCAAACCCTCCTTGTAAGTGTATTGTGATCCCTTTCTAGAGATGTTCAAATATCCCTCCATTCATGTTTAAACATGCCCGAACTCTTCTCGCGATTACGTTTTTTAATATCAAGATCTGAAAGGTAAGCGAAATTGAAGAAAACATGATTGGTACTACTGACGTAGTCTGACTTTGCGGAGTTCTCTTACGCACTTTTGTACTTTAGAGACATTACGTAGAAGGAAAATCAACATTTTTTGAAATTCAACCGTTTTTAAATCAGAGAAAAATTCTGAGATTGAGCAACAATGGCGGATTTCAGACCCAACGAAATTGTTGATATGCTCCTCATTTTAGGGAGATGTCGGGGCAATTACTTACGCGCCGAAAATTTGTATCGACGCGAATATCCTCAACCTCGTCACCCATCACGGCAGACAATCCGAACCATCGAACGGCGAGCCAGGGCAGGTCGGATGATCCGCCACCGTCGACGTTACCAAAACGTCAACGATTTTGGTGACTTGCATGAGGCTCGAAACATGGCTATTTTAGCCATGATAGCAATTGATGCTGATTTGAGTGTTCGAGCGATCTCAGAACGATTGGGGTTTGCCAGATTCACATTGCACCGAGTATGAAGAGGTGCTAAACTTCACCCGTACCGGGTACAATTCCACCAAGACACTCCTAATCCTGATCCGTTGCGAAGGGTGGCGTTTTGTCGGTGGGCGTTGAGACAAATCGAGCGATCTAGAAACTTTTTTCGGTGCGTTATGTTCACCGACGAATCCACATTTAACAGCCGCGGTCAAGTGAACCGTTGGAACTTCCGATACTGGTCCGATCAGAACCCACATTGGTTGAGACAGATCGATCACCAGCATCGATGGAGTTTAAACGTTTGGTGTGGTATTGTTGACGGGCAAATAATAGGTCCCCATTTCTTCGAAGGAAGTGTGAACACTGTCCGTTACCTCGATTTTTTGGAAAATAAACTGCCCCTTTTTTCTAGAAGATATGGATTTGGAAACACGTCAACAGATGTGGTTCCAGCAAGATGGTGCACCCGCTCACTAGGCTCGTGATGTTCGAAATCATCTGGATGCAACATTCGGTCAACGGTGGATTGGTCGCGACGGTCCTATCAATTGGCCTCCAAGGTCACCGGATCTTACATGTCCTGATTTTTTTTGTGGTGGTACTTAAAAGATGGCGTCTACCATCAAGCTCCAACAACACGGGAGAATATGAAGGAGCGGATAAGAGCTGCCTGCCGTGCAATCCCGAGAGATGTTCTTCTGCGCACAGTGGACGGTTTCGCGAGAAGAGTTCAGGCATGTTTAAATATGAATGGAGGGATATTTGACCATTTATAGAAAGGGATCAGAGTACACTTACAAGGAGGGTTTGGAGTAAAAAAATACTGCGGTAGTTACGAACCACAGATACCTAATCCTTGTGAGTGTCCCATACGCACGCACATGCACACACACACACACACACACGCGCGCCCACACACACACACACACACACACACACACACACACACACACACACACACACACACACACACACACACAACGGCCCTTCTCAGGGCCAGGAATGCTAGACAGACAATCTCCACGTGGTGTATTCTGGGGAACGCGAATGGTCTGCAACAGACTCAGCCATGCAACCTCCTACGCTTTGGCTAACGCAAATGCCGGTGGTAGGGACAATTAGACTAAATGTCTCACGACAAGCCGCTCAATGTTGTATTTTCGAATGTATGACCACTTGAACAAAAAAATAATCAAATTTTTTGTTGAAAAGTTTGGTTTTTTTTGTTTTCAAATTTGGACGATATTTCATGAGAAAATTTTGGAGGAAAATTGATGAAAAATAGTTTTTTTCCATTTTAATAGCGTTTGTGCCATTTTCAGGCCCAAAAACGTGTTTCTTTAAATCATTGACGAACTTTGATCACGATGGGTAGAAAAACACACGCACACACACACACACACACACAAATCCTGGATACATCTGAAATAATTGAAAATGATGCTCTCACTTGAAAACTATGAACTTTATCAAAAAATTTTGTCAACAAAAGTTTTTAGTTTTCAGCTGAAAAATTTTTTGGCAATAAAAAAAAGTTATGTTTCCGTTTGAAAAAAAAACATGTCAGCCTTTGTAACGCCGCCATTTTGAATTTTGGCTCCTCAAATAAATTTTTTTCAAACGTCCCCCTTCATCCCTAGAAGTTCTGTTCCACACAATATTTCGTCCGAGCAATATTTTTCGAGAAAATTCAGGTGTAAGATTAAAATGGGACACCCTGTATAATAGCGCGTAGTCAAAACGTCGAGACATATTGTCCACTCTATGCGCACATTTTTAATTATTCCTAACATTTTATTTATTCCTAATGAATCTGTGATTCGGTTTCCTCTGTTCAAAAAACAATTTAGTTAAATCCACTAAATTTATCTACTTAATTTCGTAAAATTTGAATTGAATAGAATTTTCGGAGAGACAAACATTTTTCTGTTTGATTGGATTAGTGGTCCGTCTTGATTGCTAAATACACATCGAAGGGGAGGGGGATAGACAGGAGCAGAGCGAGAGAGAGGAGTTATATATATGGGGCATTCCAGGTAAACTCACGTGGTCATCGGCCTCACCCCCTCGGATTCAGTTGATGAATTTTTCGGGCATATTTTGGTGCAAAAATGAGTTAATTTTGTTCTGATTTTTATCACTTGTTTCACCTCATAAAATAACTGTTTTCCATCACTTTTGAGTAAAACTGAATTTCGGCAAGGTTTCAAATTCTGAATTTATTTAATAAAATCTAGAACTAAAAGCAAATATGTTTATCATAGTTTGATTGTGGGCCGAGAGTAATTTATATGTTTTTTTAATTAAAGAAATTTTTTTTTCCAAATTTTGAAAATTAAATATATTAATAATGGTTGCCTGTAGGAAAAAAAAAGAAGAATAAATCATATCTTGGTGAAACAATTTTTTTCCCATATTTTGAGAGTAAAACATAGAAAAAAGCTATTTTAGTTTAAACAAACCATAACATTTTTTATACAAAGTCATTACACAAAATTGAAACAGTTCAAGTATAAAGAGAACTTTTTTTCTACTGTTAGCTCAAAAAAAAAACTTTTCAATTCATGTGAGAATCCGATTTTTTATGGGATGTCAAAGTGGAGTAATCTTGCACAATTACTGTACCATCTGCATCGGGGATTAAAAAGTTCACTGCCTAAGTGAACTGTTTGCAAATTTTTCACCTTACTGAAATTTTGAAAAGGTTTTTCGATAGCAGGTTTTTCTTTTTCATAAATTTCTGCACTTGAGTACCGAAGTTATAATTGAAAGTCGTCCAGCTTCGTTTGCCCAGTCATATAGTTCTGTTGCAATTGTTATTTGCTTACCACTCCGGCGCTGTAGACTTGCTCTTGCAGTTTCTCTTTTGACAGTTCCGCCAATTCCATCGCATGGACCTTTGCCATGCGTAGTAGCAATGAAATGCCATTCCGTTTTGATACCGTAAGTTTTTTTTCATGTGCCACAAGTTACCGATATTTTTATAGTAGCTACTAAAATAGTTTTTTTTTCAATCTTATTCTAATTATTGGGGTCATATGCTTAAGACCGATCAGTTTCAGTGGATATTCTTAGAGACCTTCGTTAATATGACTGTCATTGAAATAGTATACGGTATGCAATTCAAAACAAAGCCTGTTAGTACAAAAAAATGAGTCGCGGAAAGAACATCACATCAACCGCTTGCGTACAAGAAATACGGTTTATTGATAAAACGGGTTCCGCGAGAAACGTCCAGAGGAAAAAAGGATGGCGAAAAACGACAAGACGAGAGGATCAAATACTTCACCGAATTTGTGAAGCCGATCGTCATAAAACGGCTGGACAAGTACGCGAAGAAACTGGTGCTCCGATTGCACAAAAGATCAGTATACGAACAGTCAGGGAAAGATTGAACGAGTTTGGATTAATGGGTCGAGTAGCGCGCAAGAAGCCTCTCATTTCTAAACGGAACAGAAAACTGCGATTGAAATTCGCTAGAGACCATCGGTATTGGACAATTGCTGATTGGTCAAAAGTTGTGTTTACCGACTAATCAAAATTTAATCGAATGGGCTCTGATTGTGAAACATACGTTCGGCGCCGAATTAATGAAGAATTTTCTTCAAAATGTGTGAAAAATATCGTGAAAGGCGGATGAGCATCTGTCATGTTTGGGGAGCCATGACGGTTCGAGGTATTGGTCCTATTCATAGGATCAACGGTACTATGGACCAATATGTGTATATGGACATTCTAAATGCAGTCTTATTACCATTTACGAATGATCAACTCCCTGGAAGATTGGATTCTTCAAGCCGAGAATGATTCAAAGCATACTGCTCGTAGAGTTAAAAAAACTTTTGACTGAAAAAAATGTATCGGTTTTATCGTGGCCATCTCAGTCTCTGGATCTTAATCCAATAGAAATGTTGTGGATTGATGTTGATACGCACATAAAATTCAGAAAACCGAAAAGTTTGAGCGAACTTATCGCCGTGATAGAGGAAGGATCGGCGAAAATGTCGGTCGAGCGTCGGCTGATAGAGTCAATGCCACGTCGGTGCGAAGAAGTGATCCGGCAAAAAGGAAGAGCAACGCGTTATTAAATATATTACAAACTCAGCGAATACTGTATTCACTTCAGTTTAAATTTATAGTATTATTTTGCGTCGGTCTTAACTAGTTGTCCGCGGTTAAAATTTGAAAAATGATATATTGTTGGAAACAATTGCTTAAAGTAATTGAAAATAAAGTGTTGGCGATTTTTGTTACTACTTTCACTCCCCCCCGGTTAGTACGAAAGGATGGTGAGTGGCTACTAACAATTTAGGCGGGACGTGAAAGTAGGATATTTTTTCCCTTAATTTCTTCGTTCTCCTGATTCGCTCCTATCGGAACGGTGACGGGAGACCACGGGATTCGCAGCGCGATCGAATGATACGTTGGGGTTGTTTGGGCTTTTAGCCCTGATAAGGGCTGTTTGGAAGCCGAGAACCTAAATCGTAAGTCCGGGTGGAATTAGCCGGGTTGTCGTAGGGGGTAGCCGAGAGAGGGAGGAATTACTGGGAGCGGGAGGTGGGGGATAGTTCCGAGAGGACTTGTCGGGCGGGAGACAGGGAAACCGGGGAATAGACGGGCGAGGAGGGAAACGAGGAACTTGCCTGTGGGGTGCGGACGAGTTGCGCCACCCGGTCGAATTGTTCGTCGAACCCGCTCTGGTGCCACATCAGGGGGGAGGTAGACGGGGTGGGAGGCGTGACGGGTCGAGTGGGGGGAAGAGGAGGGGACTCAGATCGGGGTCGGGGAGGTAGGGGGGATACGGGCCGTGGCGGAAGCGGGATCTTGAAATTCCGGTTCGCGGGAAGGGTGTTCTCGGTATCGTCCCACCGAAACGTGAGGAGCGTAGTCCGGGGATCCTCACGGTGCCAGAACGCCCTAACACCACCTGCGCCGGTGAGCGGGGCGGTCGCTCGCCATCGACGACGCCGGCGACGGGACGATTCGCGTGGCATCAAAAAATAAAAAAATAAAATAAAGTAAAATAAAGAAAATGAAAATAAAAAAAAATTAAAAAAAAAATAATACTAAAAAATAGATTAATAAATTAATAAATTAATAGATAAATAAGGCACGGATTACGATTTTTATAATTATCGGAATTTATTTACACAGGGTAGTTTACAGAAAAATAAAACTAACACAAAAAGAGAACGTTTCTCGGGACGACGGTGTCCAGGCGAGAGGCGGGCGCCGTCCACGAAAAATTACAAAAAAAAAATGAATTAATTAATAAATTCCAGGGGAACGAGGAAAAAAAGAATCTGACAAAAACAATAATAATAATGTTACGCGGGTACGTGCGTGATGGAGACGCGGAACCCGGGCGTCGCTCACGGGGCAATCGGGATACGAAACCGCTCGGGATGTGCCGTTTACTCAACGGTTACCCGGGGCCGTCGGTGAAGCTCGCGATAATTTTCAGCGGCTAGCAGTGGTGCAGCTCGCGTATTTTCAGCGGCTCGCAGAGGAAGGGTGGGAAGGGTTCACCAACTTGCACCGTTTCTCAGGTGAGTCGGGAGAGGTTCTCGTCGCTTCCTGCAGCGAAAGAACTGGTAGTCGTGGGCCTCGCGCTCCGCCTTATATACCCGCCGGAGCGGCGAATTCGCCGCCGAACTCCAGGCATGGGCATCGCAGCGCGAGACTCGGCGACCCATGTTGGATTTTTGTGCGGCACGGCGAACTTACAATGGTCCCGCGGCGCGGCGCTGGTGTCGGACACGGCGCGTAGTACGCGATTCGCAGAGTGTGGCGCTGGGGTATCGCGACGCGGTAAGAGCGTTGTAGTGTCGCGGTCCGCCGGTCGCGGCGCTGGTGGTACAATTTTTATATTCGCGAATCGAGAGTAGACGACGCTCGAACTTGTGCACTTAACCTCGCGATACGTTTTGGTTTGACAGGTCGGTGTACGAGATTGTGCGACGAGTGATATGTAATGTACGGACTTTGGGTAAGTAGACAATTAAAAGTTTAATGAATTATTATATCGGTGTGGCAAGTGAGGGTTTCGCACCGCGTTTGTTTTTATTTTATTTGGCGCACGCGATTGTGGCCCGCCTTGGCGTGAAAGGTGTCCGAGGCGGGAGATAATGGTGCTATATTAATGAGCCAGATTGTTTCTTAATTTACGTAGGGTGTGTGTTCGTGAATATTTTAAACGTTGACATGATAATATATCTGCAAATTTTTTTTTTTTTTTCAGTGACTCGGAGGTTCGTTGGAGCCCAGCGGTCTGGTCGGCCGAGAGCCAAAGTGAGAGGTGAGTGTCGCAGCGAACCTTCAATTGTTTTTTTTTATATAATTAACTTGTTTCGTTAATCGTGAGATTGTGAGTAATTTTGTCTTTTCTTTTTACAGGTAGGAGCCGGAAGACCGTCGGAGACCAGACCCTTGGGACAGCGACGGAAGGCGACATGCGACAAGAAGGACTCGGCGGAGACGCCTTCGCACCGGTAAGTAGTAATCAAATATAATAATTAGGGATGAGATTGCTTCAACATTTTGGTACATGCATGAATAACATAATTCGATTTGGTTTTCTTAGGTTAGCAACGGAGGGAACTTTCTCGCTAAGGTAAGACCGGGGAAGGCCACCGTTCTCCCGTTTCAATATTTAGTGTATCTGTAATCGTAAATTGACTTAATAATCAATGTTGTGTTGTTTTTTTTTATTACAGGTTGCAGGTCGAAGGTGCGCGGACGAAGATGACGCCAGAAAGGTTGTGCGCCAAAGTGGCGTACGACAAAAGTTTTGTCATAGCATTGTGTTGCGTAATATTGTATATCTTCGATCTAAGCTAACATTCAATCGTGTGAAATGGAGTAAGCCTTTATTCGTATTTTGCAATGAGCGGTCTTAAGTAATTGGCCGCCACTGTATATTTTATGAAAAAATCAGACTTTTAAACCTGGTCAAAATTAATTTTTACTAAAGAGTTATGGCAAAAAAGGTTATTTCATAGAGTAAAAGCAGTGATAAAAATCTGAAAAATAATATCTTTTTTGGACCAAAATATGCCCCAAAAAAATATATATTTATATACAGGATGAGGCACATAAAGTGTTATAGAGCAATAGCACTCAAACTATTGATCATATCGAAAAATGTTTCAGACAAAAGTTTCAGTATTTAAGAAGGCCGTCATACTGGACCACCCTATTTTTTTTATCGGTGGAGGCGCTGAAGCTACGTCAAGGTCAACTCCACTTTTTAAAATGATGCCATGTATTTTTTTGGATGACATTACCGATTTTACGACGAATTCAGCGACCTACCACACAAGGTCATTCTAGTGACGCAAAGTATGAAAATAGTCGAAAAATCGAAAAAAATCGGAATAATCACTTTCAAAGGATCCACTAACCTTGGATTAGGACTAAGTACAGAAAATGCTCGAAGTAATGAAGCTCGACTTGTAAGCACTCGTTAATTCGCTGATGAAAAGATCGTCTAACTTCAGCCAACATTTGTGGTGTAATTTCGGTACATGCTCGGCGTATTCCTTCTTTCATGTCGTCAGGCGTGGTAGGTGCTACCCCATAAAAAGTAATCTGGTGATGTTAGATCTGGCGAACGAGGTGGCCAGGCTGCAGAGCCGTCTCGTCCTATCCACTTTTCACCAAAAATCTTATTCATCATTTGTCTTGAACACAGAGCATAGTGGGGTGGTGGACCGTCGTGTTGCATCCACATGTTCATGCGAACATGCAAGGGCACGTCTTCCAGTAATTGAGGCAGTACATTTTGCAGAAAGTTTGCGTAAACTTGTCTAGTCAAGCGACCTTAAAAAAATATGGACCAATGACGTGATCGCCGACAATGCCGCACCAACAATTAACGGACAGTTCTCATCCATCGAGGATACTCATTTGCCCAATAATGCATGTTATGCCTATTCACATTTTCCGTATTTGTGAAGTTATTTCCGTCAGAAAAAATGCACGTGGCTCAAAAATGGGACATCTGTGCGCATTTTTCTACAAATCCAGTTATAAAAATTGACGCGATTTAGGACATCATTGCCGTACAAATCCTGATGTAATGACATACGATACGGATGGAACTTGTGTTGATGTAAGATTCTTAATACAGATCGCTGACTAATTCCACGCTCCCTTTCCATTTGCCTGCTGCTCGCATGTGGATTTAGTGCAGCAAAAGCTAAGATAGCAGCCGCATTATTGTTATTAACAATCGGGCGACGTTTGACACGTGTTTGTTTCACTGTACCGAAGCGACATAAACGGTCAGCTAATCGCTTAAAAGCCATGTGCGATTTTCTTTGCCTATCCGTATAACGAGCCGCATACAAATCTTGGGCGTTTCTGTAATCTTTACGGCGTTCCCCCAGCACCACCAACATATCGAGCGATTCTTGAAAATCGTTCATTTTCGCGATCCGATGTACTCGCATTAGAAGGTAATGCGTGATTAACTGATATGTCAAGAGAAAATGCGTACTTGCTGGCGATGAGAAACATTGTGGTATCGTAAGAAATGAAAACAGAAATCAAACAAGTGTTTACAAGTCGAGGGTCATCACTTCGAGCATCTTCTGTAGGTAGACCCAAACCAAGGTTAGTGGATCCTTTGAAAGTGATTATTCCGATATTTTTCGATGTTTCGACTATTTTCATACTTTGTGTGACTAGAATGACCTTGTGCTGTGGGTCGCTGAATTCGTCATAAAATCGGTAATAATGTAATTGAAAAAACATACATGGTTCCATTTAAAAAAGTGGAGTTGACCTTGACGTAGCTTCAGCGCCTCCACCGATAAAAAAAATAGGGTGGTCCAGTATGACGGCCTTCTCGAACACTGAAACTTTTGTTTGAAACATTTTTAGATATGATCAATACTTTGAGTGCTATTGCTCTGTAACACTTTATGTGCCTCACCCTGTATATATATATATATATATATATATATATATATACATGTGTGTGTGTGTGTGTGTGTGTGTGTCAAGCGGCAGTTTTCAGGACATTTTCATATAGCCATCGGATGTTGCCGGGACACTTGGCAGTTTTCGGGACAGATCGGAAAGCATTTTTTTTTGTCGATCGTTCATTATCAGGACAGTCCTGACAATGTACGATACAAATAAAAAAGTTTTGATACGTTTTTTGGGAGTATGCTAAAGAAAAAAAAATTGCGAGTGAATCATTCACTGGCACGTGATGCGAGATGTGTGTGTAATAGTCCAGTCACCTTAGGCTATATTTTACGAAGTTCTATTCCAGAGGCCCACCCTCTGGCCAATTTTTTTATAGGTTGTTTGAAACTACAAGAATATAGTCCTGAGTTTTCGGACATTTCCGAGGTATATTTTAGCAATAAAATAATATTGAAAATTAAAAAATGCATATTTTTAAGATAATTTTTTTGGAACGCGCCCTATCGAAAAAAGTTTTGAATAAAATTTGTTCATCATAACGTCCTCTGTAAAAAAGGTCCTGAAAAAAGTGCTAACATTGGTAATTAAGCGGTTAATGGCAAATGAAAATGAAAATTCTCCATTTCATTTTTGCATCCGCAATCGGGTGTTTATCAACATATCGGTTTGAAACTCGTACATGATGTAAAGGAGCCAAACCCCAAGAGAATCGTGCAAGATTTATTGATCTGCGAAATATAGTTTAGCATCAATCTGCGATCATCGAAAAATCTTTGCCCTTCAATAGAATTTCCCGACGAAGGCCCACAGGGTGGAAAAAAATCGAGGAGCTTCATGTAATCATGCACAAATCATTTGGAAAAAAAGAATACGTTTTGTTACGTAAAAATAGATACAGTTTTTTGGCGATTTTAGATTTTTGCTTATAAACAAATAACAATTCTGACCAAAGTTGCAAAGATATCTGAAAAATTCTTGGACCATCTAACGCGTTTTTGGAAAACTAACAATTAAAAAAAAATTGTAATATTTGGATTACCGCCCGAGATATGAATGTTTTTACGTTTGTTCAATTTGCTATTGTTGTAACAAAGATTTTTGCAAAATTCGAGTTTCTCAGCAATCCCTACGCTTCCAGTCGTGGGATTCAATAAAATTATTCCCTTTACGAGCAATTATGCCATCACAGTTATCGATGTATTTCGATCGACGGCTCGCCGCCGAGCGCGCGGTGTCGACCGCTCGGCCGGGCGGCGCGGCGGCGCGGTCGCCTGACGCGAGCGGCTTAGTTAACAAATATAATAACTTACTTAAAAATGGCCGGATAACAATTTTTTTTCTTCATTTTACGTGATTTTTTCTTACGAACGCGATGGTGTTCTTAAAAATTATGTTCACCCCATAGCAGCCGCATGACCATGTTTCTAACAAATTTTACTTTTAAACATGCTTTAAAATTATTTAGCTGTGGATGGGAAGAGGTATCATAAATAAATATTTTCTTAGACACTGTTTTATTCCGAACAGCCGGCGGTACTGAAGTGCGAAGAATCGGAGCCACGCAGCAGGTCCAGATCCACTGGGACCGTCTTGTCAGAGAAGATTCCAAGATTCGACGTGACTAGCGCTTGATCGAAGGAAGTACGCGGAATGATCATCAACGTCACTTCTCTACTCCTTCTGTTCTCCTTACTGTGAGTCTGAATAATATCTCTGTATATTTTTCACTATCGTAATTCGAGAACATAAGCGTGAAACGCAGTCTGCGTTTCGATAAAGACCAAGTCGCGTCACGATATATATATATATAAAGTCAAAATATAAAGTCAAGATGAACGCAAACGAAATCGCAAAATATACCGAGCGATATGTCCAACTAAGAGCAGAAATTCGGAGCCTAGACGCCCAATTACTGAGGGAACACACACCTGTCGAGAGACAAGCTTTCGAAGAAACAGTCAAGAGACTGTTAGTAGAACGGTCCGCGATCCGAAGCATGTTAGAAAGTCTACCGGGTGCACAATATGCCCTTTTAGAGCTAAAAATCGACCCCGACGACATTAGCAATGACGTAGCCGTCGATATCTGACGACAAAGAGCTCGTGAGCAGACGGAGCAGCTCCGGGTCGACGAGCTTGCCCGAGCGCGACAACTCGAGCAAGATCAAGCTGTGGCAGAACAAATAAACAAAGAGGAGGAAAGAATGTTCACGGTCGCGACGCGGCAAATGGATCCACAAACCGTGGCCCCGGATGACCAGGTCCCACCCATCTCGGCATCGACAACGGGTCGAACCGACCTGCCCGTCGCCGACCCAAATCCGCGCCAAGTGCGAGCCCCACCGTCCTACCTCGAATCACACCGTCTAGCTTACTTGGGAATGACAGAAGAAGAAGTAATCGCCAGAGTTGAACTAAGCAAACTCCAGGCGACCCAAACCCAGGATCAACTTTCCACCTACCGGGAAATAGTCGGCAAGACCACCGCTGAGGCTCGAGGGAAACGGCTTCAGGAGATCCAGCGAGAGCGCGAGCGCCTCGTGAGTATTGTAGAAACGGCAGACCAAGAAATGGAACGCCTGGCCAACCAGCTCCGCGCCCTCGAGGAAAGGGACGCTGAAACTGAGGCGCTCCGAAGAAAGCTCCGCGAAGCCGAAATAAAACATGAAGGGATGTTAAAGGAAATGCATCGCCTGAGGAATCACCACGTATCGACCCACGGGGCGGGGCCATCGGTCGTTCTCCTGGATCCGACCCCCGGGAAAATGGAGAATTGGGAGATCGACACACCGGGGTTTGATGTAACTGAGGACGATTACGATCGAGTGGTCGAACTGTCCATAAGGGTAGCCCAGAGAGAAGAAAAGCTTCGTGAGGAGATCCGGCGGCTCGACTTGATTTCAAGACAATCGGCCCGGGAGCTGGAGGAGCAAAGGTTGTTACTCGAGGAGGCTCATCGAAATCAACGCAGCAAGATGTCGTCGAAATCCGTCAAGGAAATACGGAAGGAAGAGAAAAATCCCTCACCGAACCCGCTTGCGACCCGGCTCGAGCGTGTCCATCGGAGGTGGGGGCAATCAGAGGAGGCAGCATCGCGGCCCGGCCGAGAAGCGGAACCACCTCACGCAATCAGCCGCCTAGAAGAACAACTTCGGATCAGCCGAGCTAAGCAATGGACGGGCGCAAATCACCAGCTGAAGACCAGCATGGGGATAACCAGCAACGCACCGAGCGAATGGAGATCAGAAGGCCCAGGTGGTTCAGGAGACGCAGAATGACCAGGTGGACCTACAGGCCCACCAAGGCCCGGACCCACAGGAAGAATCTCCAAGAGGATAGGGGAAAACCCTTTCGTTAACCGGGGGAACGGCGATCTATTCGGTGGACCACCAAATCCGCCGGACGATCCCTACAATCCACGGCTCGAGAGTAACTCCACCGAACACCCCTCGGAGGGGGGGACAACGAAGGCTACCGAGTGTCTCCTGTTGGTCCCCAATCTGGAAAGATCGACGCCAATACTAGATTGGATAAAGCAATTTAAATTCGCTTGCCGTTTCGTGTGGAGTTCCAAAAAGGCAGCGTTTGTCTCGATGGTTTTCGTCCAGAAAATATCGCACGAAATCTCGCGGCTCGCGACCGGGCTCATCGAAACCGAGTCTGGTCTCGTCGAGTTCGTTAAGACTCACCTTGGCTATCTACCTGGGTTCCAAAACTGCATGGATGAACTTCGTCAAGTGAGGCAGACCGGAATCATGGTCGAGTACATCGCGAACTTCAACCACGCCCTGCACGCCGTGAAGGAAGCTGATCAGAGGGAGCAAGCTACGGGCTCCCTGGACCACATGCCGTTGGTCTACGATCAGGCCATCTCGATGTTCATCCATGAATGCAGAAAGGACGTTTTCGATAGCTTGAAGGTCTACATCAACACGTATTTGAATCTCGCAGCCGCACAGCAAGCTGCTCAGGCGATCGAAGAAGCCAACATTGCCTACCGGGAAGCAAACGCTGAAAGGGTGAAATTGCCCAAGACTTAGAAGAAGTTCCCATTCACGCCCGGCCGAAGGTAACCCAAGACCCCAGGGGGGAAATTTTTACCGAACAAGGCCATTGCCTAAACCACCGCAAATATACAACATCAGCGAACAAGAGACTCAGGAGAATCAGGAGACAAGCGTCAACGGGTACGATCATGAATACGAGGAATACCAAGGGTATCAAACGTCGGAATTGGACGACTGGAACGAGTTAGAATTCGTCCAAGAGGATTCGCCCGAGACATCGAATTATTAGTGGACACAGGTAGTTCTCTCAACCTAGTAAAAAGGGGGTGTATACCACAGGGGTTCCCGATAGAAAAGGCAAAGAGAAGTTTCACCATGGGGACCAGTTGATTCGTGTCTATTGAAAGGATCAGATTAAGATATCTCGGAGTCACTAGCACCTTCTACGTGCTACCCGATGATTCAATCATACCCGAGGACGGGTTCATGGGGATGGAATTTATGAAGCAAAGGGACTATAATTTGTCAAATAAACATCTTGCCTGAAGCAAAAAAGTCATACCCTGATCACCGACGGAATTACGGTACCACCTCATACGGCCGTGATAATGACACTAGCAGTCGACGGCCTAGACCGCGAGTGCTTAATTACCACGGGCGTCTATGACAGAACAGTTCAAAACGGGGAGGAACACACATTCGAAGTTTCGTACGTGAACGAGATAAAAAACGGCCGTACAGAAGTTATGTTTGAAAACCCGACGGACAAGATCATGATCTTCGACGAAAACCAGATCAGGGTTATGAATGTAAAGATGGAAGGCGGAGAAACGGATAATACCTGCCTTAGCCCGGAACAAAAATACAAATTTTTGCTAGAAGCCTCGAAACTCGACCATCTCGAACCAGAGCAAAAGTAAATTATCAGCGGTATTATCCTGAGCTACCAGGACATCTTTCATCTCCAGATCAAGACTTACCCGCCGCACCACACGTGAAGCATAAGATCATACCAATTAATCATACACCGATCGACATTGGCAACTTCAAGACAGCTCACGCCCACCGCGAAGAAATAAACTCAGGTCGCTGACATGCTGAAAAAGGGTATCATCCGGAAGTCCGATTCGCCATTCAACTCACCCGTCTGGGTCGTCCCAAAGAAACCTGGGCCGGGCGGAGAAAAGAAGTGGCGCATCGTCATCGACTTCCGGAAACTAAATAAAAATACGGTATTAGACGCCTATCCAATGCCCCGGATATAGAATATCTTCGACTCACTCGGGAATGCCAAATTCTTCAGCGCCTTCGACCTAAAGGCTGGATTCCATAAAATCATGATGGACTAGGACTCGAAAAAGTACATAGGATTTTCAACTTTAGAAGGACACTTTGAATATGAACGAATGCCATTCGGTCTGAAAAACGCGCCAGCTACGTTCCAGAGGATGATGGATCAGTGCCTAGTCGGACTGAATCACAAAATCTGTTGGGTCTACATGGACGACATCGTCATTTTCGGGGAAACGATCGAAGAACACAATCGGAATCTGGTTACCGTCTTCGAGAGACTTCGAAAATGTGGACTGACACTGGAGCCGGAAAAGTGGAAGTATCTCCTACCGGAGGTCGAATATCTAGGACACATAATCACAGCAGACGGAGTCCAACCAAACCCCGCAAAAATCGAAACCGTCAGAGATTTCCCGGTACCAACCAACCCAACAGAGGTAAAATCATTCGTGGGACTCGCAGGGTACTACCGACGGTTCATCAAGGACTTCGCGCACATCGCTCGACCTATGGTCGACCTCACGAAAAAGGACGCCCGATTCAACTGGACCAACAAATGCCAGAAAGCATTCGAAGAACTGACGTCGCACCTAATTGCATCACCGACGCTTCGATGCCCGGACTTCACGAAGATGTTCACGCTCACAACCGACGCCTCGGATCAGGGGTTAGGAGCGGTCCTTTTACAGGAAGGACACCCAGTATACTATATCTCTCGTGCTCTAAACCCCGCGGAGAAGAATTACGGAACCTCCGAAAAAGAGATGCTGTCGATAGTCTGGTCAGTACAACGACTGCGCCAATAACTCCTAGGGTACAAGTTCCTGATCCAGACCGATCACCGAGATCTCGTATGGATGGCCGACATAAAGGATCCGTCTTCACGAATCATCAGATGGAGACTCCACCTAGAAAAGTTCGACTTCGACAACCAATATAAAAAGGGATGTGAAAATCAAGCGGCTGACGCGCTATCGCGAATACCGCGCGAACCAGGGGTCAATCGAGTATCGTGCTCAGAAGATACTCGATTGTACTCGAGAGGGAGGACCGGCGATACGCTAAATCCGTCGGCGCGTCGAAACTCTGAGGAAGCCGGCCCGAAACAAAAAAAATGGAGACGAGGCCCGCGGGTTAAACTCAACGACCTAGAAGATATCACGCAGCGAATTAACAATCTGGCCTTGCACCAAGGGAGGACAAACGAGCTAACAATACGGCCAAACTATCCCAAGGACAATTTCGATGGATTGTTCTCACCAAGCAAGAGCCCGAAGCACCAACACGAGAGAAAGGAGACGAAAGGGAGACAAAGGCACGGAACGCTTTTTCAATATCAGGAGACCGCGTGGCAGCGGGGGCTATACCAGCTAATCCAAGGCCACATACAACAAGGAAGGAAGCATTTTAAATTTCTTGTCTCCCCGAAGCAGTTCTCAATGACGCAGCTTGATGCTATCGCGAGGGAAATCCGCGAATATGCTGCCGAATTCACCGACGTGGACTTCCAGCTCTGTCGGTCGGGAATTCCCGAGCCAGAGCCCGAGGAGTACGATAAACGAATACGAGAAGTACATAACGACCAAGTGGAACACCTCGGAGTGACGAAAACTCTCGAGAAATTGGAACGCTGAACCTATTGGACCAATATGGAAGAATCGGTGCGGGAATTCGTAGTTAATTGCCCCATCTGTCAACAGTATAAGACTGACAGGAACCCACCAGTCCCCTCAGCAGTCCTGATGGATACAGCCAGCGAACCGAATGAGAAAACAGCTGTTGATATTGTCGGACCCCTAACGACGACAAGGAGGGGAAACGAGTACATCCTCTCTATCCAATGCACGCTGACGAATTTCGTGAGACTCATTCCTGTCCCCAACAAATAGGCGTCGACAATCCTCACTTCCTCATTCAACGAAAGGATTTGCATTTTTGGAGCACCGAAGGTAGTCCTTAGCGATAACGGAAAGGAGTTTAATAACAAGCTAATGACATACTTCGACGAGGTTATGGGGATCAAAGGAATACGAACGACGGTTTACCACTCGCAAGGGAACGGATCGATCGAAAGAATGCACGGGTTCCTGAAGGATTTAATCCGAACGATGTGCACGAACAACATCACGACCTGGGATATGAAGATGAATGCAATTGCCTTTACGTATAACGATAGTTTCCATACCTCGATACAAGATACCCCATTCAACATCATGTTCATTCACTCATCCAATTACCCGAGCGCAATCGAACAACTAAACACATCAAATCTCCAGCAGAGGTTCGACGTACTGAATCAGAAGCACTGGAATCAACTGTACCAAGCTAGGCACCACCTGATGGTCGCACGAGAAAAGAATCGAAAATCGAAAATGCCAGGCGCAACCTGATGCCCCTATACGAGGAAAAGGATTGGATCCTTGCCCTGAACACAGCACCGTCACATGGACTATCGGCCAAGTGGCTCGGACCGTACCAGGTCATCAGCATCAACCACGAAAAAAATCACGTAGTCTATCGGTACCCCACCAAGTCCGGGTCGCGAGTAAAGATGGCACACACCGGGAATACGAAACCATTCCGAAGACATTTTCAGGGTGATAGTGCAAGCGACGAAAGGCCGCGGCTTATAAAAACAATCGACTTGTCCGGAAAACATCCCCGAGTTGTTCAAGGGTAGGCTCAACCCAAAACTTGACCCAAATATTGTTGGTTGCCCTTCCAGATGGAGTACAGACGGAAAAACAGACCTCCAACCACTACACTCGAGTTTAATACAGGAATAACTCGGAGAAGTATACCTCTATTCCGAGACTTGGCGATTTATGTACGCAATCGCCATCTCCAAACTGTCCTTGGCGTTCGAGGCTCTCTCCACCTTAATTCCCCGGACCAATGGGTTGATCGCTGGGACGCACACCCCATCGGGATACATCCCTAAGGCCGTGCACGTGTCACCGGCAACCGACGCGTTATACGCCGCAACTATTGAAAGGTATTACGCGTTGAAAAGGGACATCGAAATTTTTGGCACCATATTCAACCGCCCACCGTCGATACCGCGGAAAACGAGGGGAATCCTTAACATTGTTGGGGCCATTTACAAATTCCTGTGGGAAACCCCCGACAATACCGATCTTCACACGATAAACACCAACGTCGCCAACGTCATCAACGCCACCAACGAAATTAACAAAGTAGTGAAGGAGCAAACATACATAATGGAGAAAACCATCGCCTCCATCTCCAAGAACGAAAATGAACTGAAACAACGGCTCGAGAAAATCGAGTATGCGTTCAATAACGTGCGTACGGCCATCGACGACATCGCTGGAGAACTGTACGTCATCGAGATAGCGCACCGTTTGGAAATGGAGATACGAGAACTGGACTACGTTCTCCAGACCATAATGACGGGTCTCGAAAAGGGGAAACACGGTATCGTCCAACCCACCCTGATAACCCCCATTGGACCTCAATAGGGGTATGAAGAAGTTCGAGGACATTCGCCGGCGGAACCCCCCCCCCCCCCAAGGCCAGAAAACTGACTACCAGATGATAATTGACTTGTCGAAAGTGTCCATTATGACTCGGGACGAACAGCTGATCTATGTGGTCAAAATCCCGTTCGTCGACGAGGAGCCCTGGAAAATAGTAGCGAACACATAGGTTTCCATGGCTGTCAACGACACCTACGGGACCTTTAACCCTACGTTCGCTGAGCGAATCACGAGAACGATTGGAACGAAAACCATGGTCCGAAAATTCAACAACGGAGCCATGAGATCGTCCTCTGGAGTCAACGTAGCCCCTTACGAAGGGATAGGGCACGAAGCAGACTCCTACGCGCTCTGCGAATCGGAAGCTGCCCTTGTCCGACACGAGTACGCTGACGACTGCCATTTAACTGTCTTCCGGTTGAAGGGACTCGGGGTGATTAACACCAAGACCGCGCAGATCATCATACCACCTGAAGCCGGAAAGGAGTTCCCGATCACTCTCCATTGTGAAACCGAGACTGAAACTTATTCGCGACGACCTATTCGCGGGCCGTTCTGCTTACGGAATTGTGGGAAACAGTCGCCACGGAAATCACCTTCAACTTCTCGGGGTTCAATCTAACCTTCCCTGACGGACTGCCGATCGCAATAGACCGACCTTAAACATTACAAACTTAATACAGCACAAACTTCAAGGAAATGAGAGGAATCTTGGAAGACCACCGGATCAAGATGTTGGTGAACAATCCCTGGGCTAGGTGACATGGAATAGCCCTTCTATCCCTCCAAGGAATTGCGTCACTGTGTCCCATCGGAGGACTGTTGACCGCTGTGTGGAAATTCGAATTGGTAACATGGTCGTATCAAGTTTGTTGTAGGAAAATAGCTATGCAGCAGCTCAAGGCCGAAAGACGGTTGGTCAAACTCCAGAGGACCAACCAGAAGTTGCTCTCCCGCACCCTGAAATCGAGGAACGAGGACATACCTCAGTCTACTGGCGGGGGTGTTAGCCGGGACGCGGGTCCCTCGGTCGTGCTGGTAGCCGTCGCCGCATCGCGAGGCGTGGGTCGAGGGGTCTCGGTACCCTCTTCTCACGAGACATGCCGCTCCGAAGGAATCTAGCGCGAATAGCGCTAGGCCCCGAAGCGCGTATCCTGATAGAGACCCGGGATCTCCGCTACTCCTTATCCGCTCTATGTATTTTTCCCGTAGCCGAACCGATAACCTGAGCCTCGGCCCGGTTTGTCAGTATCGCTAATGGAAAAATACAGGGTATCGCTTTTCCGCCTTCCCGATCGAAGTGGTGGAAAACTACCCCGCGATAATCGGAGGAACACCCACGTGGAAGGGGGTCCAAGGGGAGGCGAGGAACACCTTGGTGAGAAGAAATGAGGCAGTCAGAAAAGGACCGCGAAGACGGAAGCTTTTGGGACCGAGACACGCGTGTGTAACTCTACGCCTGCGAACCGCTGTGAATAGTAGAGTAGGAGCGCATATCGTTACCGTAGAGTTTACTCCCCTTGAAACGTAAACCAAGTTCTATTCTCTAAATTATATCGACATATTTCTGTAACGAGCCAATTCTCCTTGTGTAATAAAGGAGTATTTGTCAATTTAGCATACCCTTTTGACTATTCATTTTAAGTAGTCTGGCGATCCGCGACCCATCCATTGGTCCCATGGAATAGCTTCACTGTAAGTACATTTTTGAATACGTTAATGATATAAATCTCTCTCTCTCTCTCTCGTTCCCTCTCTCTCTCTTACTCTCTCTGTGTATCTTTCTTTGTGTATCGCTCTATATCTCTATCTTCGTTACTCTCTGTCGGCTCGTTTCGCACTACTCGGTCGCGTGCCGGTTTTTCGCGCCCGAGACAAAGACTGCCATTGCCTCGATATATATTCGAATTTGCGAGGTCGTCTAAGGCCGTGTGTCACACCGACCAAGCGGCCACGAGTGCGAGAGAGATAGCTGATTTACAGTTTCCCAGTGTTCTCCTAAACGGTTGATTTTTTGGAAAAAGCAAAAGAAACACGTTCCACTCTGTTGAACGACATACGTCTTTCGCTTACTTTGTCCGAAATGTGATCCGTTTCTAATAAGCTTCGCGCAATATATTATGTTTGCAACTATATCTTGATATCAATAATAAAACAAAGTGTCTGCGAATCCTTATGTTCATTCTGTTACAGTGTTATCGCTCACTAGATCGACCTGAGCGTCACTAGCTACAGCCACTATTATTCACGGTAATACACTCATTCTATACGATGAGTAAAACTGCCGCTGGTGCTTGGAAAAGAGTTGATTAATGTATGGTTTTTAAAATACCAATCACTACATCGTCTTCGAAATTGTGAATACCAGCATACAGTTATCCATCCTGCACGGTGAAATACGTGTATCCATTTATTTGCGTATATGTATTTGTGAGTGTATGTATGTATCGACAGACACACGCAAGCACACCATATGTATCTATATATAACTAAATCTATGATGCCGACAAATAAATTAGAGGAATGCTTTAAATTAGAGATATTTATACTATGGCACTTCAGAAAAAAACGTGGCTCATGCGAATAAAATGTAGACTCTAAAAAATCTTAATTTGGAAACGCCTACAGAGACGAGCTCAAAAAGCACGAGTAACCGTGCAAGTAACAGTGTATAATGTTTTCCACATTCGCCATTGCGAAATAATCAACAAAAAATAATGATAAAAAGAAACCATTAACATGGAAGAATGTTTGTTTGGGTCTGTTTGGGCCTTGGTAAATTAAATTCTTCGGTAAATTTTTCGTGGCAAGTCTCCTTGCCATTTCCGAGTAATTGCAGGGTCATTTAATGAGTTTGGGAGAGGATAATCATAATTGCGCGAACGGCTTTAAAATGTGGTGGAAGCTGCTTATGTATGCCCGGACCTGAAAAATGCCCATTCGTCCCTAAATGTCTCGAAAACGCCAATTTAGCGATACTCTTGAAAACTACCAATACATCCTTCTCGTTGTTCACGTGAGGGCGTCGCGGGATATCATCGTATGTCAATGTGTACAACTGAGCAATCGCCTATTAATCTCGTGATTCACTGAAGTTCTGTGCTTCTACAGTGCTATCGTGTCTTTTTCGATTTTGAGTAAAAACCTTCTCGATGCTCCTGAGGTTATCTTCGGCCCCGAGTCGCAAGCTGTTTACAAAGGAAATTGTGTACTTCAAACGCTGCTTAATTACCTTGTTTTCCATCCACGTATACTAATGATTCAAAAAGAGCATGAAGCTGTCTCCCGAATTTATATTATAGGATCTATAATATGCAATCTAATTATATAATATAATATGTAACTTATACCATGTAACTTGGAAAAAAGTTCCTACCGTTAAAATGTTGAGAATACAATTTTGAAAGTATTTTATAAATGTTGTAATTGTTCAAAAGAATTTAATTTTAAAAAATTGCTCATGCAATGTTACTTAACCACGTATAACAATTTAAAGAAACAAAGTAAATTATCATTGAAAATGTGCATCATACAATTGTGTTCCGTTTTATTATTCGATTAGAATTTGAAGGGATCATAAAAACTATATCATTGAGATAAGACTGATCTAATGAGTTTTATTGAAAAAAATATATTTCCGTACCGTTATTTTGCTATGAATAATAAAAAGTAAGAATCAAACAAAGTGGTTTCCAGTTCATTCTGTTACTATGATTCCCGATGATATGCTCACTCTTTACGACGAGTAAAACTGTCCCCTGTGCTTCGAAAATGATTGATCAATGTGAGGTTTTAAAAATACCAATCACTTTGCATTGTCTCCGATCTTTTAAATACCTGCACAGCCCTGAAACGTAACTTTCTATTCATACTGTCCCGAAAGCTGCCAATATATATTTGGAGACATAAACTACGCGATATATGGTGTCCTGAAAACTGCCAATACATCTACAGAGACCTAAAAAATGCCGTTCTCTTGGTACTCCTGCCCCGAAAACTGCCAATATACAGGGTGCGCCAGAGAAACTTACTTATTTGAAAGGTCAATAAAAACCAAAGTACTTCAATTATTGTTTAAAATTTTTTTTATTTGAGAATACAATATCCCAATTTTTTTTCATGCAGTCTTGAAAATGACATCGGATAAATGGCGACCCCCATTGCGCATACACTGATGAAGTCGATTTTTGAAATTCGTATCCACTCTTTGCAGCATATCAATCGGTATGTTGGCAATGGCGTCGCGAATGTTGTTCTTGAGGTGTGCTATGGTCCGTGGTCGATCAACATAAACCAGAGATTTCAAATAACCCCATATAAAGAAATCGCATGGAGTCAAATCTGGAGAGCGTGCCGGCCATTGGAGATCGCCTCTGAGAGAGATGAGGCGGTCGGGGAAATGTTGTCGCAACAAATTCATTGAGTCTCGTGCTGTGTGTGC
This sequence comes from Ophion ellenae, assembly GCA_963210295.1. NCBI lineage: Eukaryota > Metazoa > Arthropoda > Insecta > Hymenoptera > Ichneumonidae > Ophion > Ophion ellenae. The sequence continues at coordinate 18,417,463 of OY723389.1, forward strand.
TGTGGCTCCATCTTGCTGAAACCACACGTTCCTAACGTTCATTTCTTCGAGTGTTTGAAGAAAAAATTCCTCGATCATGTTCCTGTAACGAGCTCCATTCACGGTAACTGCGCGTTCGTTTTCTTCAAAAAAATAAGGACCAATTATTCCCATTACCGACATCGCACACCAGACAGTAACTCGCTCACAATTAAGTGGCTTCTGGTGAAGCTCACGTGGATTTACTCCACACCAATAACGCATGTTTTGCTTGTTGACGCAGCCGGAAATGTGGAAGTGAGCCTCGTCACTGAAAAAAACGACCGCGTCTTCAGGCAGGTTGTCAACCAGCATTTCACATGCATTTTGACGGGCAACAAAATCGCGTTCAGTTAATTCTTGCACAACAGCCAATTTATAGGGATGAAATTGAAGGTCTTCATGGAGAATTCGTCGAACAGTGGTGTCAGAAATTCCCATAGCAGCTGCGTGTTTGCGAGCCGAACGCCGGGGAGAACGCACAACTGACTGCCTCACTCTTTCGATATTTTCCGGAGTTCTGATGGTCCGTTGAAGTCCATTTCTGGGTTTAGCGACACTTCCACACTCCCGAAATGAGTTAACCCACGACAGAATCGAATTACGGCCAGGAACGAGTCTGTGAGGAGGAATTTCAAAGCGAGCGCGGAAGGCACGTTGCGTAGCAACAAGTGAGCGACCATTAGAAAAGAAGCTCTCGATTGCGAAGGCCCGCTGCTCTCTAGACCAGAGCATGATGGCAACTGACTGGAGGGAGAAACAAACTTGGGAACTTCCCCCTCCAGATGCGCCCCCTCTCGCCCCTCTACCCGCCCAACTCACCGCGCGGGAATTTTTTCAAATAAGTAAGTTTCTCTGGCGCACCCTGTATATTTGGAGACATGAACTACGTGATATATACTGTCCTGGAAACTGTCGATACATTTACAGAGACCTGGAAAATGCGGATCTCTTGGTACTACACGGAGAGAATTGAATGGTAAAAATTACCGTGCAGTAACGGTAACCAGATGACAACCCTGAAACTTCGCTTACTATTGCTGAGTAAAACACTGATTTTCACGAAAATAAAATAAAATTTCGTCTTCAGATAGAAAATGTTACCAGATTTTCTAGTAAATTTTGATGCGTAATAAAATACGCAAAACTTAAATTTAACCGTAATTTTTAACCGACAGTAGGTAAATTTTCGAATAAACAAGCTAAATTTTACTGTGTCCAATTTTCAGCCTTCTTGTATAGTAAAATTTTAGCTACGTGTTTGAAGTTTTCTGTAACGTGAGTTAAAAAACAACTTGTCGCATACGAATTGTTATGTTTTTCTCCCTTGTCACCACATTGAAATATATCACGATAATTTTTACTGTGAAATTCACGACAAAAATTACTTTTTAATTCTCTCCGTGTACTGCCTGGAAAACTACCAACATGTATTTGAAAAGACCTGAAAAATACCTATCTCTCTAAAAGGTCCTGAAAGCTGCCTATATACGCAAAGACCTGAAAAGACGCCATTCGCCTCATAATGTCTCAAAACTGCCAATATATCTTTGGAGACATAAACTACGTGATTTATACTGTCCTGGAAACTGTCAATACATTTACAGAGACCTGAAAAATGCCGATCTCTTAGTACTACCGCGCCGAAAACTGCCAATATATATTTGGAGACATGAACTACGTGATATATACTGTCCTGGAAACTGTCAATACATTTACGGAGACCTGAAAATTGCCGATCTCTTGGTACTACTGCCTCAAAAACTGCGAATATGTATTCGAAAAGACCTGAAAAATACCTATCTCTCTAAAACGTCCTGGAAGTTGCCTATATACGCGAAGACCTGAAAAGAGCCCATTCGCCTCATAATGTCTCGAAAACTGCCAATTTACCGATAGTCCTGAAAACTACCAGTACATACTTTGTTGTATATATACTTTTAATGGCTTTATGTAAAGAAAAATCTTCCTGAAAAATGTTGGGGGTGATAGAACGTACGGAAATCGCGGTAAATATATGCCTGCTAAAAAAAGTCCCAGTAACTGTCGTTGCCACACACGTGTGTGTGTGCGTGTGCGTGTGCATCCGCGCGCGCGTGTGTGTGTATGTGTGCGCGTGCGTGCGTGCTCGTGCGTGTGTGTGTGTGTGTGTATATAGGGTGTCCCAGAAGTAACGTAGTACGCCCTTCTAGCATCTCGTAGGAAAAAAATTCTGAAACTAAAAGTCCTCAGTCATTTTTTGATCAGACGCATAGATAATTAATTATGAATTAAAATAAATAGCCAATCAGGTGCGCGCTACAGCGGAAAGGCAGCGTAGAGGGGAGGGATAGGGGAATGCGTTGTAATTGCTTGCGCCTGAAAATGTGTGCGGAGGGAAAATTCCGAAAGCATGTATGCAAGTGCACGCACACACACACACACACGCGCGCGCGCACACACACGCACGCACGCACACACTTGCGCGTACACACACACACAAAAACACGTGCGCGCGCGCACACACACACACACTTGCACACGCAATTACAACGCATTCCCCTATCCCTCCCCTCTACGCTGCCTTTCCGCTGTAGCGCGCACCTGATTGGCTATTTATTTAAATTCACAATTAATTATCTATGCGTCTGATCAAAAAATGACTGAGGACTTTTCGTCTCAGAATTTTTTTTCCTATCAGATGCTAGAAGGTCAGGGAATGAGGGATTATGATACAAAATCATTGTGGTAGAACTTCTAAATGAACTATTTCAATTTATTTTGGATTTGTGAAATATTCTATTGTAAAATATATTTAAAACCTATTTATTTAAATAGAACCTATTTTAATTAAATTTTTCGTGGCAGTGCAATTGAGAATGTGATGAGATGGTGGTCTCCGAAGCAACAGCGAACTTCTCTCTTCGAACTGCATGTCAGGCCTTCATTTTTCACCCTGATCAGGCCTTGATTTTTTACTCTGACCAGACCGAAGTCAGGGATTGCGATTCAATAATGATCAAGGATTGATAAAAATCCTGATCAAGGCCGTAAAAATAAATCAGGAAGCCTGATCAGGTCTTTCTTGTAGCCGGAGCAAATTTCTACTCGGAATATTTCTTTCGGACAATTCAAATGTTATTTTTTGTTATCTCTGTTGAACGAATTTGTACGATAATACATTCGTATGCTCGTTATTCTGCAGAATATCGAACTCCATCAAGCATCATAGGCCTTGGGAAAGAGCCTTGTCAGTCGAAAGGTTAATTTAAATTATCATATGTGTTATCATATATTTTTAAAAAAGCACTCTAAGGTTAAAATGACATTTGCGAGAAGAAAGGCTGAATCTGATTTATTTGTTCGGGGTCATTTGAGCTTCGATCTTAAAGGGGGAGATATTTTTAGGCGAGCAAAAAATTGATGATTGTCGTAATTTTTTTAATGGATAGTTTTCTTCACCATTTTTTAGGCTTAGGGTGCGTTTGATTACCACTTTCGGCTGTTACATGGTTTTAAAAAAAAAAATCTTTAAAAATGGCAGACATATGGCATGATCTATTAAACAGGTTTCGACGGATGTTGTCAGACGGCGTGACACGTAGCGTCGGCGGGATTAAAAACCAACGAAGATTTTTCTTTCATTACCACTCATACGCAGAATATGAACGACGAAAAATGGTACGCTTAGAAGCAAAAAGATTGCGTTCTCCGAAGAAAACGGCTACATTTTGAAATTGAAAAATATTTTTTTTTGATCTTCAAACACATTTAGGGTCATGTTTTAGACAGTAAGATTAGACAGATGTATACCAAATTTCATCAGGGTCGGTCAATGCGTTTTTCAGCTATACGTCACGCTAGTTTTGAAAATGCCATTCAGAAAACTGTGGTAAGCTTCCGCCATGTTTAAAGAGTAATAAAAAGACCCATGTAACAGCCAAAAGTAGGAACAAAACATACCTTAACTCTTAAAAATGGTGAAAAAAAAAATGTCTTAAAAAAAAATGCTGAAGATCAGCAAAGTCGTTGCTCGCCTGAAGGCATCACCCCCCTCAAGTTATAAAACTAAACTCTTTAGACTCGTTATCCCTTATATTCGCCCTCTAACGCATGACTTGTGTCGATATCGACTTTACGCTTTCCTTTTTTGGGAAGTCGCTCCTGCCAACATGGAGGAGCTTAAAAGTACATAAATTTCTGCCGGTTTTTTTTTGCGGTAAGGGAATAATTAGCGAGAAATTAAATTTCATTGAAGTATATAGGAAGATATATTCTTTTAAAGACTGCGGAAGATCAGCAAGACATAATTTCTTAAAACTCGCCTAGGGTCAAAGTTCTACATTTAAAATGAAATAATCGTTTCGATATGTATCCTTAAGAATGTTATTATTTTATTACTTACCCTTTTTATGTATTTTATTATTTTTCTTATATATTATATATTTATGACATTTATTATTTAGTTCTACCTGTTTTTTTTTTATAAAATGCATCGGGACGAACAAGACAATATATAAAGAACATCTTTGTGTCACCTTAAAAAAAAACAAGTTTCATAAAATACTCGAGACCATGGCAGTTACAAATTTAATGTAGCGTGACATAGCGATTAAAGAATAAAGATTGATCGTTTGACAGGCAAATTAGTGCTAAGCTTCTTATTCGATCGCACATGTCTCGCATGTTAGTACATAAATGCTTACGGTTTTGAATATATATTCGTACCTGTATTAGGAGATAATCGATCAAAAGATCAAAGAGTAGATTCAACGTTCGTGCTGACTGCAATTTCGTAGTGCATATTTCAATAGATGACAAAGCTATTCAAATGTCGCAATCAGAAGTTCGATCGGAGACTCTAACGCCGGAGCTCTCGCGAGTATCAAATCTTTGCGACTTCGTTGCTCCATTTCTAGAAAAGATCCCTTGCGTAATCACTTTCGAGTAAAAATGATGCATTTCTATGGTGAATTTACGTACAATATACCTCTTGCAATAAATGGAGCATATATTTTCACTCATTAAAATGAAGGCACATGAATGGGGAGCAAAGAACCATACAAGTATTTCTATATGCGAAAAATTCAATGTAAAAATATTACTGTAGTGGACACGATTCGACCTAATTTGTCTAAATATCGAATACATACTTCAAAAAAAAAATTCAATAGTATCGTTGAAATAGTGATAAAGAGAACAAAATAATGAATGGATGATAATTAACATGGCAATTTTGGCTGAGTATTTATTTTTCTATAGAGACTTAATACGCGTTGTTTTAAAAATAATTCTAGTTGTTCCGTTTTATCAACAGCATCCAAAATAATACTTTTCTAGAAACAATTTTTCTTCGAGAAATGCGAAAAAAAATTATTGTATTCTGAAAACATTTCGCCCGTACAATTGTACAATTGTCTATGTGTATAGAATATGCGTGCGTACACTCGTGCGCGTGTATTGATTTCTGTAAAAAAGTCGGAATGAAATTCGTGAAGATCAACTAAGATCATTTAGTTCGGCTAACACATATATTCGCGATATGTCATATGTTTTACGTATAAAAATTCTATTGGCGAATAACATTGTCGTTTGTATGTGAAACATATAAAACGTATGGTAAGTACATGCAACGGTTCCTTAACGACAATGTCCTGCATTTGGAGGTATATGCTACACATACATTTCGCATGCACATATATTTTGATGCGAGAAGTTAGAATCTGCGGGTTCATTACCAACTTTTGTTAAGTCGTCGACGAAAACTTTTGCACGTGGAAAACTGGAACGACGATTTGATCTTTGTCGATGGCGGTATAGTAAGTACACGGAACTCGAATTTTCGGTCGTCTTGCTCGTGTACTCAAGAGAAAGAGAAATACTACTACAAGCCTCTACCTTGCATTTTGTTCTCGGACAAGTTTGCCACGCCATGTACACTGAAGAGTTCAGCCAAAAACTAGACGAATGCGAGTAAATCGTACGAAGGACCAAGTATACAATACAATGCCAGTTTTCAAATTGCTATTTGCTATTCAATAGTATTATTTTGTGTAATTTGAAATGCCGCATTACTTGTAGCTATGAATAATATTCTTTCCTATCGGATACTTCGCCTCGTTTTACTCAAGTTCTAAAATCTTAGTTCGTGTAGATAATACGACCGCGATTCTCAATTTGAATAAAATAGGGAAATTAAGGCTACAAAAATTTCCTAAATTATTTTCGGATTTATGAAAGGAAATTTCAGATCAAAGGAATTCAGATAAAAACCAGATAAAATTTCGGAACTGGTGCGATGAACAACATATTTGGATTTTTATAGCGTACATTCCATCTGACACAAACATGGGCGACCGAGTATCCCGTGTTGGTAACTTGGACACGGAGGAGGAACTTCCGAGCTTTCCATTTTCACGCATCATCAATCGCTTCGGTCATCCGAGATTGAATAATTCGCCTCCCGAATGAACCGTAATTGGCACAGAGATCCGAACGCATTCGTGATCCCTTGGGATAATATGCAATCTATGCTTTTTTATCTTGCTCCCTAGTTTTAGCAACGTTAAGGGGTTACACCACCTTGAGATTTTCAGACAATCGATTTTTTTGCGTCTATTAATTATTTGTGCTTTTAAAAATATTTTAAGCGTTTAAGCATGTCAAAATTCTCATTATTACCGCAATTATAGCAATTTAAAATTGGCGCCGCAGAGAATAGGCTTGCGTCTAGTGAAGATACCGGGTGTTATAGAAGGCGAAGGCCTCTAGAACTTCGGACTCTATTTTATTTTTGTTGTAGCTTATATTTGTACGGCAGAGATGTCCAAAATTTGTATCGACCAATACTCGCTACTCGATACAAATGTAGCGAGTAGCGAAAAAAAAATCGCTACTCGATACGAATGTAGCGAATAGCGAAAAAAAATTCGCTACTCGATACAAATGTGGCGAAATTTTTTCGCTACTCGATATTTAAGTAGTGAGTAGCGAAATTTTTTTCGCTACCCGCTACATTTGTATCGAGTAGCGAAATTTTTTTCGCCACTCGCTACATTTGTATCGAGTAGCGAGTTTTTTTCGCTACTTGCTACATTTGTATCGAGTAGCGAAATTTTTTTTCGCCACTCGCTACATTTGGATCAAGTAGCGACATTTTTTCACTCCTCGCAACATTTGTATCGAGTAGCGAAATTTCTTTGGCTACTCGCTACATTTGGATCGAGCAGCGAACATTTTTTCGCCACTCGCTGCATTTGTATCGTGTAGCGATTTTTTTTCGATACCAAAACCAAAATGACTCAATGGTAGTAGTAGCAATGAGTGGAATCAGGGAAGGTATAATTGCAGGAATAGAAATAACTCGTAGGCATTGATAATTAAATAAATAATAATTAATATAATTAATATAATTAAATAATTAAAAAAAGTTAAGATTTTTTCGGATATTATCTTAATATTTACATAGTGGTTTACAGAAGTGACGATATCTCAACGAAATTATAAATGAGTTAACAGTCGGTACTCGAAGCTTTTCATGAAAAGTACACGCTTCCACGTAAATTAAATATTTGTTTTGGAGAAACTCTATGAGATATTAAAATTTAACTCAAAGGAAAAAGTAAAAATCCATTGGGCAAATAGATCGCTGACCGATAATCGCATATTAGTACAGTCGTGTTGTATATTAAAATCGGAAAAAATTAGAAGAAGGCTAGATTTTGACAGGTGATTTTGGAAGTGCCGCGGGTGCTAATTCCAAGTTTACCTAAAAATCGGGGTGTATTAATGCCAAAGTTTTAAGGGGATAAAGGGGGATGGGGGTGGATTAATGCCAAAGTACAACCGTCACAAGGTCGGCGCCGGGAGACAAAATGTTCAGAAAAATCCGGGCTTTATTTTTGTCCGCAGCGCCGAAGTCGTGGAAGTTCATTTTGGGGGTCAAAAAGTGGGGTGAAACTTTGAAAAATCAGTTTTAATTCGATAACTCTTTAGGAAAAATTCATACCACTTTTGTTGAAATGGGAACGTCGTAGCCATTGAAATGACGCGTCGATTGAGTATGTGATCATCCCTATCCGATAATATCTTCACCGCCACAAAAATTGTTGAAATATTAAAAAAAAATGGTTTATTGAATAACTCAAAAACAATAGATTTATCGGGAATGGTTTTAATGTACGAAATGTAAAGAATATTTTTCTTTATATTTTTGATCCTATGGACCACCCTTGAATGTTGCTTATTTCAACCCCTCCCAGGGGTTGAAAATTCAAAATGAAATTCTGGGAAAACTATTGACCAAAAATAAAGAGACACGAGTATGGCGCTGTGGACAAAAATGTAGCTGATCGTTCAAGCTACAAATTATTCCACGGCGGCGAACTCGTGCGGTCAATAGTTTGCCCAGAATTTCATTTTTTATTTTCAACCCCCCGGGTGGGGGGGGGGGGGGTGGGGGGGTTGGAAAAAGCAAATTTCAAGGGTGGTCCATAGAAACGAAAATATAGAGAAAATTATTCTCTACTATTCGTACACTTAAACCATACCCGAAAAATTCATTGTTTTTGAATTATTCAATAAACAATTTTTTTTCCTATTTCAATAATTTTTTTGAGGATGAAGACATTATTGAAGAGTAATAATAAAATATTCGATCGACGCGTCTTTTCAAGAGCTACAACGTTCCCATTTGAACAAAAATTGTATGAATTTATCCTAAGAAGTTATTCAATTAAAACTGATTTTTCAAAATTGAAACAACCTGAAAAAAAAACAGAATTTTGAAGAAAAAAAAATCCGTGATTTGTTTGCGCATCCCGTTTTGCCACGCTCCTCCGTATATAAGATGAGCATCGATCTTGATTTTTTTAAATTTCACGTGCCGTTGTGTTGCCTGTGATTAACTGTCGGTTATATATAGAGAGAAGAAGGCGAAAAGTGTCTGTGTTCGCCACTACAGTGCTATATGGGTATACCGGTTTTTCGAACAAAATTGCGCTTACTCGATACATTTTCGATACATTTGTAGCGAGTAGCGAAAAAAATTTCGCTGCTTGATACATTTGTAGCGAGAGGCGAAAAAAAATTCGCTACTCGATACAAATGTAGCGAGTAGCGAAAAAATCTCGCTACTCGATACAAATGTAGCGAGTAGCGAAAAAAATGTCGCTGCTAGATACAAATGTAGCGAGTTTTTTTTCGCTACTCGATACAAATGTAGCGAGTATCTTTTTTGTATCTCGATACAAAAGTATCGAGGTATGGACATCCCTGTTGTACAGGGTCCTTCCCCTTATTACATTCCCCACCATATCACACATTAGATCCCCACTTTGCGACCGTAGCCGACTTCCTCCTCTGTATCGCATTATATAAAAGAAACAGCATACTGCCAGTCCCAGAAGTCAGAAGATTACTGATATCTGACTATGCTAAAAAATAAAACAGCCCCCTGGAGCACAAAACAATCCTCTGTGTCATAAAATGACAGGGGACTGTAATTTTTGCAACAAAGTGATCTAGTGTTAAATCATTTGAAATATTTCTAGAATGAACAGTGCTAACTTATTTACTGAAGAAATTATGTATCAAATGATTTTAATTCAATCACATAAAATAATAGAATAACTACGTATCAGAGGACTGTTCAATCAAGCGGCTCTGTCATGTCGTTCAGCCACAAACGCAGCGCTCACACGGCATAACTTGGCGTATAACGGCATAATTTGGCGTTGCTTAGCTCGGCATTCGGATGAACTTCACACGTTGCCGTTCGTTTATCGCAATAAATAAAGTCTACTAAACGAAGCACGAATTGGGCGTGATTTTAAACTTAAGATTGTTCTGTAGTTTCGATCAAATCGTATGAATTGGCTGACATCTAAGCAGGGTTGCAAATAATGCATTACTTTTTATAAGAGAGAGTTGTACATCTGAAATCCTCGATACAATATCGACTTCTCTGCACTTTTCGTTTTACAATATTTTACGTCTAGTTCATTCTTATTTCTCGTATTATAGCGGTGCCTGGCGTTTACTCTCCTCACTCCCTACTCAGATAGTGAGGCGCAGTCCCGTTTACCATGTTGTGAACCATTATGCAAACATTATAATACAATCTTTGGTACACACTCATGAAGCACAGTGCACCCAACATATCCTGAATCGGAGTATATCGGCTACACCTGAGCACAGCTCTCATTGCCCGGTTTTGCGCTTTTTGTGGCAATTGCATACTATAACCGTTGAGGTTCAACATTTTACTACTGCAGCAATCGAAGTGAGGAGCTATAATTGTTTTATATATCGTTACTTTAGTATACACGGTTATACATTTATTTATTCGATACACGAAAAAAATGATTCGTAAAAATTAATAGTTGGTGTTTATAAATTACTGAGGAAAGATGGACATAATGCAGTTTCACACGGTAAACCAATCATGTTACAGCACTTTTAGGAAAAAATAATGGATCAGACGTGCTTTTTTACTATTCGAACCGATGGAAATGCAGATTTAAACTGTAAAAAAATCATAATGAACACCGCGATAAAGTCAACTGACGAATTTACAGATTAAATATGAGATATCGCGGTACTCAATGCGTAAAATATACGGAGTACCTTAAACAAAAAAGTGAGATTATACTGGTAATCACTGGTTTGAACCATAAAATTCTTCAACAAGCAAATGTTCAAAATGAGATTAAATGCGATTGAAATTTGGTATTGTCTTCTGAAAAATGTGGTGTGAGTTTAAATTAAAAACTGCAGTGTACACCTTGAAAATCGTATCGTAGCTCGGTATTATTCAATACGTACAGATTTAATTTTTACAGAGTCAATTGTCATTTTTAACAACTCAGGCAAAGCATATTTTGATAACGGATTGTTGAATACTAATACGGATATTTAAATTTATTAGTGTGATACATGAAAAAAAAATTTCCAAGCGCTCAGTAGAAGTTACAGCCGACATTGCGCGGTACATCGCGTGTACCTCGAATTTTTACAATATGCACTGTAAACGAGTGACCGCGTCAACTGGGGGTTAAGGCGTTCAATCCTGCACGCCTGAATCAACAAAGAAAAATTCTATCGCGTGGTCGCCCTCAGTCTCGACATCTACTCAGTGCTCTTTTGGATCTCGTGGCGTAAAGTTTTGCGCAGTGTCTTCGAAGACGACAATTATTTATAATCGATGTAAAAACGGACATACGCACAGTGAACAATGACAAACTGTTAGTAAAGAAAAAGTGCCGTGAAAGATTTGCTGATGCTGAAAAGCGGACGAAAACACGAAGTGAGTATTGTATTTGTACTTTTCTATCTCGCTTTCACGTATAATGATGCTTGATGTACATAAAGCTATTCACTATCTGCATTATTTGCTATTTGACAGTGTAAAAAATTGTCAATGAAGTCGTTCATTTTATAACATTTTTAAATGTAAAAATTCGCAAGTCCGTCCTTCTACTGTTTACAGTTTCACATTGTAAAAATTCGGGAGTCAGTCCATCTACTGTTTACAGTTTTACATTGTAAAAATTCGTGAGGCGGTTCATCTACTGTTTACAGGTCCACATTATAAAAAGTCGTGAGTCGGTTCATCTACTGTTCACAGGTTCACACTGCGAAAATTTATCGATCGCTTAGAATAAACTCAATAGTCGTACTTTGTGTGAAACGTGGCGTGCACTTTTTGGAGTTTTACGTAGCAAATATCGAATATTTTGTACCGAGAGGCGCTATTGATGTAAGACACAGTGCATTTTGATGGGATTTCCATAAAAATTTACAGGATTTTTTTTTCCGTGTACAAACAATTAACTTTTATCGCAACCTTCTTTGCCGCATATTCTGCCTGTGCATTAAATGCCACTTTTTCGTCTATAATGATTCCCAGGTATTTTGTTTCGTCTATTTCGGTGATGCGGCTTCCTTTGATTCCTATATCACACATATTTCGCACAACCATTTTTCGGGGATCAAGAATCAGCATAAAGTGTGTTTTCTGCGCATTCAATCTGCAGGAGAGAGAGCAGGACTGCGTCATCTGCGGATGGCTCAAATTCCCGACTTTTGCCGCAATGTGGCACATAAACGTAAATAAGAAGAAAAAAATCGACTTCTATCAGCATTCTCGAAAAAAATGAAAGGAAAAAGATAAACCAGAAATGATTTAATATTTTCCTCGATTTTTTTGCCGTCAAACTGTAAATTACATTACGATTAAACTTCGCTGTGATCGAAAATTTAAATTTTGGAGCTAACTTCGCGGTGCTTTTTAAATGATCATTTTTTTCGTTACGGTTATGTTAAAAATATACTTAAGGGGTCTTATCACTTTACACGCCAAACAAGGGCTATTTTCATGATTTTTTAAAAAATAGGTTTATATTATAAATAGACATTGATATAAAAGTTGTTACACTTAGTAAATACGCTGTCGGAATACATTTAAAAAAATATATTCACTTAAGTCACTACTTATAGACGAAAATGGTAATTAAAAAAAAATCCTAACAAATGTGGGTCTGTGCTGGTGATGAAATCTCGGAGATGGATCATCCGAAACAAAAGAATCAAACGGTTTTAGATTCAGTATGTTAATGGCTACAGCGCATATCATAAGATTTTTGAGATATGCAAAAACAACATAATGGCGGACATTTTCTGAAAAAAGAAAAAAACGGGTTTTTTTCACCGTTTATGGCAAAAAAGTAAATATCAAAATTTAAAAAAACCTTCATATGCGCTATAGCGCTCAGTAGTAGTTATATGCGCTATAGCGCTATAGCTTTAGTTGTAAAGAATATGTGGTTAAAATTTCATAAGGAGCGGTTCAGTAGTTTCGAAGATTTTATCAACAAGCCGTTGGAAAACGTCGTTTCGCGAAAAAACACTGTTAAAGTTTGTTTGGGTTACATAAATACATAACAAATTTTTTAAAATTTATTTCGAAAGTGTATTTATTAAGTGAAACAACTTTTATATCAATAACTATAATATAAACCTATGAAAAAATTAATGAAAACAGTATTTTTTAGCGTCTGAAGTGAGAAGACCCCTTAATCAAATAATCACGGTCAAACGAATTCCAAAAGATTATAATGGAAAAAGCCGAAGTTATATATGCGAATGAATTTTTTGGACCGAACAATGATGAGAAATTGGTCAAAGTTCATTTTTCTATTTTTCATTTAAGGTGAAAAATAGAAAAACTCAGTGACTCAAAAAATGCAGTAAGCAAAACTCCGGCTGCACGTTTTGTTCGGAGAGGCTTTATATTGAAAGGAAATTTGATATTTTAATTTGATTATATTAAATGAACATTTTTATCGATGTGTTTGTTACCTACAAATGATTCGGCATCCATCAATCCATCCATCCGTATATCTATCCACCCATCCATTCATGTATATAGTACATCCATCCATCTGTACAGTACATCGATCCACCCTTCCATTTATCTATTGTGACGAGCATGCCCGCCTTCGCGGCATTCGGCGTGCACCTCCACACTTCCCGGTCTTGACATTTCCTCCCGCCTGGTGAACCTGAAACTCGGGCCCTGGGCAATCGCCCGACAGGCTGAGCCGCCTCGCGATGCGGGGCGTTGGGCGCCAGGTACTAGGTACCGCCAGTCCAGGACTGACTTAAAAGTCCCCACGCCGCGAGGACGGACGCGAAAGACAGCGGGAGGACGGTGAGGACCGAGGACGGGCCGGCTAACCCAGCTCACCGACGCGAGGGAATATGGTAGAGGGGCGCAGACGTTGGAGACAATCGAATTCATGACTAGTTCCAAGTTTATTGCCGCTTCTTCAAATACACGGGGACGGTCCCCCACAAAATAACAGAGAAATACGAAAGAACAGAAACGGGGCCGGTTTTCCCCCAAATAACCAAAACAATAAAACGTATCGCATAATTACAATGAACGAGCGCACGGGAGGGGACCATCGTCGAGGCCAACGCAGCCTGATTTAATTCGCCTGGTCAACGCAGGTGAGGATCGCGTAACACGCGCGACACGGGTTCGGACATCCATTTGTTTAGGCCTGTTTGCGGCGAGAGACAATAAGTAGGAGTGGGTCGAGTCAGATCGGAACTTGAGCAGGGTCGGTCCGCAAAACAAAATCATCCGTCCTATACTCTCTTCTAAATGGAGAGATAACCGGTACTACTTTACGCGCGACAAACTGAGTCAGAAGGTAACCGCGAGAGAAAAGAAAGGTAATCAAAGCTACACATCGGATAACCGGGAGGTAGTCGCCAGGTAAACGGAAGATACGCGATTGTCGATGGACGGGCGCGGGTAGGCCGTCGAAGAACGCGCGTATTACGCGACGTGGAATGCGAGACCCGTGGTCTGGACGCGTAGATTACCGACCGACAAACGAGGGGTAATGAATCCCGGGTAACCGAACTGACGAGTGGCGGGCGGCCAATCGTCAATGACAACCGAAAGAGAACCGAAAGGTAGCTGAGAGAAAATCGTCACGCGAAGAAATAGCGAGTCGATAACCGAAAGATAATCGTTAGGTAACCGAGAGAAAATCGTAACGCGAAGAAATAACGAGTAGATAACCGAAAGATAACCGTTAAGTAAGGTACGCGGGACTAACGCACGGGTACCGAAATTCACCGAAGGAAACAGAAATTTATAACGCGCACCATCTTGAGAGAACGAAAAAGATAGCCGGCAACACGCGGACTCGAAGACGTGCGAGCGAGAGAGAGAGAGCACACGAGGTAGACACTCGCGCGCGGGCGTGTCTACACGGACAATGACCGGCCTTTGTTCCGACCGCTCGGGCCCACTCGCGCACGCAAGGGATTCGTAAATCCCAGATTCGACCGACGCACTTCATTAATTACAAACGAAAGGGAAAATAATACCGCACGCCCAACTATCACGTTTTTGGGCCAACACGGAAGGGTTGGATGTGCATTTTCTCACCAAGGGGGTCTCTACAAAACAAACTCGCCCATCGCGAGACAATACAAACCGAGGCGTTCTTCGTAATTAATCCCACCGGCGAGGGCACATCCAATCCTTACCCAAAGATATTGCGAGGATCGGGCTCACCGCTACGCGTTTCTTCGCCTCTCGTTCCTCGTCGCGGAGAAGGTCCTCGGCCGGGCACTCGTAACTACTTCCTTCTTGGACTACTCGTCTTGACTCGTGGGCACTCGACTTCCGACTGACGAAATGTCAGTCCTTTGTCGTGATCGCTGACGCTCCTTACTCTCCCCCAGTTTTTACCGCCCCTCCTAAGGCGCTCGTGCGCCTACTATCTAGGAGCGTTATTGGGTGCCTCGCGGCACCCGCCCCTCCCTTGTCACACGGTGCCCGAATTTCGAACTTCGGACCCCGGTGACGATTGGGACGGCCCGTGGCACGTGGGACGGGCCGAGACTCTCCACCACACCCCCAACTACCGCGTACGGCGCTTCTCCCGCAGCTACTATTGTTTGCATCGCGAACGTCTTCCTCCAAGATCCGGGAGGGGGCGACGGGCACGGGGGAGGCCTCCCTCGACAGGACGAGGCGTCCCTCAAGTCCCTCGGTGGGCCCACGACTAAAGCACACATTACAACACCCGCCACCCGTCACACCACCCTCCCAAGCCTCAACACGGAGGCGCCGATTTTTAGTCGGACTGTGACGCTCGCGACCCGAAAGAACGGGTACGGCTCCTAGGCCGCTAGGTCCGAGGGGCGGGAAACACGTTATATTTGGTCATAAACCAGCACCCCTCGGCCATCCCCCTTGTCCACAACCGACGGTGTTCCTCGTTCGCCTGCCTCTTGGGAGAAACGCCGCGCGTACCGTCTTCGGTCTACCGCGGTGAAGGAGATAGGGGGAGGGCAGCACCCGCCCCTCCTCGCAGTTATTCTCTACAAATCGGCGATGGGGAAGAGCGCGACGTACCGCGATCTCCGTTCCCTATCCAAAACAAAAATATTGCCCGATCCAACGGTCGCGGGCTTCCAATCCTCGCAATAGAAACGGCCGTTGCTATTCTCAGAATTTTACGCTGGATCGCTCTCGCCGCAAAACATTGGCCAAACAGGCGGTTTACTCGACGTCTTAGGCCATGGAGAGTGTGTCCGAACTACGAAAGAAAACGTGAAACATAGAAATTTCCAGATACTGCTCGACGATGACGATCCCCCTCCGCCACCAACAAGTGAGTCGGGAATCGAGCGGCCCATTGCGTCCTCGGCCGAGGAAAAAGGTCGTAAATCCGACCCGTCACCCAAAATCGCTCCGTGCCTCGTAACGGGGCAAAATGTCACGTTATACTATATAGAACATTCATCCATCTGTACAGTACATCGATCCATCCATCCATCCATCCGTCCGTCCGTCCGTCCGTCCATCCATCCATCCATCCATCCATCCATCCATCCATCCATCTACTTATAGATTTTTAAATTACATTTTGTGTCTTGTTATGATTGCCCATAACAAGGTAATGTGTAATGAAATTTTTTACATTACAAATTCGAATGTAATGAGTAATGGAACTTTTTTACAATACAAAATATAATGTAATGAGTAATGGACATTTTTACATTACAAAATCCAATGTAATAGAGTAACGGAAATTGTTTACATTACAAAATATAATGTAATGAGTAATGGATTTTTTGACATTACTAAATGTAATGTAATGGGTAATGAAATAATTTTTCATTACCCATTAAAAAAGTAATGAATAATGCATTACATTTTCATTACAAATTTCGCAACCCTGCATCTAAATATGGTGTAGATATGACCTTCATGGACTGATGACCAAAAATTCAATTCGATTCACCGTTTAGTTCATGAGACAATTGCAATTGAATATGGGTATTTTTGTACGCGATTGCTATACCTAACACGTAAACCGATAGGCGTTTGCTCGCATTTCTCGATATAGGTTCTAAACGGGTCTTAGGATTTTAAAATAAAAATACCCGTGTACGCAGTAGGGGAGGCTAGGGTCAATTGGAACGTTTTTAAGAAAATCGGTTAGTGCGACTTCATTGTATACCTTATCTGTTTGGTAATGGGCTTGAATTATAGCTAGATTATCTGGCTATATGATAGCATTATTAATGTTGCTTCTACTATGCCCTGACCTCAGGTAGAAGCTATTTAAAAACTCTTGGAAAACGTTTCATTTGACCCTGTGTCGGGGTCAATCGGAACGGTGCTTGGGGTTACTTGAAACAGGTGTTTTTAGCTGATTAAACTGATGTTTCTACTAAACCCAGGTACTGCTAATGATGTGTATGAAGTGATAAAGTATGTTTGTTGTGAATAAAATATACTTTTAATTAAAATAATCGGTTTTATTGCCTTTCATTCGAGTTTTTGTATCACCGAAGGCATATTGAGGTGCTTCAATATTATTTTACTCATCTAGAAACACGTTTCAATTGACCGCGAACCGTTTGTTTCAACTACCCTCATACCCCCGCTTCCAATAATTTATCAAATAACAAAGAACCCAAATGTTGTAGGCAGGTGCTGACCACAATAAACTCACTAGGATATTCATAGTAATGATGGTTGTGAATAACGCTGAACAAGGAAAAATTGTTTCGGAGCAATACGCAAAATAATAGTAATAAAAAAAAAACTTATTTTTTGTGTCGAAAAAGCGATGCACCCACATAAAATGGTCGACGCTTTCGGAGCGGCGGCGTGAACTAAGCGACAGGTTCCGATATGCAAAGCAGATCCTTCCCCCCTTGGGCCCCCGCCGCTATCAATAACCACCTTGGAGTTATTTAACTTGTTTCATTTGACCGGTGTTTCTATCGACCACAGCCTCCCTAACTATTGTGAGATTGATTTTTTTTTAATGACAAACTTTGAAGTTTCCAAGACAATGACTTATGAAAAGTGGTAATTTTATTCCACACCGAACTCGGGCCCAACCATATGTCACGGAATGGCAACAGTGTACGCTGCCTGCAGCTGATCGGCGCGTGGTCTGGGAGTAGTAAAGGTAGCTTATAGGGAGACGACTGTGACGTCATCCTGGGTGAGGTGTATACGTGATGTCTGGCGGGCCAGACCGTCTCGGTGCGGCCGTATGGGGAATTGGTGGTGGGGGCTCAGTTTTGGGGGATCGGTGGTGGGGGTAGCGGCGGCTAGAGGCGGTATGTGCGGGGGTGTGCGGGGGGTAGCGGAGGGGTAGGTATGTGAGGTTACTACTATACCGACGGATCGCTGGTTTGTGGTGGTGGATGGGTTTTGTTAAATTAGTGGGAGTGTGAGCAGGCTTCATAAGATGCAGATTATTCATACCGTGGTGCGAAGATGCTGGATGGTGGAGAGGGGTATGATTTTCAGGTGGGGTGGGGGGTTCGTTAACCGAGTGACGATGAGTGTGGGTGTGGCGGACCGAAGCGTTTTCCACGTGTTTAGGGCTTCTGTAACGACGGGCGTTGTGTTGGTTGGTTGATTAAATATGGGTTTTCAGAAAACTCGGCGATTGGTTTGTTTTCACTGTGTTTTGGAGGGTTTAAATTTTTGCATCTGCTGGAGCCTGGTTTTATTTGGATCGTCAGAACATTTTCCGAGCTCAACTTGTGAGGTCTTCTCACCAACGGTACGAGTAAAACCGCAACCGCGAATTTCAAAGCTCATCTCCGAATTTGCTGTTGTTGTGTACAAGCGGTAAAAACGCTCACCAAAAGAGCCATATCGTTGGGCTATTACCGAATCGCGCTGCAGTGCAACCCGTATCTGGAAAACCACATCAGGAGAGAAATTCAGGGTATATCGAAGCGACCCGCCACGTCACGTCATCCGCAGCACCTTGCAGATTCGTGACAGCAAGAGAACCTGCGAGCATCTCACTACCGTCTTAAACTCATACATCAACAAACAATGGCGGGTTTGGTTTTCCCCATCAAAATCAACGAGGTGGACGAGCGAGGCGTATTATCCGCACCGGTATACATACCCGTGTGTTTTGGGATGTATGCGCCGCCGGAGTGGTCTACACTGGACCATGGAACGAGACGCGAGTGGGCCCATCAAATGCGGCTGAGCGGCGGCATGCAGCCCGTCACGCTAGGAGATGTGCGGTACATGCTGTACAGGATGGTGATATACCCCGAGGATCAAGACTGCAGCCGGATCATTCTCCACAACGAATTACACGAGATATTGACGCGCGATTTTTTTGAAATGTGAAAACTTTTAATTGCGATCGCCGAAACTTTTTATAAGAATATATAACCTGAAATTATCGAAACGCTATTCACTATATTTTTTCAGTCCCTAAACTCCCCTTCCAGCGACGAAAATACACTAAGACGGTGTTGCTGACGAGACCGCCGGATAGGTGTCCAAGGAGTAGACAAGGAGGTGGATGTTGATTGTTATGGGAAATGAGATTATAACGAAAATTTTGAAGTAATGACATATTTTTATTACTCCAAACAGAAATTGTGGGCATTCTTAAAATAGAGTTACAAATTAAAATATAAAGTTAACAAAATGGGCTGGGTTCGAGTCTATTCTTATCGGAGACGCATACGAGGGCTATAAAGTAAAGGCTAAATCAAAATTACATGCACTAATTACATATAGAAAAACCATCGAATAATAATCAAAAATCTAATAATACTGAATAATGTCGTTGGAGGTATTTAGCGGCCGAGTGTCATAGTTGTATACGGATCGGTTCATGGGTAATAGACGAGGGTCGCACTGGTGGCAATTTCCGCATTGTTCGTGTTTAGGGTCCCTCGGTTGATTCTTTCGGTGGATGGCACTCTGTCTTCGATGGCGCTAAGGTGGCGTACCGCACGAGCCGTTTTACACGGTAGCACCTTTTTACCCACTTCTTCACGAAGAGGATAAATGTACACGGTCATCTATGCGGTGGTGTATTTCAGCGTAGAGCCCGGGCGAATCATCTGGTTGAGATTCCGTAATTCGAGTAGGATACGCTTCTTACACATACTGGTGATTTCAGCGAATACAATATCGAAATAGTACTCCGTAAAGACAGGGCTTGCGCATGTCGCACGTACAGTGTCTTTGAACGTATGGATGTTCTCTAGTATGTAGCGCTCAGCGTCAGCGTCGTTGAAATAGGTTGCGAGCTGGTTTGGCATGTGTGTATGTAGCGCGACGGATATGTCTAAGAGACACTTGGTAACGTCTCCGGTAAACCGTTGAAGGCGGCGAAATCGTTCATCCACGCAAGTAGCCATATTGAGCAGTCCGTCAAACGATGGCTTTTGTAGGACGATTGCGGTTGTGGAATTCCCACGTTTCTTATTCGCAACGTTACCGTCCTCCTTTGAATAAGGTGTAAGCGGCGCAGTATTTTCAGTAGCCGTCTGATTTATCGCCGCGAAGGTTATAGATTTCACACCGTATGACGAGGAGAAAGAAATCATATAATTCCCAAGCTGTATAGAATCTCTTTGACTGGTTTGTTTTGTTGCGAAGTACTCCCGAATGGTGGGTAAATGGGTTTGTAGGCCCACCCACTCGCTCTGGTTGAAGATAGCCCGGAATGAATAATTCCCCGACAGCTTCACGATCGGCTCGAAGCGATTGTTGTGTTGCGGTTGTAAGCCGACTGTGATTTTTTTACTTCCAGAATTATTCAATAGATATGTCGTTGACATTAACACGGGCAGATTGCAAGTGGAGACCTCCGATGCTTTCGTCTCGCGGTGTCTCACAGGCGAGAAATTTGTCGTCAGTAATGCTTGAGCCATTTTAGCAATTTTACTTTGAGCCACAAGTAAACAAAAAGAGTTATTTTTACAATCTCCTGCCAGGTCTATAGAGGTGCAGCGTTAAGCAGCTTGTACGAATTAAAACTAAGGAGACACATGATAACCGCCCGTTTTATAAGGCAACCGCTCACGATGGTGGGGAGTGATAAGACTGCAGTGGTGGGAGGTCAGTGTACACGCAGCCAACAGGTTTTTTACCGGTTGCGTAGATGAGCCTAGGACAGGGATTAAGAGGGGAAAAGGGTTACATGGAAAATGACTCATTGTTTGTACAGGTGTGTAAGATGGAGCTCGTTGTGGTGTAGAGTAGGGAAGACGATGGTTCAACAACCCCAGGGTATAGGACGTGTGGAGAGTGGTGGGCATTGCCTGTATTACGTGAAATATGTTTACGATTTCAATAGTTTAACACGACGCTTTTAAAACTAGAGTATTGTAGAGCGGACAAAAGAGACGAGCGACCGATTCAATACGAGCGCATGTAAATTTTCGGGGGGTTACGTCATGACGCAAGACAACGACGTGCAGCAGAGCCGCTATGGTTGGGGAGTATTTACAACCTACTTCCTCGTCGGCCCTATGTCCATTGGGGGAGTGCCTCTAATAACATCGTCGATAATTTACAATTCTTAGAGGGAACATCCTGTTGTCGCAAAAGATATTGTAAACTGTAGACAATTATTCGAAAATATATGCACACCCAAAGTTGCATATATTGAACAAATTTTGAGACAATACGGTCATAACTAATACCGCGACACTATTCTACGAGATGATAAATTCGTTTATGGTACAAAACTCTGCAGTCGTGGTTGACAATGCACAGCAGGGTCTTTCCGTTGAGGCAGCTCGGTGAAAGTTTAGCGCCTCCCGCCACATTGCGGTGCTAGCCCACGAGGGTTTTCCACAAATATAATATAGGCCTAATTTACATTTCTGCTCAAGAAGATCTTCACGAAAAGCGATCTTTACAATGTACAAAACGCTGTAGTCACCGAAGGCCCATTTTATGGCTACTTCCATCAGGGCGTATGCTAATCAGGTTCGTAGAGGCGCTTGCATTCAAAAACGCATATACCCATTCCCTACTACGGAAATTTCAAACGCTTGATATTTTTTAGACTTTGCGTCCGTGTATATAAATAATATTATACTCCGTATGTGTTCCCACCGATCCCATTCCCTACGTCGTTCTTATAACCCCGTAACAACCGCAGCAGAAGTGGAGGGGGTGGTGAATATAAAAAGCTGACATCGTGAAAATTCGAATATTTTTATATCGAACGCTAGCTGCATGGCCGAATCGCGCTCCAGCTTCTTCTTAGTCTGACACAGGAAACGGTAGTTATAACCAGTGCTCGTGTTGTTATCCAAATTGTATTTCGCGGGTGCGTTATTAAGGTGTGACCTGGGACACTGCATTCGTGTTTATATAAAATTGTTGTTTCGAAATGGCCGACGCGTTAATGGCTGAAACCCGAAGATGGCGTTGCCAAGGGCTTGTGATTTGTATACAAGATATAGTGCGAAGAGTGCGTCACGCGAATCAATACATATCATCGTTTTACGACGATGGACGAGTGGATTACATAACTCAACTCGATGAGGCTGATCTCTTGGATGAGCTCTCAATGATATTATACAGCCTGCCTAGACGGGTTATCGGGCGTCTGTTCGTCGAGGGTGCCTTGAGCAGCTCGGATCTCGCTATAGCGCTAGCACGAGATGTCGTCTTGAGACGGGGCTCAACTAGACGCCGGTGCAACCCACAAATAGCCGCGCTTTTGGATGCAGCCTACACCAACGACCGTAAGTATCACGAGTGCAATCGCGTAGGTGGGAAATGCAATGATTAGACCGTATCGGTGAAAAAATGGTTACCCTCGCAGCACACATACGCTACCGATGGCTTGGCGATGGAGATGTATCGGCGGGCGAGGAGGAGAGCAGAAGCCCTGTGGTTTCTGAAGAAGAACAAGAAGAACGAGAAGAAGAAGAAGAAGAAGAACAACAACAACAACAACAACAAGAATCACCTGTGGATTATGGCGCCTGGTGGGAGCAACCGGGTTTGGGCGCTGTACCCTTCGACTTTGAATCCGCAACACGTCCCGTGAACCCCTCTGGTAAGCCTCTCTCTCTCTCTCTCTCTCGCTCTCTCTCCTACTCCGCTGGTGTGTACGGTTTCCAATGATTTACGGTTTGAACGACCACCCCAGCTTTTCGAGTAGATGAGAGTTGCTAAACATAGATCGCATACTCGAGAGGTCTATGGCGTTTAATCGAAAAGTATCTCACACTAGGGTTCACCGTATAATCGCAACCTAAACGTTTAGATGGGCCTTCGACGAGTCGGCAAGCGGAAACGACCACCGTTCAGCCAACTGAAGTCTCTTCACTCCAAATGGACGCAGATACCTTGGGCTGCTTGCCGTCGACTTCCACGACATCATCAAAGCACCCGCTTTATGACAAGACACTCCCCGCTACAGCCTTCGACGTCAGCACCACACACGACGGTCTAGGATGCCAGGTAGGCTCTGGTAGCAAGCGTTTGAAAACGAATGAAAACGCCAGGGCCTCTAAGAGCGATTCCGGAGAAACTGCGTATAGTAAGGGTGAAAGCGACGCTCACACAGCTGATACGGGTCTGGTTCAAGGCAGCGATACAATAAGCCCCCCGGGCACGCGATTTATTATTGAACGTGAGCAGGATCATTTTTACGAACGTTTTCGGGCCACAGGTAGGCAGATCGGCGTGAAACTTTTACCCCCGCCATTAAACGTAGATCCGGTAGTTTGGATCCACGACGCGTTACGCGATATGCACGGATATTTCGTTTCCGGTTGCGCCGGTACGGATATGATAGGCGTTTCGTTTATGTCTCAGGCTATGGAGTATGGCTCAGCAGGTCAATCTATACGTCCTGTAGATCGGTTCAAGTTCACCGATTTGTGGGAACTGATAGGTAGCGTGAACCAGAGTAAACGTATATTAGCCGCTGATGATACGCTATATTTTAACATAACGTCCATAAAAATCCCTCTCGGTCGCGGTAATGATCATGGCCTCAGCGCCGTTATCACACGGAAAAGATCTATTGTCGACATTTCAAATACGGACGGTCTGTGTCTCCCCAGGAGCTTAATTGTCGCAGAAGCATATAGTGTTTACAAACAGAGTAAAAGCGGGGCGGGGAGAAAAGTATGGGATAATATACGGCATAAACGATCTGCGGTACAGCGCGCACGGGCCATCGAACTGATCAGGGAGGCCCGTGTTACCATACCAGATGAAGGCTGCGGTATACCCGAGCTCCAATTGTTTCAAGAGTACTACAAGCCGCGTGGGGTTGCTATTGTTGTTTTTGATTTTGCTCGATACGGAAGCGGTGATCCCCCAATTTTCGATGGGGAAGCCTGGTTCGATGCAGACCCAGTCACCGTTTTGCATCTCGCGTATTTAGAAAGCGAAAAACATTTCGTTGTCATCGTGAACCTTTTGGGAGCATCAGGTTGTTCATTGTATTGTATAGCGTGTAATAAGGGGTACGCTCGTTTGACATCTCACAAGTGCAAAAGTTCCTGCCCACGTTGTTTTTCTACCCCGCCCTGTCCTATTGATTACAATAGGTCCGGTGTAGAGGTCGAATCAGCTTCGGGTTGCGTTGCCTGTGGTAGGCATTTCCGAGGTCGTGTATGCTACCTAAATCATCTCGCTCTTAGAAAACGTAAAGACGGGGTAACCTATAAAAAATCGATTTGCGAAACGGTACGAGTGTGTAACGTATGCGGACGAATCGTAGACTTGACTACTCGTACTCATCAATGTGGAAAAAAGTATTGTCGGCTGTGTAAAGCAATACATGGTTTCAACGATCACTGCTTTATGCAACCATTGCCACCACGCCCACCCCCGGTCACAGATGGTAAGCACCCAAGTGTGCTTTTCATATTTTACGACTTTGAAACACGACAAGATGCATATTTTGAGAGCATCGCTCCTGACGCACGCGAGCACATTGTGACTCTCTGCGTAGCACAACATGTGTGCGAATTCTGTCTGAAGGAACACGATTTTCTAGATGCGCGTACTCCACACTGTCAATGGTGCGGTCTACACACACACATTTTTCACGAATCACCAGTGTCGTCCCTTGTTGATTTAGCAATCTGCGATAAGACACAATTCAAACACATCATATGCATAGCGCACAACGCAAAGAGTTTCGATGCACAGTTCATATTGCGTGACGTTATAGAGCGGAGTGTCGATAGAGTAAAACCCCCCAGTGTCCTACTCACCGGAAACTCTGTTATGTGCATACGGGTGGGTAAAACCACGTTTATCGATAGTTTAAATTATTTTCAAATGCGTTTGAGTGAACTACCGAAAACATTTGGCTTCGAGGAAAAAGTGACCAAAGGGTATTTCCCACATATGTTCAACCGTGTGAATACACAGGATTACATAGGGCCCCTGCCCCCAAGCGATGAGTATATGCCAAATGCTATATCCAGTAAGGAGCGAAAAGTCTTTTTCGAATGGTACAGCGAAGAGGTCAAGAGCGGCAGAGAATTCAATTTTAAAAAAGAAATCGTTGAATATTGTATCAAAGATGTAGATATTCTCCGAAGGGCTTGCCGACGGTTTCGGGAGATTTTTCTAGAAGTCGGTGATGTATGCCCTTTCACCGAAGCCATAACAATAGCCTCTGCCTGCTCCAAAGTTTTCCGTCGTAATTTCTTGAAACCCAATCTTGTGGGTCTCATACCGCCGCAGGGTTATACGCGTAATGGTCAGCATTCACAGGTAGCCCTGGAGTGGCTTTTCTGGCTTGAGCATTCAGAGTTTCACACGGCCATTATCCACGCTGGAAACGGGCGTGAATACCGTTTAACCGAGGGGCACACTGTCGACGGGTATTTAGAGCATGAGGACAGAAAATATGTGTTTCAATTCCATGGCTGTTATTGGCACGGTTGTCCGAAATGCTTTACCACCAATCGGACAAAACAACCTAATCACGGGGGTGACAGCTTGGAGGCTCGATACGAGAGGACACTTGCCGTGTCGAAAAAAATATCTTCCTATGGGGTTTACCTCATTCGTGAAATATGGGAATGCGCCTTCACGGCCATGAAAAAAAACATTCGCGCTTTGCGTGAATTTTTGGAGACACACCCACGTCTCTCTCTCGAGGTTTTAAGGCCCCGTGATGGATTTTACGGAGGCCGTACGGGAAACACGGTCACCTCGTATGACGTTGCACAGGGCGAGAAAATATCATACATAGACATCTGCTCGTTGTACCCGTATATTTGTAAAACAGGCTGTTTTCCGATAGGTCACCCCGAGATATATACAGGTACAGAGTGCGATAAGTTGTTCGAAAAATCGACACCCGGCGAATTGCTCGGAGTTAGTATCCATGGTATGATAAAATGTACCATCCTTCCGCCTGAAAATCTTTTTCATCCGGTTTTGCCTGTACGTATGCGGGGGAAACTTCTTTTCCCACTCTGTCGTATATGTGCGGAGGAGATGTCTCAGTAGCGATGCAGCCATGAACGTTCCGAGGATCGGGCGCTCACCGGCACATGGGTTGCGGAGGAGGTTAAAAAAGCAATAGATATGGGCTATGTTATTTTGAAAATCCACGTCATCTGGTCGTATAAAACAACTCAATACAACAAGCATACTCGTGATGGTGGTCTCTTCGCGGATTACGTGAATAAATTTTTAAAAATCAAACAGGAGGCCAGCGGTTGGCCAGCACATTGCACAGATGAAATTTCCCGTAGTATGTATATGGCAGAGTATGAGAAAGTCGAGGGCATAAAACTGGAGAGCAGTAATATAGTCAAGAACCCTGGTCTCCGCGGGACAGCAAAGCTAGCGTTAAATACGCTTTGGGGAAAAATGGGTCAGCGCGATAATTTACCACAAACAACGATAATCAAATCCCGCGAGGAGTTACTCAAACTCGTAACAGATGACGAAAAAGAGGTCACCAGTGTATTACCGGTAAATGATTGGTTGCTATATACCACGTGGTCACACGTGGATGATGCTTCTCCCACGAGTTCGCAAACAAGCGTCGTAATTGCTGCATACACAACGGCTCAGGCTCGTTTAGAATTGTACAAATATCTGGAACAACTCGATCGACGTGTCTTGTACTATGACACAGACTCTGTCATTTTTTCGACACGTGACGGTGACTGGGTTCCCCCTGTTGGTAATTTCCTCGGGGATATGACTGATGAGCTTGAGTGTTACGGGAAAACAGCGTACATCAATTCATTTGTATCTGGGGGACCTAAATTTTACGGGTATACGGTGGTCACTGAAGAAAACCCTGACGTAACCGTAGCGCAGTGTTGCAAAGTAAAAGGTTTAACGCTTAATTATGAGAACTCTAAGCATGTAAATTTCAATTCAATCCGCAGACTAATAGGTACCACGCTGCCCCATTTAAACGATTCCTCGATAAATTTAAAATTTAGATCGATACGTCGCACAAATCTGCATAATGTGATCACTGTGACGGAGTGCAAAACGTGTAATGTTGTGTGTCACAAGCGCAGGCATATAAACTGTAGGCTATCATACCCTTTCGGATTTAAGGAGTAAAACATGTAACACCCGCTGTCAATAAGAAGTAGTTATGTATAAGTTTAAGTGTAAACAATAAAACAATATGTATAGTGTAAATTCCGTGTTGGTGTGCGTTTAATAAAAATACGATTATCTTTATGTGAGTCTAACGCTGTCAAGTATTTCTTAGGCCCTCTCAACAAAAGTTTCCTATTTACCCCCCCGGCGACGTGTACATGCGAACATTGGTGACCGAGCTAAAGCATTGCGTGCGTCTGCAGCAACCATATAAAAAGACGCAACCCGCATTTTTACATCATCCTCGCATCGCGCGCCGCTCAACTTATACACCTCTGTGTTCGTGGATATTTTTCATTTGTGGCTTCACATACTAAACCGTGAGGATGGATGTTCGGTGGAAACACCCCTGGACGTCGTTAATATGTGGCCCCACTGGTTGTGGTAAGACGGTGTTTATCAGACGATTTCTCCGCCACCTCACAGCTATGAGCGACGCAATATTTGATAGAATTCTCTTTTATTACGGAGATACTCTCGACGCGGACACGCGTGGTGCTTACGACGGATGCCAGAGAAGCTCCGTACTGCCGAAAATTGAATTTTACGAAGGCCTGCCGCATCCGGACGCCTATTCACACGATAACACCCGTAAAAAACTAATAATTATCGACGATCTCATGCGTAAATCATCCAACGGTGTAATCGTTGACCTCTTCACGAAGGGTAGCCATCATAAAAATATCAGCGTGATGTTTTTGACACAGAATATTTTTCACCAAGGGTCCGGACAACGTGACATTTCTTTAAATGCAAATTACATCGTCATTTTTAAAAACCCCCGGGATCGCGCTCAAATACAACATCTCGCTAGACAGGTTTGCCCTGAAAACCCCAAATTTCTCGTCGAAGCATATCACGATGCGACGGCTCAGCCTCACGGTTACTTACTCCTGGATCTCAAGCAATCAACGCTGGAGAATTATCGTTTTAGAACTGGGATATTCCCTGACGATACACGTGGTGAAGTGTATATCCTGAAAAATAACCGTGTAAAATAGACGGCTGTGTGACTCATCATATGAAACGCGCCCCGCGGATCTACCATGCGCGTATATAAGCATGGATGGGCGTCATACAAACGCATTGGTGGATCTCGCCCCGCACAGAGCGCAGTGTCAAGTATGAATTATACGTGTACCCTCGCCAAGAAAAATTATGGTTGCTAAAAAATCGCATACCCCGTTTACAAAACGCCATCTCGCGCTTCTACACGCCTTGTACCATGCAAACGCTCGGGAACGTAAGGCCCTTCTTAAATCCGCTGATAAAAGTCTCATCAAGTGTATCTGCGAATGCGCGCTGAACATCTTACGCGGTGTCGTCAATATAAAACCGAGTGCTAAGAAACACCTTAAAAAATACAAAAACACTCTACGGATCCTAGCATCATCGGTTAAGCGCTCTCTGGGTCAACGAGGGGGCGGTTGGAAAACGAAGAAACGCATCATCCTCCAAAAAGGGTGCGGGGGGTTTCTTGGGCTTTTGCTTGCACCGGTCATTGGCAGCTTACTCGGAAAATTATTCGGCGGGGGTACAGATGTTTAAAAATTATCATGCAGCATGCGAAAAAAATGATATTGGTCGATGAGGCAGCGTATCAGCAGCGTGGCGGTGGTGATTGTATCGCATCATCTACGGCACATACAACGTCTACACCACGTGCCGCGCACGAGCCCACTGTTGAAGCACCGGGCGGGAGCATAAAAACCCAGGGTGATACGATTTCCCGTCTTGATCTTGAACTCTCTAATGTGCTTTTTTCGGATAAATTTGCCGATGATCGGGAGAAATGGAAACAATTCCTACCGCTATTTCAAAGGTATCTCTTTCAGACGCTAACGCCGACGAAAGTGAGTGTCGATCACTCCAACCTATCGACTCCTGTTGAAACAGAGGAAGCGATGTCGTTTGATGATATTGTCAACAGTGTGCCGGCAATGTATAGGCGTAGAACAAAATCGCTGCTTGAATATATACAAAAGCCTACACATGGTCCACCTACTATAACCTGGGATCAGCATGGCCAGGTTAATATATACGGGGTTCCCATAAGCGGAGG
This sequence comes from Ophion ellenae, assembly GCA_963210295.1. NCBI lineage: Eukaryota > Metazoa > Arthropoda > Insecta > Hymenoptera > Ichneumonidae > Ophion > Ophion ellenae. The sequence continues at coordinate 18,446,979 of OY723389.1, forward strand.
TAACATTATCGATCTCGTGAATGACGCTACACGGTCGAGGAAAAAGTTCAGAGCGATAGGGCGCAAAGAATTTATTACCGCTCTTCGAACAAATGCAATACCCCGTGAGTTTATTGGTAACGACGAATTGTGGAAATCCTACAGGGCGACATGCGATAATGCGCACATTTCAAACGACCGTAATACGCTACCACCGTCTGACACAGCTCAAGCAGTAGCAAGTCATACAATACCTGTGATTAAGAGAGGTAGAGGAGTGAAAAGAAAAGCGGAAAACACCGGAGATACATTCGAGAGCACGCGGTTGCCGGCTAACTTTAAATATTCGTCGAGACAAAAGCTGCGACCTGCGTGGGCTAAATGGTTGAGACTCTGAGGAGATTCAAATGTGAAAGAGCGAGCGAGAGCTAGCGGTAGAGCAGGGAGCGAGAGAGAGAGAGAGAGAGAGAGAGAGAGAGAGAGAGAGAGAGAGAGAGAGAGATGACACGGGAGCTAACGCTCGAAGGGATCTACTACGATCCGCGTCACCCTTCGGGCTATTCAGGTGCATACCGTCTTATAAATGGAAAGAATAAGCACGTGTACGATTGGCTGACGCAACAGGATGCATACACCATTCATAAGCCAGTTCATCGTCGTTTTCAGAGGCTTCATTATAATGTCGACAACATAGACGACGTGTGGGAAGCAGATCTTGTCGATTTACGGTCGATTCAGACATCTAACGGAGGTATACAATATTTACTCATTGCTATAGACGTCTTGAGTAAATATGTATGGGTTGAGCCACTCGTAGACAAAACCGCACGCGCGGTCGCTGCAGGGTTTAAAAGAATCCTCACGAGAGCCGGAGGTCGTTCACCCGTATGCCTACAAACAGATCGTGGAAAAGAGTTCCTCGGAAATGTTTTCCAGAATTTTCTCAATGAGCGTGACATCCGATTTAGGGTCGCGCGGAATCCTGATATCAAGGCATCGATCGTTGAACGATTCAATCGCACATTAAAAGAACGAATGTGGCGGTTCTTCACACATCGTAACACCCACCGTTATATTGATGTACTCCAACAATTCGTTCACTCCTATAACCATGCAAGGCATTCTACGATAAAAATGGAACCCGCGGCTGTAACACTGCATAATGCGCAGTTGGCCTACGAAAACACGGTGCAAAGCAATATGGTTCGCGGTAATAAGAAAGCTCGCGGAAGCAATAAATACGAATGCGGAGATCACGTGCGCATCAGTAGGACAAAAGGCACATTCGAAAAGGGTTATGAAAAAAATTGGAGTACTGAAATATTTAAAATCTCCCGAGTTCTCAAACGCCAGGGTATTTCTATATACGAATTACACGATCTCCACGGCGAAGCGATAGATGGGTTTTTCTACCCACAAGAATTAACACCAGTGAGCGCTAAACGTGTAACAGACGACAAAGAGTTCAAGATCGACCGTATTATTAAGACGCGCGGTCGCGGTGTGAAGAAAGAGGTATACGTTAGCTGGTTGGGGTACTCCGCAAAATTTAACTCCTGGATACCTGCGTCCAACCTACAAAGCCTTGGTTCATAAGCCAGTGAAAAACAAGACCAGCGGTATGGATAGTGAAAACTTTTTTATCGTTCTACCGAGCAACAGTAGCATGAAGTATTTCCCTGACAATGCAACGACAAATTTTACGACACAATTACCACGTGAAATTTCTTTACACGGTCAGTGGGTTGTAGGACTTACGGAAATTCACATACCGCACACCATAACCCACTTGCAGCGCGAAGATTGTAACATATTCTGGCGCCCGTGCGGAGATAGCGGTGAAGAGTCGCGCTCCCGACAACTTTGTGATAAAATACCGCATGGGATATACCAGTCGCATGGTCAAGTCATGTGGGAGTTAAATAATATACCCCTGCTAAAAAAACGTGGGGTTAGATTCATCGAATCCCGCGAAGCGAACGGTCACGTTTCCGTTGAAATATCTACGACTGTCGAGTGCAAGGATAAACCAGAGCCGGAGGTTATTATTCTGCCTAACAAGATCGGACGTATATTAGGCTTTGACGCGCCTCCGGCGATCGATGAAGGATCTTCAATAGCTCGCACGCTGTATCGCATACCAACAGGCGTTGCAAGCGTAGGGGTACGACCGGCATGTATCAACAGGGCTCTACCTGATCAGCTATTCGTATACACGGATATATGTGTACCATATACAGTGGGTGATGTGCAAGCGGCGCTATTACGCATCGTTAATCTTGATACTGCCCGCTATACATACGGATCGACTGGTGTAAAATATTTTTCACCTGCGAATTATTTGTCTCTTATGAACAACCGTTTTCGCGTTGTCACCATCGATATAAGAGACCATCTCGGTGTACCGATAGCATTCGAGTACGGCACACTGACCGTCACGCTTCATTTTAAACGTATCGGTTAGCTGCGGAGACATCGATGAGTTACTATCAGACGTATTACGAATGCCAGGCCGGGGGTGGTGTTGGTCATGGAGTACACGGTGTGTATGTAGGAGCGCCGTATCAACGAGGGCGAGGCATCGGAAGTTTTCTAGGGGGCCTTTTCCGCAGAGCGTTGCCTCTTCTAAAAATGGGGGCACGTGCTATAGGCAAAGAAGCGCTGCGTACAGGGATAAATGTTATAGAAGACGTCAGTAGGAACAACAGACCATTCAGAGAATCCGTGCGCAATCGCCTCACAGAGTCCAGTGAGAACTTGAAACGTAAAGTAGGTGAGAAGGTGGATCTACTTATGAGCGGGTCGGGGTATAAAACACCGCGGGGAAAAAGGAGTATGCATTCGCTAATGGGCCCTGCAAGTGCGCGTGTCACAGTGAAAGAAAGGCGCGTGGCAGGCAGTCGAGTGACAAAGAGTAGATCGGGCTGTCGACCACGGAAAACCCCCAAAAAGAACACGCGCAAGCGTCGCGAAACTCCGTTAAAGCGGAAGAAAACTGGAAAAAAGAAAAGGCCGAGTACAAAGAGGCGTAAGAAACATCGTACTCTACCCGATATTTTCGACTAAATTTTAAAATGTCGTTCCTCCACTCACATTCCCGCGAGTGCATGAAGAGTGAGCTTGATCTGTTCAGCATACCGCCGACTCAGACCTCTATAGAAGCTTCACAATGGGTGCATTATAAACCCGTGTCCTCACTCTCAGACGATGGACCGCTTGAGTTTGTCGTACCTGGACACGGCGAAGAATACCTCGATCTTGCACACACGATGCTCGCTCTCAATGTTAAGATAGTGGCTTCGGACGGTAACTCAGCAGGAAAGGCCGCCCCTGTGAATAATTTCCTTCATTCTATGTTCAATCAAGTGGACGTATACTTCAACCAGAAACTCGTTGCACAACCAAATAACGCATACCCATACAGAGCTTATATAGAAACACTACTGAATTATGGACCAGCGGCGAAAGATTCACACCTTACAGCGGCCTTGTGGTATGCCGACACACCTGGGGCATTTAACGCACTCCCCGGGGCGAAAAATCTGCTAGAGAACCATGGTCAGGATTTACGCAGAAAATTTACGCACAAACCTATGATGGAAAACCCATAGACTTGTTGGGTCATCTTCATTGTGATGTATTCAACCAGGATAAATTTCTACTGAACGGAGTTGAGTTAAGACTCCGGCTCGTACGATCAAAAGACGTTTTTTGTATCATAGCCCCTCCGACGCAACCGCCGGTAACATACCGCGTACACATATCAGAAGCAACTCTTCTTGTACGGCGCGCAAAAATTGCGCCGGGAGTACTCATAGCGCATGCGAAAACACTTGCTAAAACAACAGCCAAGTATCCTATAACGCGCGTTGAAGTAAAGGCTTTCACGATGCATAGTGGTATACTCGGTGATACACTGGACAACGTCATACTTGGACAGCTTCCGAAACGGATTATCGTGGGTTTCGTCTCAAATAAAGCATTCAACGGCGATATTGAGACCAACCCATATAATTTTCACCACCAGAGCATAAATTTCCTTTCGTTATACGTCGATGGTCAACAAGTCCCGAGCCGTCCTTTACAGCCACGGTTTACAAAAGGCAGAGAGCTCTCTGTAGAAAGCTACCACACGCTTTTCTCAGGTACGGGTATACATTTCCAGAACGAAGGGCTCGGTATATCACGTAGCGACCACAGTAAAGGCTATGAAAATTAGGACCTGGTTACGTGGGAAACAGGATCGCTCGGATAGTCCGATTTATATGGAGCCAATCAGCATACCATCGCAATCGGGGGAGAGGAAGCTTATCAACACCGTAAATGACGTTACTCAACACATTGTACCAAGGCCCACCAAGCTCAACTTCATAACGAAAAATTCACCGGGCGAGAACACACGTGTTTCCCCGCCTTTGTGCGAGACACCAGAGACCCTGGAGACGCTTACGAACGGGTCAATGACATCACTTAGCGGGGAAAGTAACGCATCTGCTTCTTACGTCACCGGCGAGCTGGTTAGCCTGTTTAAATGTAAAGGAACACCAACCCGCCTCTCCCGCGCACCGACACCCCCACCGACGCCACCGCGAGTCACAGTGCATCGTTATTCGTTGAGTAAGAACTTCAACAATGAACAGCTTAGAGGTGATCGACGGGATGCGGATGATAAAAGCATCCACGAAAGGGGTCTATCCCGCAGACCGTATTCCGAAAGTCTGGTGTAGACCCGCTGCGATAGTCGCTAACACGGATATTCATACACGGCCTGGCACGCATTGGGTTGCGATTTACGTCAACGAGGATGGCAACGCTATCTTTTTCGACAGCTACGGGTTCCCACCAATTACCCCACAACATTACAATCGCTTGCGAAGAAACGCCAGAACTCTCCGATGGAGTGGAAAACCCCTACAATCAGAGACATCGAAAGTTTGTGGGGAATATTGTATTATGTTTCTGTATTACATGGCTCGTGGCTGCAGTCTTGATCGTTTCCATAGACTTTTTTCATCGGATAAAGCCCGAAACGATCGTACAGTAACTCTTTTCTACCAGAAAAAGATAGCGCAAGCGGGGCGGACCAAAGACACAAGTGTATGCGTCGGACTCTCAGGGGACGGGAGGCATACCCTCGGTTGTGTCCAGTCGTGTATACCTGTGGAGTGCTGCTATTCGTGAAAAATTATAATTACCCCGTGTACCTATTGCTGAGGACCAACCAGAGGCCTCCAGGGAGGATCGTTGACTGTAACCATCGTCGTAGTGCTGCTGATTTGTCACCCCCGTTTGACTCGCCCCTTCACCTAGACGGCTTTAAATACGGCGGTAGCGCTGTCCGTGAACATCAAACACAGAGTTCCTCGTCTCTGGATCGGTATAGCTCTATCAACCGAGTCAACGTCCTGTCGTCCCTTGCCACAACACGAACCGAGGCCGACATCCAGGGAGATTATCATCTTCAGTCTTGGTCGGTTTCAAAGAGCAACACACAGCGCTAAGCACAGCGGCCATCGTCTCTATTCAACTCAACAGTCGGCGTCTCTATCGTTTTGGCATTTCTTATCAAATCTCCAGTGTTTGACAACCTTACCAGACGCATAAGTATGGCTGCGGATTACCCACAATCGCTGATCACTGAGTACCCGCTGGCCGTCTACGTGTATGAGCGTCTACCGGGGTGGATACCCATTGGCTCAGAGACGCTGTACATGTATTGGGAACCACAAAACGACTTCTGGGCACCATCCGATTGGAGGAGGCTGCCAGCGAACATCCTCGAGGAGTGGATACGTCTTGTTAAAGAGAATCACGAATCCGTGATAAAACTCGGTGGTGTTTATTACTTTTACCAGCACGGTGTCGTACACCCCGTTAATCAGCCTTACGAGGAGATAATTTTTACAGATTCATACCTAACAATGGGTTACGAGCGATACAGATAAAATCACACACGCACACATACACACACCGGCGCGCGAGCGGGCTAGCGAGAGGGAGAGAGAGAGAGAGAGAGAGAGAGAGAGAGAGAGAGAGAGAGAGAGAGAGAGAGACAATGTACATCCCTCTCGATAATAAAACCTTTTGAAATGTATCCCCCGTAATAATTTTCTACGCAACTCACCAACGCATGTACCAGACCGTATGTTGTTGAATAAAAACATTTATGTCTTGTCGAAAATAATTTCTTTTTTGTTCAACCACCCCCCTAACCCATCCACGGTATGAGACCATCCCTACCATGCGCAGCGCACCGAAATCTATTTTACCCACCATATCTGCGAAAGCGAATCACCTGACAATCATCACTGCGATCACCGTCGGTATAGTAGTAACCTCACATACCTACCCCTCCGCTACCCCCCGCACACCCCGCACATACCGCCTCTAGCCGCCGCTACCCCCACCACCGATCCCCCAAAACTGAGCCCCCACCACCAATTCCCCATACGGCCGCACCGAGACGGTCTGGCCCGCCAGACATCACGTATACACCTCACCCCAGGATGACGTCACAGTCGTCTCCCTATAAGCTACCTTTACTACTTCTGGGAACTCGAAGCGTGTTTTTTTCCCGAGTTCTAGTAATTCTGAGACGGATATGAAATAAATTTATTCCGTAAACAAATTTAATTTGTTCAATTGATGCATGTCTTTGTTACAGCGAATACAATTCAAACTGTCGGCAAGGTGTTGTAAAACCACGATCCGACGTCCTTCAACACCGAATTTTTGTTGCTGGTTGTTGAGGTTAGGGTTATTCTCATCGCGTTTAGGCGCATTTGCTTGACACATGGCTGCCACAGTTTTCAGTCTTTTAGCAAGCGCCTTTTTTCTTGTAAACTTTCCTTTGTATCGCATTTAGGTTGACATTTTCACGCCTTTTTTATTCATATAAAATATTTCGGGAAAGACGGATCGTAGGATGCTCAGCGCTATGACTGCAGGAAAATCACGCTGTTGCCACGATTACAGCGCTGCTCTCTATACGAATATGAGACCTATCTATGCATGAGGTGCGAATGTGTGGGACATATAGAGGGTACAAGCTCTGTCAAAAAATTGCAACTAACAGCATCGTATAGGCCTTGGATGTTACAATACGCTTTGACCGAAACTTTTGGCTCATACGTGTACTTACAGAACTACCTTAAACCAGGGTACTGTTTTATAATTTGTAGGACAACATTGGAGTGATAGTTTTTCATATTGAAAAAGTATTTGAAGTTATGGTCGTATTTTCTAAACGCGTCCTGTATTCTGGTTAAACCTATAAATGTTAGAATTAGGCAATGTTAACACTAAAAGTAAATATTTGCCGTGGACTTTGTCATTCTTGAAACGGGACACGACAGGGGACTGTGTTTTAGGATGTTAGTAAGACATTTAAATGAATATTAAGATATTACGGCATTATGTGCGTTATGGCACACCAAGAATAGGTAACGAATGATGAATATACTAGTACATTACTCATGATACAATTATAAAATCTCGCAATTGGCCCTAGCACACTGCGAGTAGTTAAATACTTGAATGCGCAGCGGATATCGACAGCCAACATGGGAGCTCAGCAAGACACCAAAGAGGCCAAGAAGAAGAAAAGAGCAGCTCCAAAAGAGTCACAGGGCATCGCAATATCAATGGAAGATCTCGTGTATGGTCCAGGAGTCGCAGCTTGAAGGTAATATATACAGAATAATTTATTGTAAGACGCTGACGCGGTACTTTCTTTTTGTTTGCGTTTTTCTAGAAACTAGTTTTTTCCAAAATGGTGGACAAAATATCTCGAGATCTACTTAACCGATTTCGATGAAATTTATACTATATATTCTTTATAATATTGTGCATGATAGGATTTGTGCATAGGAATTTTTTTATTGGACGCCGCGTTCACTCTTTATTCTTTTGTAAAACTCAACATTTTGGTAAAAATCAGAGTTTTTTTTAAACGACTTTCATTTCTACAGAAAAAAATTAACAATGTTTTAGAAGATTTTTTTTCTTCATTTTTCAGATTATGCCTGACGGAGAAAAAATATCCACCATCAGCAAAGGTTTTCAAAAGAGGGTCCTACTAGACGACTTATATCTCCGGTAGTTTTGAATTTTTTAAATTACTTTTTTTTTAATATGTTCATAAAAATACTACATATTTGTGAAAAATAAAAATTATTTTCACAATTATTTTTCCCAACGCCAAAGCGGTGTAACGCCTTCAGGAAAATTATTAACCACACTGTTGATAGCTTAAAAAAAGTGAAGTAGCTTCCGCTTCGGCCATTCACCCATAGTATCCTCTTCTCACAATCCTAATGGAAGAACCAATCAAATTAAAAAATCCCTCGATGCAGGTCGATTCAGCATCCGCTGTCAAGAAGGGGTAATCTGGTAGCAGCACGTTTATCCGGACGGTATATTGAAAATATATACCACTCTAATAGACAAAATAAACAACCCAAACAAGGAGTATCGATTGAGTTGTTGAAAAATTACACACACACACGGACGCACGCACGCACGCACGCAAAATAAACAACCCAAACAAGGAGCATCGATTGAGTTGTCGGAAAATTACACACACACACACGCACACACGCACGCACGCAAAATAAACAACCCACACAAGGAATATCGATTGAGTTGTAGAAAAATTTCACACACACACGCACGCACGCACGCACGCACACACACACACACACACACACACACACACACACACACACACACACATGGGGAGTCCGAAACCCCTACGTGGCGCGTCCCCAGGTAGCGAATAGGGGTAGGCCCCCGTATATAAATACAACCATGGATGTAGAAATATCTATATAGATGTAGATATACATATGGAGATATCTATCTGAATATAGATATGGATATGGAGATGTCTATATAGATATACAGGGCAGGAGGCAATTAAAATACCTCCCGTGGACCAAACAGACACGGGAAACAACCCTCGACAGCAAATGATTATGGGAAGTCCAATAAAGGATATACCGATTAGGGTGCACGGGCACAAAACCCAAGTACCGGCGCCTCCAGGGAGTGACCAAGCGGGCTCCCGGGCGTCGTCACCGAACAACCGCAGCTCCATGGAGGTGGGCCACTTGGCCTCCATAGCGCACAATGTTCCAAGTGAAGAAAAGGAAGAGGAAGGTGGAAACCAAAAGGAGATCAGGAAGTTGGTGGAGAGGCACGGAAAGACGCTGGGGAGCCTAGCCTCTTTTATTCTGCAGAAAAAATACCTCCACAAAGAGATCCAGCGGTGGGTTCCTATGTTTACCAGTACTTGGAAATCTATAAAGGAAATGGTAACGTGGAGTGCAAAGCCACAGGCGGTAACTGGAGGTCGACTGGAGGTGCGTAAACCACGCCGACCATAAGCCAAGCGAAATCGACTCTCCCTAACAAAGAGAGGAACGATGGAGGCATGGACATGGACGGTACCTCGATGCAAGTAAGCAAGGCGAAGAGGAGAAAGCGGGTTACACCGACGTCGACCGAGGGAAAGGAGCCGAAGAAGAAAAGGCAGCTGGAGGAGCCATTGGCCGGTCAAACCGAGAATAAGGGAGGCGAGAGATCACAGCAGAAGTGGTAGACTGAGAGAAAGAAGAAAATATCGCACAAGATATTCCAGAAGCAGCCTCAGAAGAAGCCGCAGAAACCTCGCGAACGGCCGACTCTGCCCAACACTCTCGTCATCCACAAAAAGGGTGACTTGAGCTATGCGGAGATCTTGAGTCGTATAAAGAAGGATCCGGCGCTCAGGGATGCAGGTGAATGCGTCCAAAAGGTACACAGAACGAACGCGGGAGATTGGCTGATCGTTCTGAATAAGGAGAGCTCAGCCAAAGCACCGGAATTGCGAAACCAATTCGCAGGTGTTCTTGGCGAATCAGCAACGGTGCAGAGTAAAGTCCAGGAACTTGATCTGGTGATCAAGGACCTGGAAGAGGACGCGACGGAGGAGGAGATATCGGCGGCCCTGCAGAGAGTCTTGGGACCGGACTATCCAGCCACGGAACACTCTCTAAAGTCCCTGCGTAAAGCATATGCTAGGACTCAGACCGCGGTAATACGACTCATGGTGCCTGCTACCCGGAAACTTCTGGATACAGGAATCATCCGAGTCGGCTGGTGTAATTGCAGAATCCGAGAGGTGGTGAGACCACTAAAGTGTTTCAAGTACTGGAAATTTGGACACTTATCACGGAACTGCAAGAGCAGCGTCGACCGGGCTAAAGACTGCAGCAAGTGCGGTAACACTGGCCACAAAGTTGCCGAATGTACAGCAAGCGCAAAATGTGCCATATGTGCAGAAGCGGGAGATGGGGTACCCACAGCCCACATTGCAGGTAGCAGCCGATGTCCAGCGTATACGCGGGCTCTCCAGGCTCTCCAGGCACTCCAAAAAACGATGCAAATGAGGGTACTCCAGCTTAATCTCAACCATTGTGAAGCCGCACAGGACCTGTTCATGCAGACTGTGCGCGAGCTGAAGCCTGACTTGGCGATACTTTCGGATCCATATAGACATCTAGACACGCAACCCTGGGAATCTGACGCAAGTGGGAAGGCCGCAATTTGGTTCTGCGGAAAGCTTCCATTTCAGGATCTTGCGAGTCGGATGGAAACTGGACGACTGATGAGTTTGAGAATTTTCTCGACAACTTAGTCGCAGACGCTAAACAACGCTTCCCGGTAGCCATAGCCGGATATTACAACGCATGGGCTGTGGAATGGGGTAGTGAAGTGACGATCAAGACGGGCCAAGCCCTGCTTGAGGGTATGTCCTTATTGGATGTAGTACTACTTAATGCAGGTACAAAGCCCACTTTTGTTAAAGGTGAAGCCTCCTCTATAGTGGACTTCACTTTTGTAAGTAGTAGCCTGGCCAGAGGAAACCAGTGCCACTGGGTAGTCAGTGATATTTATACTCACAGTGATCATCAAGCGATTCTCTGGGAGATTCGCGGAGACTTCAGCAGAACAGCGAAGGCACCGAAGACAAACGGGAAGGGCTGGAAAACGAAAATGTTTGACGCGGACTTGTTTCGTGAAACTTTTGACACCAGCCCCCTCGCAGCGGAAAGTGCAACCGAGAAGGTCGAGGTGGTCATGCAGAGGGTCACCGAAGCATGCGATGCCACAATGCCATGGAAACGTGATGTCGACTTCCGACCGGCGGTACACTGGTGGAGCGAACAAATTGCTGGCCTCCGAAGGGAGTGTCATCGAACTCGCCGCCTAGCGCAACGAGCTCGAGACAAACGCTCGTTTCCCGATTTGGAAGAACAGCACAGGAAGGCGCGCTTGAAGCTTAAAAAGGCTATCACGCAGAGTACAGCTGAAAGCTGGGGCAAACTGCTCAGCGAGGTGGAAGATACTCCCTGGGGCAGGCCGTACAAAGTGGTAATGACTCGGCTGAAAAGCCAGCTAATGCTATTGCCTGTGGACGCAGCCCTGCTGGAAAAGATTGTTACACATCTGTTCCCTGAGCAACCCGAGGAGGACTACCAGCTCGAGGAGGACGTCGATGAGGACATCCCAGCCATTACTGAAGAAGAGCTTCTTACGGCGATTGCCAGGGTGGGCAATAATAAAGGTCCTGGCATCGATGAAATACCCAACATCGCACTCAAGGCAGAGATCAAGTTGGCACGGGCAATATTCCTGGGCATGTACAATGCGTGTCTCAAGGAAGGAATCTTCCCGGACAAGTGGAAGTGGCAGAAGCTAGTGCTCCTCCCGAACGGGAAGAAGCCACCGGACGAACCTTCATCCTATCGTCCGCGCTGTAATGGCGATATGGAAGTGTATCATGGATGCCCTAAAAACATTAGGTGTACCATGGCACCTACGGAGAGTAGTGGCGAGTTACCTATGTAATAGGTGGCTCATGTACGACGCAGAGGATGAACCGAGGACGTATAGGGTGACTGGAGGAGCTCCTCGGGGCTCTGTACTTGGACCGCTTCTGTGGATCATCATGTATAATGATCTGGTGCTATTACAATTGCCAAAAGGAGTGCCCATCGTAGCGTTCGCAGATGACGCGGCGCTGACTGTCATCGCCAAATTCCTGGAGCAAATCACCGCACTTTTCGGCGAGGCTTTCGCCAAGATGAAGAAATGAATGTCTTCTGTTGAACTGCAACTTGTAGCCCACAAAACAAAAGTACTCCTCGTATCCAGCAGGAAGGTGATGGAAACGGTGACGCTCAGGGTTGGAAACGTCGAAATCGTATCCCAACTGTTAATTTGGTATCTGGGTGTGATTCTCGACGCGAGGCTAAACTTTACAGAGCAAACCGAGCAGATCAGCAGCGTCTGTGGTGGCTACGACACAGGCGCGGCTCATACCTAATGTCGGTGGCCCCAGACAGAAGAGAAGGAAACTACTGTCATCAGTGACGACCTCAGTGCTCACCTATGGTATACCCATACGGGCTGATGCACTGAAAATCCAGAAGTACCGCAGGAAGGCTGCAGAAACGTATCGCGTCAGCGCCTTGAGGGTAGCCTGTGCATTTCGCACTGTCTCCAAGGACGATATCAACGTTATCGTGGGAATGCTTCCCATTGAGGTGCTCGCCGAGGAGGGTAGATCGATGTACCAGCAGAAGGGAGCTAGAAACCCCAGTTATGCAAGGATAGAAGCGACTGCAACCAGTTTCAACCAGTGGCAGACGATGTGGGATGCCTCTACCAAGGGAAGATGGACACACCGACTAATTCCGAAGGTGGAGATGTGGGTGAACAGTCCACACGGGGCGCTGAACTATTCACTCACTCACGTGATCTCAGGACACGGATGTTTCCGGGCTTATCTCTATAAGTTTAATTATGAAGATTTCCGGGACTGCCCTGCATGTGTAGCAGTTGAGGAGAACGCTGAACATGCATGGTCCTAATGCCCACGTTTCAGTGCCTCCCGCGCGATAGCCGGGAACAGGAGTTCTTAGTCGGTGCAAGCCCGACACACAGCAATTATTTGCTCCGGTGCGGAGGCATTTTCCCACTAAACCGCTTTAAAAACACACACGCGCGCACGCACGCACGCACACACGCACGCACGCACGCACGCACACACACACACATATATATATATATATTAGGGTGATTCGTTTCAGAGCAACTTTTTTTTACCCATCGTGCCCGAAAACCTTTAGTTGGTTCCCAAAAACGAAGTTTCGTGAAATGGGGGTGTTGTCAAAAATATTTAGAGGTCGCGAATCAAAATTGAAGGTTTCCCATACGATTAACATTGAAAAAAATGTTTTTCTCATTATTAGTGTTACCATTCCGCGAATTTTGATATCGCGCTATTTTCCAAGTGGGTTCTCATAGGAAATATGATACTTTACAATAAAGTTCATTGAGCCAAGTCCGTAAATTCAACCGTTTCAGCGGTATCATTATTTCGAGTGAATATTGTATGAAAATATCTATTCAAACGGCTGTAACGCCTAAGCTATTAGATATATCGAAAAAAAATCAAATGAGAACTATTTAGAGAAAGTAATTTGCTACCAAAAAGTCTTATAAGCCGAGCCCGTAAATTCAACTCTTTCTCAGCTATAGGTGGATGAAGTAAAATAAATAGATATTTTTTTAAACAAAAAAATCTATTTACTACTGTGTCCAAAAAATAAGGTGACATTGTATTTATTTCGAAAATTCTTTATTTATTTTTCCAAATCAATTTCATTTCCTTCAAAGTAATCCCCTCCCGATGCAATGCACTTATGCCAACGGATTTTCCAATCTTCGAAACACTGATTGTAGTCACTTTCCGGGATGGCCTTCAGTTCCGTCTTCGCTGCGGCTTGAATCTCCTCTATCGTATAAAAACGGTGTCCCCGGAGCGATCTTTTGAGCTTGCTGAACAGCCAGAAGTTGCACGGCGCCAGATCAGGTGAATACGGTGGTTGCGGAACGATATGGGTTGAGTTTTTGGCGAAATGATCACGAATTACGAGTGCAGTATGAGATGATGCATTATGGTGGCAACGAAAAACTCACTTTTAGCAGCTCACAAAACGACGCGTATCTCAAACACTAATGAATATTTTGACATGTAATTTTGACATAGATGTCACTGACAGTACTAAAAACCTAAAAAAAAAAATTCTCCAAATCCTTCGACGCGCTCAATTTAAATTCAAATGTCACTTTATTTTTTGGACACAGTAGTATTTTATTTCATCCACCTATAGCTGAGAAAGAGTTGAATTTACGGGCTCGGCTTATAAGACTTTTTTGTAGCAAATTACTTTCTCTACATAGTCCTCATTTGAATTTTTTTTCGATATATCTAATAGCTTAGGCGTTACAGCCGTTTGAATAGATATTTTCATACAATATTCACTCGAAATAATGATACCGCTGAAACGGTTGAATTTACGGACTTGGCTCAACGAACTTTATTGTAAAGTATCATATTTCCTATGAGAACCCACTCGGAAAATATCGCGATATCAAAATTCGCGGAATGGTAACACTAATAATAAGAAAAACATTTTTTTCAATGTTAATCAGATGGGAAACCTTCAATTTTGATTCGCGACCTCTAAATATTTTTTGACAACAGCCCCCTTTCACGAAACTTTGTTTTTGGGTACCGACTAAAGATTTTCGGGCACAATGGGTCAGAAAAAAAAGTTACCCTGAAACGAATCACCCTAATATATATACAATAAATATGTTTGATAACAAAAACCGATGTGTTGGTCTAGTGGTTAGCGTGCTGGCCTCTGGAACCAACACATCGGGAGGTCGCGGCTTCGAATGACCGTCTCGTAGTTTCGGAGAGAAATGAAAACACAGGCGTAGCTCCAGTTCTACACGGGTGTCGCGCACACGGACCGGTACGTGTGTGTGCCGTGCGAGTATGGCTACAGCCTGTGAGTTATTTCTCGACGAAACGCGACTAGCTCCGAGACTGTGAAGCGAACTCGGGACCGGCTGTATTGGTATAGGTTTTCCGCAGTTTCCCTATACCCAAGGCAGAAATATCATGGTGAATGCGATACAGAGGGGGAAGTCGGCTGCGGCCGCAAAGTGGGGATATAAAAACTGGAATATGGGGTATGTATCAAGGGGGAAGATCCCTGTACAGAGGGAAGTAAAAAAAAAAATATATATATATATATGCGTGCGTGCGTGGGTGCGTGCGTGCGTGCGTGCATGCGTGCGTGCGTGTGTGGGTGCGTGTGTGTGTGTGTGTGTTGTGTGTGTGTGTGTGTGTGTGTGTGTGTGTGTGTGTGTGTGTGTGTGTGTGTGTGTGTGTGTGTGTGTGTGTGTGTGTGTGTGTGTGTGTGTGTGTGTGTGTGTGTGTGTGTGTGTGTGTGTGTGTGTGTGTGTGTGTGTGTGTGTGTGTGTGTGTGTGTGTGTGTGTGTGTGTGTGTGTGTGTGTGTGTGTGTGTGTGTGTTGATAACATTTTTTACGAAATCCGGCAATCCATCAATGCAACTTCAAGGAAAATATTTTGACTGAAACATCAATTCTTATATATTTCGGCCAGACTTATTTCGATCCATGTATTGGTTATAAGGTTTATCAACCTTCTGAGGTCGGCACTTCTCGCATGTTCGTCAATTTTCTGTAGATACGACAAAGGTACCATCTGTCTGATTTTCAATAACTAGTTAGCTGAAAGGGTAGATGTAGATAAATGTCAATTGGAAAACGCTTACACGGATGTACAGAAATCTTTGTAAAGCTAATTCCAACAACCACGATTATGCCAGTTCAGAAGTTTATTCTTGGAGTGCACAGAAGGGTTTTCACGCGACATCGGAGTTCACGTCCGTGCTCATATATGAGGTATCTGTAGTATCTCAGGAAAAAGGTGTGGTCTGTAACGTTGAATTGACAATCTCTGATTTCTGTATCGGTTTCGAACGGCATCAGCCCTTTTTATTCGCACTTTTATCGACTCATTGTTTTCTGTGATGAAATCGTCTATAAATCCTCCGTAAGATTGGTTAAACTAGAATTCCCATTTTACTGCCTCCTTCTAACCATATGTATCAAATCTAGCGCATTCTCATTCAAATTTAGACGTCATGTATTTGCTATTAGGTAGATGCATTGAAAGCCGCGGCTTTTCGTTTTTTAAGAGATCATTTTTTTTAACTTGTTGGATTACATCAATCGAAGTATTTTCCAGCGGATGCTACTATTTTCTACCACCTCTCTGGCAAATGCTTGATTCAACGTCGAAATGATGGCCAGTTTTTTTTACGCTATCTACCCGTCTACCTATTTTTCGACTTTCTCGTAATTGCGGAAGTGTGTATCTTTTGAGGCATGTTGCATCGACCAGAACAAGTGATAATCACTTGGGGTGAGGC